>MNCI01003274.1:0-30582 GCA_015680685.1 Gnetum montanum
GCTCGTAATCAAGTCGTACTTGAACGCACTAGGAAAGCAGTCAATAAAGCAATAAATGAAACCACGTGCTGCAAGGTTTATCCAAACAAGTTCGTCTTTATTGTCGTACACAACTTGGGTTCAGGTTACAAGCTGCTCGAATAAAGAGCCGTTCACTCTAGGACTCCTACTGCGGGCACATGGGGAAAAATTCTAACTCTGGAGTGATCAATCTGCCAGAGCTTCGCTACACTAGCCAGGATTGGGAAATGAAGGGAGTGCCACCTCTTATTTATAGAAATGGCGGCGCGACGCGATATCGCGTACGCGATATCGCAGGAGAAGACGCGATATCGCGTACGCGATATCGCAGCGGCCGCGATATCGCGTACGCGATATCGCGGCCTAGTGTAAACTGCGTCTCATCAAACATGGTAGATGAAAACTAATTAGTAGCCCTATATTTGAATGAAGTGCACAAGGCATTCAAAAAACAATGAGATGAATTAAGAATATGAAAAGTAATATTCCAACTAAGAGATAAGGTTCTGTATTGGAATCCCACACATGTACCATAGAAAACTAAGTTTTAAAAATTGTGGGAGGAACCTTATATAATTACTAAAATCTTTTCCTCTCAGGCCATGACCATATAAAAACCTAAGAGCCCAAATAAAAGGTAGCTGGTCAACATCCAACAAGTAAAGCTTTTCCATGAGCCCAAGTAAGCTTGTGTAGCAAATACATTAATAGATGGACAATCACATTTAATTCTTTGGATCTCCTCCTTCCAAATCAGTTGTGGGGAAGATGGCCATTTGTGCTAATGATCCGTATGGCTCCTCATTTTTTCTATTTTTTGTTTTCCACATTTTTTATTTTGCAAGTTATTTATTTTATAACTTTTTTGATTTTCAATTTCTTTTCTATTTTCACACCATTTTTTGTTCTACACTATTGTTACTATGTTTAAATATTTATTGGATATGTTACACTTTATTATATATTTCACCTTGTTTTGGTTGAATCTGATTTTCAAATTTTTGCAAATAAAAGTGCTTTATTGCCAAAAAGAAACAGTGGTGTTGTGGCTACTACTAATGATTTTTTTATGCTTTATATTTGGTTTGGTAATGTATTGTTTCTATTTTTAAATTTTTTTTACCAATGACTTAGTCATGGTTTCTTTTCCATGGAATAAGTAGTGAGTCCATGACATCTACCCAATTACAACTCTATGTTTTTCCTTGTTTTGAAAGTTTGAGGTCCCTTTCATTCAACCAAATTTTAATAAATTTGTGACCCTGGTAGTTTCTAGAATTGGAAAAGATTCAAAGGTTTGAGCAGGGTGTGACTTCAAAGGGACTCAATACTCTTTGTACTCTTCTACTTAATTGAGTGCTTGAGTGTTTTGATCCACTTTTATGTTTCAATAAAAAGAAGTAAAATAAGTATTTGCATGGTGTGGTTCCCATCCAAAATGAAAAAAAAAACAAAAAACAAAATAAAAAATAAAACATGATGAGAATTCAAAGCACACTCCTTAGACAAATAAATGGACTACAAGCACTGCTTATGAGACTAGAAAGACATGTACCCATGCTTGATGGTCCCCTCTAACTAAGGCCCTCTCCCACTTCCTACTTTTTTCATCTCTTTATGGAATGGTGGTGGTTTTGTGGGTGTACTCTTGTGTCTCAAGTAGGTGGATTAGTCTTGGAGTGGTAATGTGAAGTCACTAAAAGAGGTTGGTTTTGTTCTAGACTACAAATAGATCTTCTTCGGTCATTTTTAAACATGAACTCCATAAGGGACTTCTTATGACCTTAGTTTGGAATTCCATTTCACCTTCTCCATAATCCATTTATTCTAACCATAACTCACTTCACTATTGATGTCCATGTTCTTGATTCTATATCTTAGTCTGATGTATTTGAATTCTTAGGTGGAATCTTTCAGGTTCTAGTTCTTAACTTCCATTAATCATTAATCACCTATGGGGTCAACGGACACCTTAGGTTGAGGTTATGAAAGGGAAAAAAGGCATGTGCCTACTATGGGGAGGACCCCCTTGCATGTCTCTTGGCTGGGTTTATTAAGCATCTTATCTTTAGACTTTCTTACAAATTGACTCTTTTGTACACCCATCTTTCTTCCTTTACAAATTTTGTTCATTAAAAAACATTCTCCATCAAAATTTTCAATATTAAAGCTTTCAAAGACCCTCTTTATTGATATCATATTCTTGGATTTTTTGGAATTCAATGGACCCCAATTTCATTGAAAAATTCATTATATTTATTGAGATATTCATGTTTGATAATTTTGGTCGATGGGCCTTGTATACGGGGTCCCTTCAATCGAGCAGACTTGTATACAAGGCCCTATATATGGGGCCCTATCAATGTAAGTCAAAAATAGTATAAATAGGCATGACCCCACTTTGAAAAATATACATTTTTTTCATAAACACCAAAGGAGGTTTTCAATTTTTTCGAAGCCCAAAACCTTCCAAAGCCCATAACTTACAAACCATTTATAAAATTCACTTCGTTCTTTGACCCTACAGTTATTAGAAGTAAGCTCTTTATCATGGGGGTTATAAATGTTTCATTTTTGATGAAAATTGTTTCACAATTTTTCTAACTCCGACAAAGGTTTAACTAAAAAATCAACTATTAAACACCAAATTACAAGAGTTAAACATTTCTAACAAGCTCTAGTGACATTTATAATAAATAATTAATAATTAATAAAAGAATCAATCTACCATGGTTCAACCTTAGCCAAACTATAACTAACTAATGAGAAAAGGAATTTAAAAATTTAAAGTTACATATTCTATCTACTAATCCATGGATGTGTTGTGACCCTAGATGGCACCAAAAGGGAAGCACATGTATGAAGAAGGACTATGCTAACCAAGGAAAAAGTGGCCTAGAACAGGAAAAGGCCAAGAATGTCCCCATGAAGAACCACTCACAACCCATGCCATAGGTCCTCTAAGGGAAGAGGTAGAAGTGGAATCTATTAGACAAATTCTAGAACCAATAGCAATAGAAACAAAACACTCCCATCGGGATGATGCACCAGTGCAACCAAAAAATCTTGAGGTGAACTTAATAGAGGCTTGCCTAAATTATATTAAATCAAGGAAGGTCTAAAAATCGATGCTCTAGGAGTTAAATTTTGGCCCTTTCCTAGAGCATGCATCAAGAGAAGTACAAGACTAGCTGAAGGCCTCTCCCATGTGGCCAATCATCACTTCCACTAGGGAGTGGTACATGGGAGAAACATTCCTATTCTGGAACAACAAGTAGCATGGAGCAACAATGAAAATCAAGGACATATTAGTGTCCTACATGGTTTAGGCCATTACTACAACACTTAGGTTTCTGAAAATAGGAAAAATCTTACTAAAATTCTAATGTGGTAGACCTAAGCATTAAGAAAGAATGGGTGTGATAGTGTTATGGTGTCAACCATAAGAAGTTTGACAAAATCACACTAGCAGAGAGGATCCATTAAAATATTGTAGCCTTCCACCCATTAGGCCATTGCTACAACACTTAGGTTGCCGAAAATAGGAAAAATCTTACTAAAATTCTAATGTAGTAGACCCAAGCATTAAGAAAGAATGGGTGTGACAGTGTTATGGTGTCAACCATAAGAAGTTTGACAAACTCACACTAGCATAGAGGATCCATTAAAATATTGTAGCCTTCCACCTCAATCCCATGGTGAGGCCAAGAAAAATCATTACCTTCACTACCCAAGCATGCACCACTCTTAGTGGAAGATTCTCAGTGAACCCTCTATAGCTAATCTATCTAGAGATGAAGAAGTGGTATAAAGAAAATGAATGTAGAAGGAAGGCACTCCTCTTTTCATGCCTCATTAGGAAACTCTGTCAAAGGGAAGGGATAGTTTGTTACACTAATGATGATATCAAGCAAGTTCCAACCACCAGTTGAGCAGAATGATGAAAGATAAGATGTGTGCAATAACTATTCATGAAGAGGAGTAGCAACCACCACCTCCACCTACCACTCAAAAAACTATCCCAAACATCATTATAACAAACCAACGATTGCAAGAACACAAAGAATGTCTCTTGAATGAACAAGAGAAATAAGTAGGAATGAGTGATGGAGACCCATCGATCCATAGACCAACCATGAGTCACCTTAATGAGGTGGCCCGAACAATTAGCTTGATGGATGAGGGTGAATCTATTTTCTCAACCTAAAGAATGTAGATACCCACATGGTCAAATTTGAAGAGGTCATAGTATCTATTGTAGAACAAAAATCACTCCTAAAAATCTTTGAGAATGATGTGACCTTCTTGATGCACTTGGAGAAGGGTGAGGAGGTAATAGTTTTGGTGATGTAGCACCAAGGGTAGGAAATAGTAGCAAAAGTGGTCGCTAACAAGATTATTGAAACTATCAATGTACTTGTAGCATTTGCACTAGATGTCATTGCAGTGAAAGATGTGCAAACATCCACAAGGATCATAGATGGCAAAATAAGTCTAGCATAACATGAGGAGCTATTAGACTGATTAGTGGAAACTGGGCAACCACTTCCAGCTGTCTTTAACCTTCTAGACAACATCACTGTAACCTAGTCAAACCTATTGGAGGCAAGGGGCAAAAACATCATATTGAAGGGGCAACTTGAAATAGCCAAGGAGTAGAATGAATGCTTGGATACAAAATGTTTTGAATTAAGAGTCTATATTACCGATCTTGCATTTCTCAACTTAGCACTAACAAGAGATGAATCTATGGAATAGCTTTAGACCAAGCTCAAAGAGGTTGAGGGTGCAATGGAGATGGTAGTGTTCTATAGATCCTTGGTAGAGGCCACACAACACACAATTCAGAAGGTCTTAGATCAAACCTACCAGGAGAATGTCCAATTGATCATAGAAAATCATTGCCTACAAAATTTTGGTGAGAATAAGAAATAGTTAACTAATTTTATCTATCAATAACAATATCAACTAGCCAAAGCAAACATAAAATTGAGGAGATTGGTAGTAGAAAATAGGAATATCTTCATGGATCATTTTCTTTAGCATTAAAAAATAAAATTTTCAACCCTCACACTGTGAATTCAATTTATGCTAGCATGTGGAGGTCAAAATGTCCTATATGTTGTAAAAAAATCACTTTTGATCTCACACACTGCACATTCCAATCCCACATGCTATGGCAACATGTGGGGCAACCTATGGAATTTGGATGCTTGACCCATACTTTGCACCTATGATCCAAAACATCATGTAATGCTCCAATGAGCATATGCAACTATAATCGATACCAACATAACAAATTATAAGACTATTTAGACCAGATTTGATGTTGTTTTTAGGACTTCTATTGGATCACACTTTGGCAAAAAATAGTAGAGCATTGCAACAGATTTTTTGTAGCATTTACAACCCTAATTCCTAAGTGTTGAATAGACCTATAGTAGCTTTCATTATGCAAATCAGGTGAGAGACAAGTGTATATATTACATAGAGCATACCCTGCTACCTACACAAAATTACAAGAGATGCTTTTTATTCTCATGCTATTAGAGCCTTGATATGTACCTTCTAAACCACATGTTTTGAGCAATATTCTTTACAACATTAAATACAAAGTTTGTAGTTTTTTCTTTGTCATTTTTCCTATATTTTGTGGTCTATTCTTAAGTCCCATGCTGAAACATTGTTTTTACATGTTGCAGTTTATTTTCATTTACACATTTTGAAACAAACTCCCTAAGCCCTTAGTCAATTAGCAAAACCATTTACGATGCTTTAAATTCTACCTAGAACTATGGATCTTGGAGCTAAATCTTTCTGTATTGAGATTTTTGGTTCTCTAACACTAAATTTTTTAGTCATTACAATTTTTGGCACTAAAAGGAGGGCCTCTAGCTAACTTCTTAGCCCGAAACCTACTTAATAAAATTCTCTATTTGTTTCTACCTTGATGTGTAAGTGCATTTGGCCAAACCAATTTTTTTTTGGATTTTTCTTATTCCATGTACTTTGCTATTCTTGTTCCTTGTACTTTGCAATTGAAAAATTAATTTTTGTAGTTTCAATGCACACTACTGCCAAAGTTTCCTATCATTGCAATTCATAGTTTTTTCCCCTTTTTGTTCATATGCTAAAGCCTATTTTCATTTCTTATCTGCCTCATCAAATACACTAGAAAAAATTTAAAACAAAAATAAATCATTTTGACAATTACAATTTGTATTATTTTCATCTTTTATGTTCTTATGTTTTAAAGCATCGTTTGCTTCATATGTTATAGCTTCACAACTTATAGCCTCACACACTACAACCTTTACATGCTATAGCTTCACACACTATAGTTTCACATGCTACAGCTCCTACACATTGTAAGTTCCACATGCTATGAGTCTTACATGTTGTAGTCTCACACATTGTGAATCTTACATTTTGCAAATTGATATTTGAAACATCATAAACCTTAAAAGCCTTAATCACCTTGACTAATTAATTGTTCTACTATATTTTATGCCTTCTGTTTCTACCATCCTACCTCACCAAAACATTTTCATGGCCACTAACGAACAATCCATCTACATGTATGACCCTAGAGACGTAGCTAGGATAGAGTGAATGAAATCCCTTAGGTTAATGGGATGCAATCTTACACACACTGGTATGACTGAGAAGTATTATAACTTTATATGCCCAAAGATTCAAGATAGCCTACCCATTTTACACAAACAGTTGGACTCCAAGTGTGAGTTTGAGTTTGTTCATCAAAATAAAGAGGAGTATGTTCCATCCCCATGATAAATTCAAAATTTTGGAAATTTATGTTAACCTATTAGCATAAATGATAGAGACTAATGAGAAAGCTAGGGCATGTGAGGAATGTAGCTTAAGGTAAGAGTAGAAGAACTAGGATGAATTCAAGGAGTACTATGATAATGATGTTAGTGAGAAGGAAAATGTGCAACATTCCCTCTCCAACTTTTTTGTAATATTCCACATAGGTAATACCTATCATCTTCATGGGGCAAACTTTCCAACTAGTTTCCCAATTCTTCTCCATGTTTACATCTCTCCCCTTCATAGCCCAACCTCATTCCACATGGCCATCATCAACTACTACTTTCATGTCAATTCCTTTATCTTTTAGTAGATCCTTCTTTGGAATCTCAAGTTCCCCAAAGCTCTTGCATTCCCTTTGTCTCTTTATTCTAAAAATCCCTACTCAAAAATCATTTTGCCTATTCAACCTTCCAAGAATAATGACAACAAGGCCTTTCTAATCAATTCCAAAACCCATTACCTAGCTTCAAGCCATTCAATCATTAGTACAACCAACTATCCAACTAACATAACTTACAAGAACACCTCAAAGCCTAGATTAAGCTTTTCAATTGATCTGAAGCCTCACTGATAAATTGAAGAATCGTGAGGCCAATACCACATAGATAGTAAAAGTCATGAACTTTTACCAAGATGACCCGATCAGTCCCAATGTCTCACCAAATAACTCTTCATATAGGCATCCCAATTCCTCACTTCACTAAATACAATGATGAAGGTAATCCCAATGCTTACCTAATTACCTTCCATTTAGAGTTCTTATTACTGCAGGCTTTGTTCCATACCATGTTGTGTGTCTTTTCCATGTCCTTGACCAAAAAAGCTCTTAACTATTATTGAGTGCTACCTATAGGACCTATCTCTTTTCTGGATAACTTGGTAAATCAATTCAGTAACCATTTCAAGTACAACTTGAAACCTTAAACAATACTTGATTAACTCATGAAAGTGAGATAAGGATCCCTTGATCCCATCCAAAAGTTTATACAAGGGTGGAATATCATGCTTAACGAAATACCTAAACCCATCTTTGAAATATACCTTTTGGCTAATTTCAAGGGGATGGTTAATGACTTTATTAAGTCCTAACTTTATTATTTGGATGCTTGGTCCGTTAGTCAAGCCTTTTCCCAAGTTAAGAATGTAAAGGATGCAACAAAAGCCAATAATGATCTCACATACATAACCTATAGGAACCAATGTATGAAAAGGAATAGGGATAAGGGCAAATAAGCATATGTAGCCATGGCCATAGTGGCCAAAGCATCTAAAACAACATAGGGACAAAAAATGCAATCTAAAGCCCTTATCACTACTCCATAACCATCAACATTGCATGCTTTCATGTCTAATCATTCAAAGCCCAAATTTGAGTGGAAAGATAGGGCCAAGTATACCAAACTACCAATGAAACCATAATAGCTTCTCGATCAGTTACTCAAGAGTGGTCATATCCAATACAAGCAACTATTTGAGAATGCTCATAAGAGGCATGATTCCCTATGTAAGATTGCCAAGGATCCCATCATATCCATGAAATATGATCTTATCATGCCCAAATACTTCAAGTTAGATAGATTATGCCACTACCATTAGCTTCCTAGCCATGATACAAATTTTTTCTTGGCCTTAAAAGATGATTTATAGAAGATGATACATAATTGAGAGTTAATCCTAGAGGCATCCAAACCTATTGGGCCTTAAAATTAGACCATGAAGGTATACAAGGATCCTCTCAAAGCAAATAATGATCAATTCACCAGAGGTACTTTCAACATACATGACAAGTTTGAAACCACTAGGAAATCATTTTTTATTCAAGTGCCTCCTCATAATGAATAAACTTCTATGAGTTAAAGAACTTCATTTGTTATAAAGATACCACCACCTATGGCTCCTAAAGAACATTTTTTCATTAGAGTAGCCCCCTTCCTCCACCAGTAAACCTATAGCCCAAGTTGACTAGTGATCACCCATAGTGACTAATACCTCGACCTCTTCCCAACTGAATAACAAGAAGTCATGCTCAAAACAACTCAATAAGCTAGCTTTGGGGCCTAAGGCTAAGGATACTAACCAACCAAAGGTGTCAAAGGAAGTAGGTCCACTAAAGCCTACTCTAATTTCAACGATACCCATGGATTTCAATGCTCAAACCACATCTATGAGCTAACCCAAGGAGGACAATCAAAAATAAGAGAAGGGAAATGATCCAAAATAACAAACATTGAAACATGACGTCAAAATCCTAGGTAGAATGGAGAAGATCAAAGCCAACAAAATCGTTAAGGCATCCAACAATGATAAAGAATTCCTTACTAGCATGAAGCAGGTCAAGCTCTTACTAAAGCAAAAGAATAATTCCTTGAGCTTGTAGAACTTGGTTATGACCTCTCATGCCCATCATGAAACCCTAGAAAAGATATTAACTTCCATTTCCATGAATGAGGAATATCCTAGCCAATAAGAAATATATCCATGTAGTGATAGTACCACCCTTACCTAGGGAAGAAACAAAGTCAACCACCTTAATGTTTTATGATAGTGAGGTAAAATCCAATCCTTAAAGTGATGAGGTGTCTAGAGCTTCCCTTTATATAACAATTAGAGTTGGTTAGTACAAGGTTCACCAATTATACATAGATGATAGGGTGGCCAAACACATTATCCCTTGCCCTATCATGAAGCCCTTAGGTTTGGTTGAACAAATCTAGAACACCTTTACCTCTATAATTTAATCATTTAATGAGTCACACATAGTGGCAAGAGGAATGATTACATTAGAATTCATGGCTAGGAAATAATTCCTTATGTCTAGTGATTTCCTTGTGGTGGAAGATATGCTAGCTTTCAACCTAATCTTAGAAAGACCTTGTTTGGCCAAATTTCAAGCAGTCTCTCCTCGATCCACCAAAAAATTCACCTACCTTATTATTGACACATGTAGGCCATCTAATGGAGTAGGATTTATGATTGAAATGAGATTCGAGGCCTAAGAAAAGAGATGATCTTTGGAAAGGTATGCTAGAAGTAAATTTGATGAACCATTTTCCATGGAGTATAGGATGAAGATAAAAATAGAACAAAGATGCAAAGTTTCCAAAGGTTCTCCTGGTTGGTTAGTTTTGGTAAGGAAAATTATTGCTAGCATAAAGGGGTCCAATTAAAGTCCTTCACAAATGGATACAGGAACTTTTCTTGAATCACTACTCTCCAAGAAAACTCAAGCATGAGATGACATTGTCAAATTGGTAGTCGATATGTAGTTATTGGATGAGGAAAAAGTTAATGATCTTAGTGAGATATGCTACTTTTTCCATGATTTTACATAGAAACATGTTCAACATGTTGTTGGAGAATAAGCATAGGAAGATCTCCAATAGAGAGGGATGATCTCTAAAGTCAATTTTAGAGCCCATGTGCTTCATCCCATTTTCCAATATTTCATAACAACATCAAGGGAAGGCAAAGAATATATGGAGAAAATCTACTCATAGGTAAATCAAGGGTTGGAGAACCCTTTGAGGAAATCATTCTTGGAGATGCCAACACTTCTCATTGAAGATAAATACAAGCTTGTTTTCTGTAGTGCATAGGAACTTAAAAGTTTTAAAATTTGCCAAGACTCTTAAGAATCTACAACTTGCAACTGCTACTACTATTGCTGTAGAAAATTCAATCGAAACAAATGCTATGATAGCTTCAGACCTCTCATTTCCATCCATAGACAATGGTACATTAGTGAGCACACATCATGGATGCATACATTGCAAACAGGAAAGATCCAAAAAACTGTGTATCATTGTTGCACATGAACAATTAGAATTCAAACTAGGGGAAGTTGCTAATCCTAAAAGATAGTAGCACAGATGCATCAGGCTCATACGTGATCTACGTTTCAATGGATATTGTGTCCATGAATGTGATACTCAGTACTAGAAATCCCAACTACGTGGCTCTCCTTGCATCAGGATTTGCCATTTTACTAGAGAACACATGCTCATAACTTTCAAATTCTGATAAAATTTCATTTGTAACTCACTCAACTAGTGGTGTTGCTGCTACTGTTGAAGGATCTCTATTCACAGTAGCATTCCAGATCTTGGTTGATTCAGCTCCAACAGCGAAGTTTTCTCTTGGCTTTGTTGTAATTGTTGACAGTCTAATTTCCTACATAGTCAAACAATAAAAGGGGAACTGGGAGATAATGATAGTAGGTAAACAAGGCTTCAAAACTTTAAAAGGATGTTCTATTGATTGAAGTAAATTTTACATGGATATGAAGCCAACATCAAGTGCAAATGTAGATGAGTTAGTTGTACAACCATCAGATGATGTGCTTGACTCTCAAGGATTGTCTTTTCTTGATTTCCAAGCCCATGCAGCCACCACTACCAACATCTACACTAAGGTGGATGTTGAATTACTTTCTTAGTACCTATTGTTCATGAAAATTGCTAGGGCTTTGTATATGATAGGTAATGATACTTAACAATTGAAATCTTAAACAAAATATAATAAATAAATAAAATAAAAAATACTTTTCAATTGTAATTTTCAATTATCTATGGTATTTATAATTAACTTCCTTGATGGTTGTAACTATTGTTGATGCATATAATTTGGCTGCACTAACACTTGGGAGGAAAAACTCATTTGAAAAGACTACTACCTAGGGTGCCTCCCATATGGGTATGGAAACCAAGAATAGTCTTAGCTAGAGAGGGCTATGTCGCATTTTGAAAATAGTCAAAAAATAGAAATTTTAATTGGAATGAGTATCTCGAATTTAAGAATACAAAAGATAACCAAAATAAATTTTCCCTGCTTCTCGACTATTGCTGTCGATATGTTGTGGATGTTGTTGTAGCCAACACTACCTATAGCCACCAAAGGAGGGAGAGATAGAGAAGAGGCTAGATGAAGGGATCCATTGATGCATCGATGATGCATAGATGAGATGTGCCCTATCACTAGCACGAGAAAAGGAAATTTGTCCCTGTTTCCCTACCATAGATGCAGTGCCTGCCAAAAAATAGAACAAAACTGTAGAATCCATACCTGCAACTACTGCTATTAATTTCTACAACACTACAGCAAAGAGAGAGAGAACAAGCTACCAAATCCCACTATCATATGCCCTTAAACATGTTGCTATCTCCAATCATACATCTACCATCATCATGAGTCTGTCGATAAAAAGGAAAAGAAAACTATCGCCTCTTGGTTTCCTACTAAGATTATTGATCATCATCCATGTAGCTCTACTATTGTTGACTATTGTCAATCCATTGCCAAGAATAAAGAAATAGGACTGCAAAACCTACTTGTTGCATTTGCTATCCACATGCATTAGTTGTGCCACTACTACCCTGAGAAAAATAAGAGAAGAGAGAGAGAGAAAACTACTTTCTACTGGTTTCTCAACCCCTAGAGATCCCTCTTCCCATTTGTGTGCACCTTAATGGAGAGAGACACAGTAGTTCAAGAATAGATTTTAATTTGTTAAGGAGGCCCTCACTCCCCCTACTTACTATCTGTGTGTGCCTTCATGTAGAGAGACACAACCTTTTGGGAAGAAAGCTCTCCAAAATTAGAAATTCGAAAATGGAATTGAAAAAATAGGTTTATAAAAAAAAAGGTTTTTGTAAAAACAATTTTCAGAAAATGGGAAGCATAAAAGAAGGCAGAAAACAAAGAGTCTAAAGAGAAAGATTTTTTTTTTAACAAAAATTTAATAGGTTCCAAGACTAGATTAGAAAATGAAATAGCCACAAGAAAATTCCAAGAAGAGCTGATAAACAAAAGGTGGGAGAAAGGTCCTCCTTGAAGCACCAAAAAGGTGTTGATGTCTAAAATTTGAGCGCATCAACACTTGGGGGGAAAACTTGTTTGAGGAGACTATTGCTTAGGCTGCCTCCCATATGTGTACGAAAAAGTAGGAATAGTCTTATCTGAAGAGGACCACATGCCCTTTTGAAAATAGTAAAAAACCTGAAAATGTTAATTGGAATGAGTGTTTCGAATTCAAGAATATAAAGGGTAACCAAAATAATTTTTCCCTACTTCTCAACTATTGTCGCCCCTTGCCACTAGTCCATTGTAGATACTACTACAACCAACACTACTTGTAGTAGCCACTGAAGGAGGAAGAGAGAGAGAGAAGGCTAGATGAAGGGGCCTGCTAATGCTTCTTTGATGCATAAATAGGATGTGCCTTGTCACCAACATGAGATAGGAATATTTATCCCTATTTCGAGAACCTTGCCATGGATGCATTGCCCACCAAAAATAGAATAGAATTGTAGAACCCACACCTACAACTACTACTATCAACTACCACAACACCGTAGTAGACAGAGAGAGAGAGAGAACAAGTTGCCAAATCCCGCCATCACGTGCTGGTAGATGCATTGTTGTCTCTAGTCCTACATTTGCTGTTGTCATAGGTCCATTAGTAAAAGAGAAAAGAAAACTATCGCCTCTTGGTTTCCTACTGAGATTGTTAACTATCGTCCACATAGCTTTGTCACTGCTAATTGTTGTTGGTCAGTTGCCAAGAATAAAGAAAAAGGACTATAGAACTTGCTTGCTATGTCCATTGTCCACACACATCAACTACACCACTACCACCCCAAGAAAAATAGGAGAAGAGAGAGAGAGAGAGAGAGAGAAAACCATTGTTGCTAGTTTCTTAGCCCTTAGAGACCCCTCCATTGCCCATTTGCATACACCTCAATGGAGAGAGACACAGTTGTTTGATAAGAGAGCTTGATTTGTTAAGGAGGCCCTCACTCCCCCCCTTACTATTTGTGTGCACCTCAATGGAGAGAGATGTAGTTGTTCAAGAAGAAAGCTTGATTTGTTAAGGAGGCTCTTGCTCCCCCTAGCCCATTGAAATCATCTACGTTCTCTACTTTATAGCCACTTGATAGTGATTTTTCACCTCCATGCACATTGGTCCACCTTTCTGCATGTTAACATTGCTTGGTAAAATAGTAAATGATTTTACAGGATAGTTTTGTTGATCATGGCCTTGTGCGATAGCGTGGGCGAGATTGGCCATGACAACTATAAAAAAGAACACTTGGTAATTATGGTTATAACTCAATGGTGGTTATACTAATTATCATTAATTCATATGATAGTTATAACCAATCTCCATAATGTTTGTAACTTACCTCAACTTCTCATGATGATTGTAACTACCTTGAAGTCACTATAAAAGGGCTTTAGGGTAGAATTCAAGGGAAATTGGTGGGAGATCAAGAAGAAGATATTGAAGATTGTAAGATGGCTTACTAATTCATCAATTCACCTACCTTGTTTAAATCTTGTGAGTTATTTTCTTCCCATTCTATCTTACTTTCTTAGCTAATAGCTTAGATAGTATCATGCTTTGGCATTTAATTTTGAGATTTTTCTAGATTACCTTTATAACTTTGTTTTGTGCAATATTAGACTTCTATTAAGATTTTCATATAAGAGCTTATGTTGTATTAGAAAAGCATCTTAAACAATTTAATAGTAGTGACTTATAGAAATTGACTGTTTGAGTTTAAAAAAACTAGAAAATATTTGATACTTTGAGATGATTGAAATAGATTCTTTAGTTTTCAGGTGTATTTCCTTAATATTGCAATCTTGAAATTCTCAAATTTTTTTCCAAGTTCTATTGTTTACAATTCTTGACCAATTTTGACTAGCCAAATAGAAGCATGTACTTTGTTGTTTACAAAGCATTTACAAAAGTGTCATCTATAAAATTACTTGTTGGGCTCAAAGGGTTTAGACAATTCATAATAGATTAAATTTGAATAGATTTATTACAAATTTTTTCTTGATGTCAATTTATCTTTCTTAAATGTTTTATATTCCATACAAATATACTTTTTTTTCTTTTCTCTTTCTAAAATCCATTGAATTTTGCTCTATTTCTAGTTTTCTCGTGAAATTTTCTCTTTGGAAAAAATTATGAGTAGATTGATAGAATTATGCTCAATCATTTTTGGGACATTTTATTTGTCACAAGTAATGTTCTATAGGTACTATATAAAGTAAGTGATTTAACAAAATAGGAACCTTCAACAACTCATAGTATTCAACAAAGTTAGCTAAATTTCTTTTATGATAGCCAATTATAATTTCATACACAAATCCAAGTATTTCAACATTCACAACAACAAACACATATGCACGATTAGTTTGTTTCATAACCACTAAGTCTATATGGAGGTATTTGGACCTTGTTTTTGCTAGAGACTAGCAAGCACCTAAACCCTATTTGAAGAAAACCTTCATTTCCTATGACCCCAATCACAAGACCAGAGGCCTAAAACTTTAACCTTAACAAATGGTCACCAACACTTATGAGAGAGGTAAAATCATAATCCATGGAGACAATGTGGTTACATTTTCCATTAACAATGTTGAAATAGAGTAAGGATTTAAGATGATTTTCAAGAAAAAGCTCCCACAACCCAAAACAAAGTCACAAACTGTAATGAGATCAACCAAGTCAAAATCAAAAATGTTGGATTCATAAACAAAACATGGTAAGAGCTTTTATTTGATATCATAAGGAAAGGGAACATGGAGTACAATATCATGCAACAAAAATCATATAAATTCCCTAATCTTTCAAACATTAGAAAATAATTGTATGATTAAATATGTTGTTGATTTTCTTTACCTTGTATAGTTTAACTAGTAGCCTTTTTTCAATTTTTATTTACATCTTTACATTTTTACCTTCTAGTTTTTACTTTGATATGTCATATTTACTAGTTTTTAGCATAGCCTTAATTTACATTTTCGCATTAATTTATAACATATATTTGTTTCTTATGTTCACAAAAAACTACAAAACAACATAAAAAATTAAAAAAAATTAAAAATCAATAAAAACTATAAAATGTAAAAGAAACAAAAAACTGTTTTAAAAATTAAAACCAAAACAATAGCCATAGTCACACTGTGACAATAACAAAGAATAAATGTCCTTAGCCATAGTCTCCAAGGCTATGATAGCCAAATAAACTACTACAATAATAATACAACAAAGATAACAAAAATATAACATGTCCAATAGTGGCCAAAACTAAGCCATAAAAGAAGAATGAGGATCATCATCAATTTCATCATCGCTATTGAAACACCGTGAAAATTGTGAGTCGGCCCCAGGCAAAGATTCGCGATTCAGACAAAACTACATGACAGAATTTCAGAAAGGAGAACAAGGCAAGGCAAGGCAAGGCAAAGAGGCGCGCGACATCAAGACTTCGGTTTCCTTTTGCAGATTTCCTATCTTACTATGTTTTCCGTCTTTAAGCTATAGTATGCAACATAGCATAATGACGTTTAGTGTAACATAGTCTGATATTAGAAGGCGATTTACTTTAGCAGATTTGGCGAAGCCTAGGGCCTAAGTAGCATAATATGCGATCTCTCGTGTATTCTGCCAAGTCTTTTGTCCAAAGGCATATTTACGCTCGTTACGCAATGCAGCGTACACTAGCGTAATCCATCGCCAAGTTAATCATTGTTTACGCTTCACTACGCTTGACAGTGTGAACCAGCGTAAAGCAGCTTGAGTCCATTACTTTTGTGCTTTATTACGCTCTCGCATGCGATGCAGCGCGCACAAGGGTAATGTAGCCCAATATCAACTGAGACATGCCCGATCCACATTTGTCATCCATACGCACAATACGCAGATGTGCATATTCTGCGTAGTCACGAATTTCAACATAAGGACGGTCAAGTCAACAATCTTATGAAATGTTTGAAACACATGTCATCACAGCCATGCCTTCTCCACATATTGTCAAACCTATAAATATCCCAGCTGGTGAAGAAAGACAGAGACAGAAAAGAGAGAAGCATTTTGGCAATCTTCTGGCAGCACTATGTTTTAACAGAGATAGGAAACATTTTGCTTGAGCATTAGCAGTAGGAGCGATTGCCCCTTAGGCAAAGATACAACTTTCTCCATTGGTGATCATTGGCAGTTCCGAGCAGAGACTACCCAAGGCAAAAGGAGTAGATCAGAGATCGAGAGATCATCTGGCACGGTTTGTGAGCTCTATTGATCAGAAGCAGTTGATCGATAGATGTCAGAACTTGACCTTCCTTGCATCCCATCTCTAGCCTATGAGGTAGATCGGACTCCATTTTGTACTTCTGCTTAGACAGTTTCCTTGTTATTTTGTGTTTGTTTCACAAAAGATAGTCGGGGTCTCCCTAGTGTAACTTGGTGTACCCAATACTCATTTTTTCAGGTCAAAGCATAGATCTTGAAATCACGTGTTTCTCTCGTGTCTGATTCCTTTTATCGTGTTAACATTATCATTATTATAATTTATCTATATCATTTTTCTCTCATTTCACGACTCGTCAAATCAAATCGTTCCATGAAGTATTCATAATCTCCATCGGTTTACTGATTTAGTAAGTCCCTGTATGATCGACAAGACTATTCAGGGCACTGCAGATTCATTTTCTCCAGCACAACCCTCGCACGGATCTGTGGTTAAGACTGCATACATGGATTTTGTTTGGTATTCCAGCTGCCGACATTTTCTATCGTTACAGTTTTCTGACGCTAGAAGGAGGGCCAGGCTCTGATTCATATTTTCTACGAGTAGCCCTGTTAGTGATCTATACCTGCGTTGCCAAAAAACGTGAACGTAATACCTCTAGGGAAGTTTACGAAAATTCATGTGGTGTAGATCGGTTACATTAACAATTCCTTTGGAATCTTACAGGGTAGAAAGCCTAACCGTGATCTTCTTTGTCCATCATTTTTTTTCTTTAGATCCACTCGTGTATTGCCGATTAATCTACTTGATCAATGGATTCATTTTACACAACCGCAACTGCCATGGTCGTTGCTGATTTGGGTGCCACATCTGTGAACCCTATTGCTATCACCAGACCAGCTTCTGGTGCAGCAGGACCTCAGGGACCATCGCGTCGGTCATTGAGACTACAGGGTAAAGACCCAGTATTTATTGTCTTGATCCCTGAGGAATACAACTTCATCTACATCAAGATCCAGGTGAAGCTTGCCCTTAGTCAAGTCGAAATCGAGGCGAAATAGAATTTCAAGATGATCCATCGAGGGGGTCAGGATTTCACCCCAATAGCCTATGACATTATCCCTTTAACAGACCATCACCACGAAATTATAACACAGTTGGTCATGGCTAAGAGCCAGGCTACACGGGCTATGATGGAACCCCAAAATGGGGAGGAAGAGGATGATGAATTTGCAGCCCATTTTGAACATTCATATCACACTCTTAGTCCCCATACTTACGTCAATCCATTATTCCCTCTCAACGAAGAAGTCGTCCCTCTCAATCCAGCCATGACCACACAGATGCACATCCCTGTCATTCCACAAGCCACTGTGCAGCCATCTGGGCTGCAAGTGTAAATACCCCACAACAACATGGGGCTGGCCTCGTCACCATGCATGCTCAGCATTCTGTCGGTGGTTCCAGCATTCACCACGTCCCATTTCATCCCTCAGATCCAACCTCATCCCACATCTACAACTCACCCGATGCAGACTTTATCGCTGCCGCCTCCACCAACCCAATAGATCACCGCCGTCGTGCAGCCACAGATACCTGTCCAACAACCTACTGCGAGTCAGTGGGCCAACCCCGCGGCACAACATAACTAGTATGCAGTATATGGTGTGCAACCCTCGATGGCACCCGCAACACATATTCTGTAGATGGTCCNTAGTGGAAATGGTGGGATGGTTTGGCCGGTAGATGGTGGGGCAGGGATNCATTTCCACTACCAGGAACAGCTTTTCCAGGTCAGCCCCCTACTCCTCCTACACAGACACCTCCATCAACAGGTCTGGATCAAGGCTTTTTACTTATTCAAACCCTGACCGAGGAGGTTAGACGTCTTAAGGCTGCTGGCTCAGAAACTATATAAATCATGGACTTCTACCAAGATGATCCTATTAGTCTAGCGGTCCCCATGCTTTCGTTGCCACCAGGAATGTCCTTACCTAATTTTACCAAGTATAATGGGAAGGGGAATCCTAACGCTCACTTGGTCACCTTCAGATCCGAGTCCTTATTGTTGCAATAGTGGCCTCACACGATCATTCGCGTCTTTGCTATGTCTCTAATAGGGAAAGCTCTAGATTGGTATCGAGCCCTCCCACGCTCTTCCATTTCAACCTTGGAAGAGCTTCTGACACAATTTGTGACATGCTTTAAATATAACTTAAAGTTGGAAGTCACATTAGATCAACTCATGGGAGTGAAACAAGACCCTCTTGAACCAGTCCAGAAGTTCATACAGCGTTAGAGTGCTACTTTGAATGAAATTCGTGAGCCAATTGCGGAGCCACACTTACTAGCTATTTTCAAAGGAGCAGTCAATGACTTTATCAAGTCAAAGCTGTATTATCTTTTCGCTAACTCCCTACACCAAGCCTTCGCTCAAACTAAAAGCATCCAAGATGCTGCGGAGGCCAGCAAAGACCTGGCGTATGTCGCCTACAAGAACCCTCACAACAAAGGCAAGGACAAAGGTAAAGGGAAGACAACGATAGTAGCTGCGCTGGCTGAGGGCACAAAGAACAAGAACAAGAAGGCACCTACGGCATCTCCTGAGACCATGGCCAGTGCTGGTAGCACTAGCTAGGACACAGCTACACCTGAAGGGCCCCCCAGCCAAAACCAAACTTTGAGCGTAAAGATCGCTCAAAGTATACAGCCCTGCCTGTAAAACACTCAGAACTGTTGAAACAATTGTTAGGGGAAGGATACATTCAGCCTAAGAGGGTATCCGAAGAAGCTCTGAAGCATCACAGACGTCATTGTGAACTGCTGAAGAATCCTTCTTTAGCCCTTCCTAACGAACCACCAGTTCCGAAATCTTTTAAGCTAGACCGTTTCTGTGACTACCACCAGTTGTGTGGTCATGACACAGATTACTGCTGGGCGTTGAAGGACGACATTCAACTCATGATCGACGATGGTCATTTGAAACTGGATGGTAGTAGTCCGACGCGTCTGGAAAACCAAGCATTGCATGTATATAAGGATCTGTTGAATGCAAACGACGCATCCTATACAATCAATGTGGTTAGTACGGACAGTGAGAGGAAAGTACCATCCAAACAACCTTTTGTTTTGCGTGTGCCTACCAGCTCACCAAGGGGGGAAAACCTTTCATCGACAGCCAGTGGTGTCTCAAGGCCACCCTTCATCATTCGGGCACCTTCTCAGAATGCCACTCAGCCACGTAGTAACAGCAAATTCGCGGCCTCATCCACGCCCACACCTAGGGCACCTTTCATTCTCGGGGTGCCAAAACCACCAGCTAATCCTCTTACGCAAGGGCAGGCCTCTAACCAAAACCGCCAACCACCACCCGACAAACAAAAGGGAGAGGACACATCTGTTAACGTTACAAAAGACCATTCTATGCTCAGCTTCCCTAAGCCTAGGCCCCTGACCTCTGTGCCTTTGCCTGTACCTCAGAGGCAGGATAAAGGTACAGAAACGCGGCCACCTCCTCTTGGCGAGAAAAAGAACAACCCCCCGACTGACATCATTCCACCTCGGGAGATTCATCTCTTGGGACGAATGGAAGAAGACAAGGGGAATAAACAACCTAGCCGAGAGAGGAATCTCCTCGATGCATTTACGCAAGTCAAATAGGCTCTAAAACAAAAAAATACAACGCTGAGCCTCTATGACCTACTTATGACATCCCAAGAACATCGTGAGGCTATGGTCCGCATGCTGACGTCCATACCTGTGGACAAAAGCTTACCAGAGGAGGAGGAAGCGATACACGCTGTCATGTTTCCTTCCGAAACTAAGCAACCTAAGCCCACCTCGCTAACCTTTCATGACGAGTCCATCAAAGATGATCTTGAGAAAGGTCAGGTGACAATTGAACCCATGTTCATCACCATCCGGGTTGGTCAATATCGAATTCGGAGGGTGCACGTGGACGATGGCGCAGCTGCAAATGTCATTCCTTACCCCATCGTGGATAGGTTGGGTCTGGTCGACCAGATCATTCCCACAACGACAACATGCGTAAAGTCATTCAATGGAGCAAGGGTTCAGGTCAAGGGGACGGTGCGTGTCAAGTTTGTGGTAGGAGATCAATTCCCAACGGATGCCACATTCCTAGTCATCGAGGAGATGTCTGGGTTCAACTTGATCTTAGGGAGGTCCTGGTTAGCCCAGCTGAGGGCGGTTTCATCACTGATACATCAGGAAATACACCTACCCTATGTAGGAGGGGAGGTCGTAATACACGGTGATGAAATCATCCCCAGGACTGTCAGCAACATTGAAGAAGAACGAGGTTTGGAGATAGAAACATCGAATGATCAAACCCATCTCCAAATCCCTCAACAAACCAAAACCAACGATGATAGTCTAGCCTGGGCCAACCTACCATTTTAGGATGGCGGCATGGAGGAGTCAGACTATAAATCCCCCCGCCCTTACGCAACACTAAATGTAAAGGCCATTAAGAAACAATTGCGAATTAGCAGTTGAACTGAATGGCATTTACACACATTATTATGTTTTTACCAATTATCATTGTTTACACTTAGCAGTCCATTTTCATCCAATACATATTTACACTACAGAAATTTTCAATGTTTACGCTTGCCATTCCTTACGCTATTTCATTTCCCTGATGTACGCTATTTACGTCTTTTGATCACTTTAGTCCAATCACACAAAAATGTACATTACCATCACTTACGCTCTCTATATTACGCAAAGTGGCCCACAATGGCCTAAAACTAGTCATGGTCCGCAATGGTCTAAAACTAGCCATGGTCCGCAATGTTCTAAAACTAGTTTCTAGATTACGCAAACTCCCAAAAGGGCCCGCAATGGCCTACAACTAGCCATGGCCCGCAATGGCCTAAAACTAGTGACGACTCGCTATGGCCTTAAACTAGTAATTACATTTTGTTGCAACATAACTTAAGAAAAATCATTAACAACTACGCTTATGCTTTGCAGATAAAAATGCAAAAGACAAAAAATAAATAACATTTAAAATAGTCACAAAATCTTATAGCTAGTCTTTCAGTGATTCACATAGCCATTGTTGACTCTAATCAATAAAATCATGCGTAAACCACAATTACGCATCTCCTCTGATGCCACTGTCACCAGTATCTCTCAAGTCTGCCTCTAGTCCTAATAAATCATCCGCTAGTGGGCCTTCTCTTCTAGGAAGTATTCCTTCATGAAGAATTTCTTCTTCATGAGGTCCTTGCTCTAGCATCGGCTCTACAGGAGGACGCTCTCCATCACTACGCCCCTCTTCTTGTACCTGCTCCTCAGCTGGCTCACCTTCTCTATCCTCTTCTGGTAGCTAGATACAGAGAACATATTAGCAAGACAAAACTTGACAACACAATCAGAAAATTTAGACTTAGTCTTGATTAAACTTACTCGCGATGGCCTTGCTTCCGCAGCAAAGGGAAGCTTTTCCAAGCCAGCCCATAGGCGCTCCATGATTTCATCCTCAGTCAGGTCAGACCACACTTCATCTCCCAGAGCAGCTGCAGCCTTCACCTTCCCTTTCTCCACGCTAGTCCAGCAAGGTGGGTCAGGGAAGAAAGTAGGGACTGTAGTCTGGCCCCCGGGGAGAGTCACCTCCCTTTCCAGGGACGCACTTACAGTCACCTACTCTTGAAACTTCTTGAAGGCTTCGGATGCCCCAATGACGTCCTGGAACACTCGCAAGGATTGGGCTTCAACGGCAGAATCACGATAAGCAATACTTTCTCTCTTATACAAATTTTTGTGGTCATTTTCCTTCTGCCCCCATTCTTGCACACTTGCAAAGTAATCCCTCTAGTCTTGGCTTTTCTGAGCTAACAGCTCTATCCACATCTGCTACTCCACCAACCCCCGACTGGTTTGCATGTTGTTCTTGATTACGGTCCAATAACGGGAGTAGTCAATAACAGCGGTACGCCAGTCCTTGTCACCCGTTGCCTGCGCCTGTAGGAACTTGCATCGCGAATTTAGGTCTCCAACCTCATTGGTCAAAGACTCATTCTTCTCCTCTAACCTCTGCACCCTTTTTCAGATATTTTCATTTACACCCTTACTCTCCCATAAGGAGCGAGTCGAGTGTAATGCACATTTATGCATTTCTTCATAAATGTGACATGGCACGACCGCCCCATCTGATGGAGGCTCCACTATGTCCAAATCAATGGGCTCCGTTGGGTCCCATTGAAGGCGAGCTCCTAACAACAAACATCATTAATGTATATGACACATTACCACTGTATAATAAAAAATAACCTATTATAGCCACAACGTACCAGCTTTAGGATCGACATGCTCGAGGCGTTCGATCATATCACTGACAATGCCTTCCATGAAGGCAAACTTGTCAGGAAAGTCCCTCCACGCTCTGCTCACAGCAGCGGACGTGGACATATCCTCTTCTCCTATAGCATAGTCAAGTTAGAAACTCTAATTATTAACACAAATCTTCAATGTTTCCAACACACATTACCTCTACCAGTAATAGTGGGGAGCCCGCCAATATCTTCTGCCTCCTCCCTCTCTTCACACACAAGAGTTTGTGCGTCGCTTGTCCCAACAGCTGGGGCCTCGTCATGCACAGGAATCTGTACATGGCTCACCCTAACAACTGGGGCCTCTTCTTCTAAAACTGGGGCCCCTTCCCCACGAGTTAGTATCACTGCCCCTGTTTCAGGGGTCAGCTGCTCCGTAACTTTTTCTGGTCATATCACATAATACACTTAATACAATTCAAAATATCCTAAATAAACATTGCATAATACAACTTTTAATACATTTCTTCCATGCTTACCAGGTGGAGGTCTACTCCTCTGAAATCTGACTTCCACGGTTCGACCTATGCCACTCCCCGGCTCCACAGAGGCCTCAGTCAAATGAAGCCTTTTACGCCGAGCTGAAGGTTCTACAATTTCCATCGCCAAAAGTTTCCCTCACGATGCATTGCCAGTGTAAGTGGGCATCACCCCGCCTACACTGTTAGGGCCTCACAATCGAGATGCCACCAAATCTCTGGTTGTTATAGACAGAGATTTCCCAATCCCTTCCGGAGGATCCTGTCCACGGGTAGTGCTGAAAATGTGGGTAATCCAAGGTCTGGATAGCTAGTCTCGGTCTTGCTGCACCCAGACCCCATTCCTTTGGATGACCAAGAATTCAGCAAAATGCTGAAGGCAAGCTATGAAGAAGGTGTAATGCACGTTGAAACAAGACTCAAGCTTCTTGCAAAGCCTGATCATCTCAGTGCATAACACCTCAACAAAATAGCTTGCCCAATTGAACCGGGTCTCTTCTTCGATAATCTCCCGCATAATATGGGTCTGCTCTATGGAAAAGAACCTCCCCTGTGAGAGTGTTTTGGGGAAAGCCCGGGCCCAAAAAAGGGGATAAACTGTCTTGGCGATTTCTAGTTGGATTCTTTCACAAGGGATCCATTTTGGCTCCTTCTTGACCCCTACCCACTCCTCCAGCCACTCCTGAAAGGAGAGACTCCTCTTCGCCTTCTCCTCTATGGGAAGGCCATCAGAGGGGATGCCGAAAAGGTCTTCAAAGAGCTGAGCGTCAATGTCAAAATTTACACGTACGTGATGCATGCGCGTGAAAAAATGCTCTGCCCTTTCACTAAAGGAGTTGACCAGGGTCAACATTTCACTGGCGGGGACATCAGGGGTCATGGCTAAAAATAAATGCATTAGCCTCGCTTCTTGTATCTTGGTGACCACTACAACTAGGGCCACCGCGTGGCCAAGCCAGCGTTGTGCATCCTTGATGTTGCCGTAGCGGAAAAGGAGGGTATTCGCCTCGTGGCCGAAAATTGTAAGGGTAATCTCCCGGGATTCCCTGACTAAACAATGTATGACACAGGTCAAACAAAAACACTATTACACAATATTCACAATTCACAATTACACCACGCAACAATAGAATATGCAGTAGTTTTACCAGGTCCAAATGGCAAAGGAAATGGAGGAAGTTTCCTCTACACGTTTGCAACGGTAAGGGGTGGATCCAAGGTCCAATCGTCATGTAGCCACCCAAGATTCTAGCAATTCTCGAAAGCGTTAGCGTAACGAGTGGGGTACTCATGAATGTCGAAGCCGGTATGCCCCATCACACTAGTGCGTACGTTGCTAGTCGAGGTAAACACCTTTATCGTCGTTTCGGTCCATGAAAAAGTATCACCATCGCCTACCAACCCATTTTCATGGATAAAAAACCTGTACCATACCACATAAGCTTATCTTACATTTTACAAAAATGAGATAATAGACATATAATGACAATATAGCCAACAAAACCGCTTACCCGCCTGAATAGTACACTGTGCCTGGTGGGTTCTTGAAGTAGGTCGAGACATGACAGGCCACGAACAAAGTGTTGTATGCGTGGTAGCAACTAAACTGGGCCATCTCCCAAATCCAACTTAAGCACCTCAAACCTCGGGCGCTAATTTCTCGATCTTGGGGACGACCAGTGTCGATGGCTCCGTCTGTCAAGAAAGCCAAAATTCCCTGTGCGGAACCCACTAACATGTGCTTGAAAATGGCACCAGCAATATCTCCTGACAAATTAGACCATATAATAACGCTGTAGTTACACAGTAAAAATTGTAGAAACTCCAGCGTGCCCTTTTGAAACCATATGGTCTTCCCATGCAACCAAGTGTGCGGGGGAGGGACATTAGGCATGATTGGGTTTATGCAGCACAAAACCCCAATGATATCTAAGACAATTAAGACAGGCCTTAGCATAACATTATACAGAAAACACAATAAACAGATTAATGTCTAGATTCACATTTGCATGTTTAAATATAGGAAACCTACAAATTACGCTTAGCTATTCATGCCGAAATTGCCCAAACCCTTGCAACAGTGCAAGGTTTGTCTCCGACAACGGTGATAGATGCACCCAATTAAACCCTCATCTTAGCGCGAGGTCCATAGTCTAAAAGCCTCCTTTACGTGAATAACGCTATAGGAATAAATGCTGCTAAAACAACGCAAATATGCAAGGAATGGCCTACTGGTTCAAAGGCGTAGGATCCCTCACTTCGACCACTACCTGCGAAGCGCGCTGCAGATTCTCTTGCATCTCGTCGATTTTAGTCAATTTCACGTTCTTCCTTTTCACCTTAGGTGCCATTGTCATAGTTTCAAAACCTTCACAGTTTCGCACTTTCACATCTTTGCAAACTGCATGCTCCAATCTTCTGCTCCTCTTCCTCCCACTTGGTAACAGTTAGAAATTCGAATTTGCGATAGCCAACAGCCCGTTCTTATCAAAAAGCTACTTACTTATATGCAAAACTTAATCAACTTGATACCCGATTTTAGCGAGACTTGCCCAAATGATGGTGTCAGTATGAGCTAAAACCCGGAGATCAAGATATTAATTGCATCAGATATCACACATATTACGGTCCGAAACGACCCTAAACTACTGTAGCTTATCTCCTCGTAATCAGGTCTCATTAATTACAGGTTGTTCACAAACTTTAAAATTCAGTTACCTTTACGTAGCAATGTCACGTCACTTTCTGTACACTGAACTAAACGTTATTCGTTCAACACTTATCGCATCAAACTTAGTATCTGTCTAATTACTCTCGCATTTGACACTTTTGTAGGATAATTCACAGATGGACGAAATCTTGTCTGCACCGCTAGTTTTAGCAAGCTCACACAGTGAAATCATTAGACAACTTGATCCCACACTAATAGAAACTAACCTAGCCCTTAATGACGTAATCATAGCCACGTCAGAAACATCTCTAGACTGGCCAGAGCAATCGATGCGCACGCTAGATCTGGAAGCTGGAGATGTGACCGAAGATCCACTTAACGAGGTCTCTGTGGTTACGCATAGGGGTGAGACTAAAACTCTCAAGGTTAGCTCTCTATTAGACCAAAAGGAAAGTGATGACATAAAACAGGTTCTCCTGTTTGCATGGTCATACGAGGATATGCCAGGACTAGACCCAAGATTAATCCAACACAACATAATCCTAGATCCCCATATCAAAGCCGTCAGACAAAAAGCACGAAAAATCAAGCCAGAAGTCGTGCTAGCAGTACGTGATGAAATCACTAAGCTGTACCAGGTAGGTTTTATTTGTGCGGTTGATTACTCGGACTGGGTATCCAATATTGTAGTAGTTCCCAAAATTATCGGAGGAATACGCATTTGTATAGACTTTCGAGACTTAAACAAAGCTACAATCAAGGATAACTTCCCATTGCCAAGTATCAACCAATTGGTGGATAGAACCGCTAGACATGCACTTTTGTCCTTCATGGATGGCTTCTCAGGCTACAATCAAATACGCATTAACCTAGAGCACCAGCTAACAATGACATTTATGACACCCTGGGGGACCTTTTGCTACACCATGATGCCTTTTGGCTTAAAAAACGCTGGAGCAACATATCAACGAGCTATGATGTACATCTTTAGCTATTACCTCTTAGGGAGGCTGAATGACTATGTTGACGATATAGCTGTTAAGTCTTTAAAGGCTGAAGATCATTTAGGGGATCTGGAGTTAGTTCTTACAAGATGCACTAAATATGACCTCCGACTTAACCCAAGAAAGTGTGTGTTTGGAGTCAAAACCGGATGCATGCTGGGTTTTGTGGTATCGGAAGCTGGCATACGCGTAGACCCTAACAAAGTCAAAGCCATTGTTGAATTGGCACCCCCTACAAGTCTTAAGCAATTACACGGATTACAGGGGAGGTTACAATTTATCAGGTGGTTCATCTTGAGATTAACTGACAAGTTACACCCTATGCAACATTTGCTTAAAAAGGGGGTTAATTTCGAATGGACGGACGATTGTCAGCGTGCGTTCGACAGCTTGAAGCAGGAGCTTGAATGCTTGCCAATAGTTTTCCCACCGCAAAGGGATCAACCATTCTATATCTATCTCGCAACTTCAGATGTAGCCTTAGCAGCATTACTCTATCAAAGGAGGGGTGATGGGTCGGAAGTACACATCTACTACTTGAGTCATGCTCTACATGCGTATGAAACGAGGTATAACGAAGTAGAGCGTAACTGCTTAGCGTTAGTATTTATGCTCAAGAAGTGTAGACATTATCTTTTCCGTAGTCAAGTTAACATCATCTGTAAAAATAACATCCTTAGGGCCATTACGCATAACTTATATGAAAGTAGCAAAATAGCTCGTTGGAAGGGTATCATAGCAGAATTCGATCTGCATTACATTGGCCAATCTTCTACGAAGAGCCAAGCGATAGCCGACCAATTATTAAGATCTCCTATTAATAGTCAGGAAACCATAGAGCCTGAATTTCTAGACGAATATGTACATAGTGTAAGCCTTGTCTTAACAGGCCCCGAAGTGATGTTGTATTTTGATGGAGCTTCAACCGCTAGAGGTGGCAGTGCTGCCACCATTATTACGCTATCACCTGAGGATGTGCATCTGCATGCTTATCGCTTGACCTTCCCCTATATGAACAATGTGGCAGAGTACGAGGGGCTCCTCAGGGGATTACTAACTGCCAGCAAACTCGATGTTCGACACTTGGCAATTAGGGGTGATTCGATGCTCGTCATCAATCAGATCACAGGATTCTATGCCTACAAAGTTGTACATTTGCAGCCCTACTGCGATATGGCTAAAGATCTTTTGAAGTAATTCGTGACCATTGATGCCCAACACGTGCCACGGAATGATAACACACTGGCCGATGCACTGGCTACGCTGGACTTAAACGTGCCCTCACATCTACTCGACACTTGTCTTGCTTTAATAACAGATTGTATAGGTCCTATTGTTTAGAAGACGCAAATATCTTCTCTTCTCGAAGAAAGCACGCCAGAATGGTATGACAACATTAAAAATTACCTCTTGCAAGGCGAGCTACCGCATGAATTGACACACGCACAGAAAGATGCAATCTGCAAGCGAGCTAGGTAGTACGTAATCATAGGAGACAGTACTCTCTGTAGACGCTCTTTTGATGGTGTGCTGCTTACTTGCGTTAAGAAAGACCAAGCACAGCATATCATTGGCGAGGTTCACGAGGGATTATGCGGAGGACACGTAGCACCATAGGCTATGGCTTTAAAAATTCACCGCTTAGGGTACTACTGGCCACACATGGAAAAAGATTGCTTGAAAAAGGTTAAAACTTGTGACACATGTCAGCGTCATGCAAATCTTATACACGTGTCACCTACAGAGTTACATACGACTCAAATAACATGGCTGTTTCAACAATGGGGACTAGACATTATAGGTCCCATCACGCCAAAATCTTCTGCAGGTCATAGCTTCATAATTATTGCTACTGAGTACTTCACGAAGTGGGTAGAAGCTATTCCTTTAAGGAAGATCACATCTCAATAGATCTGCCATTTCATCTTAGACAACATTTTAATCAGATTTGGTCTCCCGATGACTATCGTGACCAACAATGGGCCACAGTTTAGTAGTACAGAAACCAAATTCTTCTGTGATAGCCTTGGCATTAAACAATCTTTTTCCTCGCCCTAATACCCACAAGCGAATGGTCAAGCTGAAGCAACAAACAAGGTCATCATCAATCTGCTCAAGAAAATGCTCGACAACAACAAGAGACGGTGGCACGAAAAAATTCTCTATGTGCTATGGGCATATCGTACTACATGTAGGATGGCTCTTTGCTCTTCTCCTACTTCCTCCATGTTTGCTCTTCTATGTTGACAGGGTGACACTTGAGTAACCATTGATGAACGCTGTTAGTGCTTTTACCTCTCCGGTGTTTTGTATTCTTTGTCGATGTCTTTCGGGCAAGCCCTCTAACTGTCAACAAAGAGGGGCCATTGAAACACCATGAAAATTGTGAGTCGTCCTCAGGCGAAGATTCGCGATTTAGACAAAAGTACATGATAGAATTCCAGAAAGGAGAGAAAGACAAGGTAAGGCAAGGAAAAGAGGCGCGCGGCATCAAGACTTCGGTTTCCTTTTGCAGATTTCCTATCTTACTATGTTTTCCGTCTTTACGCTATAGTACGCAACATAGCGTAATGACGCCTAGTGTAACATAGTCTGATATTAGAAGGCGATTTACTTCAGAAGATTTGGCGAAGCCTAGGGCCTAAGCAGCGTAATATGCGATCTCTCGAGTATTCTGCCAAGTCTTTTGTCCAAACGCAGATTTACGCTCGTTACCCAACGCAGCGTACACTAGCGTAATCCATCGCCAAGTTAATCATTGTTTACGCTTCACTACGCTTGACAGCGTGAACCAGCGTAAAGTAGCTTGAGTCCATTACTTTTGTGCTTTATTATGCTCTCGCACGTGATGCAACGCGCACGAGCGTAATGTAGCTCAAAATCAACTGAGACATGCCCGATCCACATTTGTCATCCATACGCACAATACGCAGATGCGAGTATTGTGCGTAGTCACAAATTTCAACATAAGGATGGTCAAGTCAACGATCTTCTGAAAGGTTTGAAATACGTGTCATCATAGCCATGCCTTCTCCACATATTGTCAAACCTATAAATATCCCAGCTGGTGAAGAAAGATGGAGACAGACAGAGAGACAAAAAAGAGAGCAGCATTTTGGCAATCTTCTAGCAGCACTATCTTTTAACAGAGACAGGAAACATTTTGCTTGAGCA
>MNCI01003280.1:5499-21824 GCA_015680685.1 Gnetum montanum
GCAGGAAGGGGGAAAAGAAACTTTGAATAATTTTTATAAGATGGCTTGCTAAGAACAACAATTTAGCTACTTTTTTTTAATCTTTTGAGTTCATTTTTTTTTTCATTTTGTTTTAGTTACTTAGCTAATGCTTTAGATAGTATCGTGGTTGTATTTTAATTTTGGAAATTTTCCTAGGTTGTCTTTTATAGCTCTATTTTTTGTGCAATATTAGACTTTTATTAAGATTTTCCATAGAAGAGATTATGTTGATGAAAAGCCTCAAGTGTAATTTAATAGTAATTTCTTAATGAAATTACCTATTTTGAGCATAGAGAATCTAGGAGAATCTTTGGTATTTTGCGATGACTAAAATAGCTTCATTGTTTAAAAGCATATTGCCTTGGTATTTCAATCCATAAATTGTCAAATTTTTATAAATCTTTGTTCAATGTAATCTTTCACAACTATTACCTAGCCAAAATAGAGGCTCATACTTTATCATTTACGTAACAATTTTCGGTAGCATAATAAGATTTTCTTTATGAAATTGCTTATTGAGCTTAGAAGGTTTGGATAATTCATAGTTATTTAATTAGGAATAGCTTTATTACAAAGTGTTTCCTTGTGTTAATTTATCTTTCTTAAACATTTGATATTTTACACAAATATGATTTCTTTTCTTTTCCCTTTCTAAGTCCATTGAATCTTGCTCTATTTCTAGTTTTATAGGGGAATTTTTTCTCTAGGAAAAATTAGAAGTAGATTGGCATAATTGTGCTCAAATGTTTTTGCAAAGTTTTATTTGTTACAAGTAACCAACTACAAGGACCATATAGACTAAGTGTTTGAACAAAATAGGAACCTTCAACAACTCACAGTATTTAACAAATTTAGTTGAATCTACAGCGTAACCATTTTAGAATTTGCAATAATAAATAGATACTCATGTTTAGTACATTTCATAACTACTGCTTTTATTTAGAGGTGTCTAGGCCTGGTGTTGCTAGAGACTAGCAAGCACCTAAATCCTATTTGAAGAACACCTTCAATTCCATGACCCCTATTCACAAGATTGTAAGGCTTCCAACATTGGCAATCTAGTCCCAAATGGTCACCAATACTTTCCCAAGGATCTTAAATATTATACATGTTGTCTTTTAATCCTCAATTACTCACAATGGAGCCAAAGCTTAAGACAAGACACTTATAAGAGATTCTATTAACCTTTCTCAATAGCTCTATCTTATCTCTCACTGAATTTCCTTATATATGCTCTCTTCCTGTACAATGTTTCCTTTTTAAGAGCTTTTTATCTTTCTCATTGTACCAACAATGATGAATTACATCAATATTTATGAACAATAAGGGGACCAAAAATATAGAAACCTTACATCAATTCACTTGATGTTCTTTAGATGTTTTGCAAGTCTTCTCACCTTCCTCATAGCTATTTCCATCCTTTTTCATCTTGTTTTGGTTGTTTCCTTAATTGGGATAGGTCTTTTCAAAAATTTCTCTAGCTATAAAAGTTGTCTTTGGCCTTACCAAGATATCTTCTATGTCAACCCAACTCTCGGGGAAGACATCTTATATTTCTAGGAGACATCTTCTCCTAGCCCAAGACATCTCCTCTTATGACATAATGTCTTTCCCAAGACATCTCTAGGTTTGAGGAGATGTCTCATCCAAGGCATATTCTTCCCAAATAATACATCTTTCTTGAGACTTTTGCACTTTCAACAAGGCATCTCTTTTTATTTTCAAATGTCTTATATCATCCCAGGTCTCAACCAAGATGTCTCATAGTCTTCTAAGACATCTTATTTAAGCTTGAAACTTGTAAAACATACATGTAGGATAAAATAAGGGGATTAGAAGAGGTGTCCCTACACTAACTCTCATAAACTTAAAAATGTCATGCTTCATGACCTTTCCCAATAATCAAGACTCAATGTATTAGAAACATCATACTTAGAACAATAATCAAGAGTCAATGTATTAGAAACATGAAAATGACTATCATTTTAGGTTCTGGTTTTAGGGTTTCCTTTTCTCATGAAGGCTTATCCCCATGCCTCATAATGCTTCATTTATTTGAGCATCTCCTTGGAATGCTTCCCTTACATCCCCATGATGACTCAAACCTACATAAAATGATACAAGAATTTGGAAAAATAATTGTTAGCATAAATCCATGGATTAGGCCTTCTCACCCTATGTCCAAATAGCAATGACATTTCTTGACTTGCTACAAATTGATCTTCCTTATTCTTCCAGCATTCATTTTGCAATACAAAATTTATCCCAAAAAATATATAAGTACTCAAAAGCATCACCCAACATACTGTAGTCATCAACATCCAAGATTAACTAGTATCAAAATCAACCCTCTTCTCATTCACATAAAACTCCATGCAATCAGTGATAGCATTCATATTAAAAGCATCCTCCTCAGCATCAAAGAAAATTTCATCATCACAAATGACATTAACTCTTACAATCTCCTTACAACTAGGAAGCATCAATGAAGAATTCAAATTACCAACCTCACTATTAATAATAGTGGAAAACAACCTAAACTTATGATTTTCTTGCCTTACAATCCAACTATTATTTTCACCATCAAAGATAACCTTATTATCATAATTCCATGGTCTACCAAATATGAGACCTAGATAATCAATAGGTAATACATCATAAAAACTTGATCATGAAAACTTCAATTTGAATAATCAATAAAGAATTATTCCTTAAATTTATTATAATTATTTTTCATTAACTAATATAGTTTGTATGGATTAGGATGAGGAATTGTAGCTAACTACAATACCTTTGCCATCGTGGTAGAAATCACATTTTCTTATGATTCATCATCAATGAGCATACTCAATGAATTATCCTTAACATCATAATAACTTCTAAATAAAATATTCCTTATAACATCCTCATTAACACTAACATGTCCCAAAAGAGTACAACTATTCAATTCACTTTGTTCGATAATATACAAAGAATCTTGTTCACATACCTTCTTTGAAGATTGAGGCTCATCCTCTTACATAGCTTCAATTTCTTTACCCTTAAATGCATTCTTCTTTGGCTTTATGAATTCTCATTATTTATGACCTAATTCACCAAAATTAAAAAATATATATTTACCATGCTCTTTACCTCTTGAAGATTATTCCCTTCTTCTTCCTTTCACCCCATCTCCCTTCACTAGCACCTCCCCTCCTGTGCCCCACAACACAAACCCCTTCCTTCCCTCCCCAACCTTCCCATCCTAGGAGAAGTATATTCCCTTTCCTTCTTCTTTGGCTCATCCTAATCATCCTCCTTGTATTATTTCCTTGACTTGCAAGCTATGTCTTTCTCATTCCTTTTTTTATGATCTTTATCCTTATTTAAGCCAAACTATGTGATTTTCATTTCTTCCTTGAAAGTAAGATCATAGACTTCATCATTAGGGATTGATCAAATTATGTTGGTTTAGTAGGTTTTTATAAATGATTGATAAAAAAATTTAGTGGTATTTCTTAGTCTATTTCAGTTTTGTTGCAGAAAAATAAAGAATTTAAGTGGGATAATGAAACCCAAGTAAGCTTTGACTTGTTGAAAGTAAAGATTACTAGTGAACTAGTGCTTGCAATTTCAAATATTTAGAAGCTTTATTATGTGGAGTTGAATGCAAGGGAACTTATCATTATTGGTTACTTTCACAATAAGGTAGGCTTGTTGCTTACTTTTCATAAAATTTGAATGATTCTAGGCATAAATATAGTGTACATGAGAAGGATTTGTGTGCTATTCTATAGGCAATTAAGCATTGGAGGCATTACTTGTTACCCAAGGAGTTCAATTTGATGATATACCACAAAGCACTACAATTTATAAACTCTTAAAATAATTTGAGTGCAAAGCACATGAAGTGGGTTGCATAGTTACAAGAGTTAAATTTTTTGGTTAAAGAACAAAAGTTAAAAAGCCAATGTGGTGGCTAATGCATTGTCTAGAGTGCATGTGGTGAATTTTAGTGTACCTCATGTGGAAGGTATGGATGATCTTACTTCATTGTATGAGAATGATGTTGATTTTTGGTATGTTTGGAAAAGCCTTAAATAATCATTTATGAGTAGGATAGTCTAGTGGAAGGACTATGATATTTAAGATAAACTATTATTTAAAAATGGAAAGGTATGTGTTCCTAATTATGATTTTAGGAAATGATTTTGTTTTAAAAGCATTATAATGGCATGGTAGGTCATATGGGTAGGCATAAAATATTAGAGCTTATGGGTAAGCACTTTTAGGCTTGGTATGGCAAATAAAGTTTCAAAATTTGTAAAAGAGTATTTAACTTGTCATAAGTATAAAAGAGGTAAAGGAGTGAATGGACATTATTTACCTTTGCCAATTCAAAAGGGTTCATGGGAAAGTATGTCTAGGGATTTTGTGAGTGACATTCAAAAAATGAAAAGTGTAAATCATGAAATTTTTGTTGTTTTAGATAGGTTCTCTAGATGACACACTTCATTCTATGTAAGAATATATGCACTTCTTCTCATTTTTCAAATTTTTCAAATGCTAAAGAGAGATTCATTAAGAGAAATGAAGACAAATAGAAGCCAAATTTTTCTATTGGTAGCTTGGTTTTAGGTCCACTTGAAGAAGAAGCCATTGAGAGGTATTAACTTCTTCAAGTTGAAAGCCAAGAAGATGGGGCCTTTTAAAATTATTTCCAAGATTAATGATAATGATTTTAAGATTAATTTACCAAATAATGTTGGTACATATTTTTCATTTGATGTTTCTGATTTTGTGCACTATCATGGACCAGTTCATGAGGAGACCATACAAGGTAGCATTGATGAGTTGAAGGGGGCTATTGATTAGTCCAAGACACCAATGAAGAGAGAGAAATTCATAACTCAAGTGAAGGGAATCTTCTAGCACTTGGAGAGTAAAGATGCCTAAGTACTTTATCCATTGGGAGAATTAGTCTATGGATGATGTTGTATGGATCCATGAGATCAAACTACATGAGTGGGGAATTACTTCAACCCTTACTTCCTTGTTTACATAAGTTCACTTTTTGAAGATGGGAGAGTTAGTATAGGGACACCTCTTCTAATTCCCTTGTTCTTCCTTATAATATGCTTTTGCAAATTTCAAACACTCAAAAGAATTCCTTTCTAAAAGTTATGTTTTCACTAGAGACAACCTAAGGAGGTTAGAGATGACCTATACAATAAGAAAAATTTCTAGAATTGACCATTCCAAGTTGGGTAACAATTAGGATGATGTAGTGACACCTCTATCCTACATGTATTTTTTATAAGTTTTTGGCCTAAAGAAAATGTCTTGAGACATCTTGAATGAGACCTAGGATGACAAAAGATATCTATAAATTAGAAGAGATGTCTTCCTAAAAGTGTAGAAGTCTTAGGAAAGATGCCTTATCTAGAAATAAGACATCTTGGAGGAGACATCTTTCCAAACTTGAAGATGTCTTGGGAAAGCCATCTTGCCATAAGAGGAGTCATCTTGAACTAGGAGAAGACACCTCCAAGAAACATAAGGCATCTTCCCTAAGAACTAGGTTGACATAGAAGACATCTTGGCAAGGTCAAAGATGATCCATATGGCCAAGGAAACTTTCAAAAATACCTCTTTCAATTTAGAAAGTAGCTGAAACAAGATGAAAAAAATGAAAATAGCTAGGAAGAAGGTGAGAAGACTTTGGAAACATCTGAAGAGCTTCAAGTGAGTTGAGAAAAGGTTTTTAGATTTCTTATCCTCTTATTGTCCATAATATTAATGTAATTCACTATTTTGGGTACCATGAGCAAGAAAGAAAGCTCTTGAGGAGAACATCTTATGTAAGAAAATTTAGTGAGAGGCAAGGGAGAGCACTTGAGAAAGGTTGAAAAAATATTTGATTTAGCTACACTCCACACATTTACTAGTGCATCAAATTGAGCACCATTATCAAAATTCCAAGGTCTACTAAGAATTACATTAGCACAATCTAATTGAAGCACATATCACTTCACAATATCATGAAAATTTTGAATTTTAAATCTTAAAGTACAATGTTCCTTCATCTCTTGGGAAAAATCTCTAGAATACCAATGCACTTTATATGATCTAGGATGAGAACTAGTTTCCAAACCCAATATAGTAACTACATTAGAAGAAATAACATTTTCTTGAGCTCCCCGATCACTCAAAACATGAATCCATTCTCCACTATTCAAACATCTTGTCCTAATTCAAAATAATATTTTTCTCTCAAGATGCTCTCCTCTATTCAAATTTCCCATCAATGCACAAGAATTCAATTAAAAAACTTTCTCAATTTTTGGAACATTATGATTACCTCTTTAAAGAGCTTGGCTTGGTGTCTCCTCCACCTCCATGATTTGTACATATTTACCCTTAGTTGCCTTGTGAAGTAGATATTTCCATTGCTTGTGTCCTCATTTTCCATACTTTAAGCACTGAATCAATGAGTTGCTACCTTGACCCTTGCCTTCTTTACCCTAGTCCTCCTTGGCTTTGTCCTTCTTATTGCTTCTATTTGTCTTATTATCTTGGCTAGCATCCTTGTCTTTATATTTGGTCTTAGATCCCTTCTTCTTCTCTTTGGAAGTTTGTTTACTCCTATTTTGAAATCCACTTAATTTCTTTTCAATCATGTGTCAAATCATGTGCCTCATCGAGGGTTTGTTTCTCATAAAAATACAACTCTTTTTGATATGTCATTTTGAGTCCTCCTAATTGAAACATTTTATATTTCTCCTAGTTTACCTCAGCTTAATGGAATAGATCATAAAATTTGGCATAGAACTCTTTGACATCTTGATCACCTTGCCTTAGAAATTTCAACTTCATAATGCACTTTTTCCTTTGATGAGGCTATTTAAATTTTCTTTTCAACCTTTATTTCATCAAATTTCAATCTCTAATGGGCTAACCATTTTTTTTCATAACACTTTGACTTTTTCTTCCACTAAGTAGAAGCCATACCTTCTAATCTAAATTCAGCAATGGATACCCTCTATTTATTTAGTACCTATTTTAATTTAAAGTGCTTCTAAGTACCTTCAACCAACTTGAAAAAACATTAGTGTCATCTTCACCATTGAAAGTCTTCAACTCAACATATGGAAGTCTAGTAGCATTATGAAATGCTATAGGAATCCTTTCTTCATCCTCCTCATCAAGCATGCTTGGAGAATTAGTTACCATTGTTGAAGTCCTTAAAATTCTCATTGAGAAATAGGATTTCCTCCCATTGGAATCCTTGGTTGATGGATTCCTACACTCCCATAGTTTGATTATCTTTTCTCATCATCCACTCCATCTCCACTAGGCTATGAAACTTCTTCATCTAAGAGTACATGTTGGTCATCTCCACATGTTAGGATATGGCTAGGACTAGCATTTTTATCTACCTTCACAATGATTTCATTCAACCAAATAACCATTATTTGGAAGGCATAATTCATGTTCTACATATCTCTATTTAGGGCTTGAACCTGTTTCATCTTAAGTACCATCTAGAATTGACAAAATCCTCAACCAATTCCAAGTAATAATCAATGCATGCTTCAATAGTAATTATGCTAGAGTGGGTATATTATAATATTAACATCAATTTCCAAAATGAAATCTAGATATTATGAAAATATAATTTATTTGCTAGAAAATAAGAAAACTAGCTATCTTTAATTATTCAAAAGAAAAGATTACAATAGGGTTCTATAACTCATAAAACATCCAAACCTCTTTAATTACTTAAACAATGTTATAGAGCATCAGGATCTACAAAAACATAATACTTGTTTTTAATGCAAGATACAATCAATGAAGAATCTCTTCCACAATTTAGAACTAAGAATTCAATACACAAGAAAGGCTAAAACACATAAGTTAACACATAACAATTGACCTTGGATTTCTAATACCAATGCACTCACTCAATGTGATTTAACACTCTTTTGCCAAGCTCTCATCCACTCAAGATATTTTACTAAGACATCTCATGAACTCTCTCCTCTTTGTGTGTATATGCATGAAATACCAATCATATTTATTAAGAAAACAAGACAAAACCTAAGAAAACCTGCTATAAGCTCATTTGGAGTTCCTACACTATTTATATCTTTCTCCACCTTCTCTTGGCTATTTCCTAACTGGAAAAAGTTAATTCAAGAATTTTCCCTAGCTGTATGGATCATCTTTAGCCTCCTTAGGTCATCTCTAATGAAAACATAACTTTTAAAAAAGATATCTTTTGAGAGCATGAAATCTACAAAAACATCACATAGGGAAGAACAATGGGATTGGAAGAGGTGTTCCTACACCATACATCTAATCATTACTAATGAATTGTATTTTGTAGGGCTCTAATATCATATATTTGATATTAGAGCCATGATGTTGGGTATTCAATATCGGGTCCCAAGATGCAATGTCAAATATCCGATATTGCTAGGTATGTGTCAACCTATAAATATAGCACTTGGAAAGATGGTTTCTATATAGTTTATGTCATAGCATACCATAGCTCTTGTAATTTCTTTTCTCTAGAGTTAGAATACTTTCCAAAATGCTTGCAATAGGAGTCATTGAGTGTACGGATCTTTATTCTAGCACTGTTATACCTGAGCATGATAGTGCCTGTGGCAATAAAGATAAGCTTTCTGATGAAACCTTGTAGCACCTTGGCTAGCTTAAATATTTTATTCATGCATTTAATGTTTCATGTAATTTCCTTTAAGTATTCCAAGTAATTAAGCTAAGGTAAGATAACTAGATTAATTCAATTAATTAAGAACATAAATACAACCACTTCAATCATGCATATAACTCTTAGTAATCCTAGTAATGATTAACATTTGGTAATTAAGTAGCATTATACATGTTTAGGATGTCCATGGAAAGTGGGAATGAATACTTATGTTAGGGTAGTTAATTATTAATTAGCAATTAGATTAGTTAAATTGGTTCATAACTTAAGTTTCAACTGGCTCTTAATTGTAAACAAATAAAATACAAAATAATAAAAATCATGTGCCTCAATTACACTTAACCATAATATTAAGATACACAAATGTATTTGAGAAGACAACGAGTGTCACAATTGGATTTCATGCACTAGAACTAGTGTTCTTAGGAACTTAAGATCTACAGAATTCAATTGGATCATGTATAAATTCTTAGGATTCATATAGTTGGGCATAGGGGTACCTTGCCACTCATCATTAGCATCATTGTCAGAGACCTTTTAGTTGTTACATGCACTATCTAGGACTTAGTAAAATAATTATTCAAGATCATTGGGATGAACACTAAACATCATATCATACATTAAAATTATCACAATAATTTTAAGATGCACACTACATTTCTTATTTTCTAACACAATATGTCTTCTTCTCATAGGAGTGATTCTCCATCTATGTTTGATGAAATGAATCATCAAGTGCCCCAATAATAAAGAGTGATATATGCTCATCCTAATGAGTATGTACCCAATTTCACCTTCATCTTGCACTATGATGAACTGTTGCAATGGTGCGACATGGAGGGTAACATAGTATTTTCACCCAATTGATCCATTGTTACAATTCTCCAACAAACTCATGTGTTTGGGCTTCTAGGAACTTCATGCTGAGTATGTTATGTAAGATAGTGATTCTAGGCATTATCATCCCATTTCTGCACAACATCTAAGGGATCAAATACTATAGCAACACTACGAATTTGTGGAGGAGAAGTGGTTCAATGATTCTCCATACCTACTGTACCAAAAAGATGATGGAGAACACTTCTCTGGTGGTTTTCCATTCAGCAAAATTCCTTTATTTAACTTTAATGAAGGAGGTCAAATCCAGAAGCTATAGTTGACAATCTATAATCCAAGTTCTGGTAAGAATGGATCCAATGACAAAGGGGAATTCAAGGAGGAGATTCATGGTAGGGATTGGAACAAGAAACATGATCATGATCATGGCCACAATCACCAAAGAGGGGGTGGTGGGCACTATGATGATGCTAGTATTCTTTCTTCTTCACCTTCATAATCATTTTCTCATTCTTCTAGCTCTAAACATAACTACAATGGATGTGATTGTGATGGAGGTGACTAACAGGACTAAAATGATCATAAGGACCATTGGGCAAGTCAAGATCTAAGACACAAGCTTTCAAGAGATACCTACCATCATGAACGAAGGGATAGTAGACGACATTGTAGCCACTAGAATCATGGCCTCGATGAACCTTTTCTTGCTACCTGAAGCATGCTAAGCATTTCATAGGTAGTAAAAATTCCTACAAGGTGCATTAAGGATTGTTGAATCAAGATGCTAACACATGAACAATATCCCTAGGTTCAAAGGGGGGTATCATTTAGATTTGTAGAACCATCTTCAAGTTTTCCATGATGTATATGCCTTATAAAATATAGAAAATGATTAGAAAAATCTTAAGTTATTCCCCTAAATACTCATTAAATAAGCAGAAAGTTGGTACCAATCCTTAAAACTGGAATCTATCAGATAGTGAAGTTAGATCCTAAGTTGGAAAAATATCAAGCTTACTCCTAAGTGTTCAACTTGAGGAGTTAGATCCAAGGATGTAAACAAGGGACACATGAACCCTTGTATGCCACCATGGGTCAATATTATTTTCTATTGCATAAATGTTCTAGTCATGGTTATTCTCAACAAGAGTAACTCTGCCACATCATAGATGGGCTCTAATTAGGAAAAGAACTCTTGGCATCTATGCCCAAGGATGATTGTTAGAATTAAGAGCTCATAAAACTCACTGGTTGATTGATGAAGTAGCAAAATAAGAAGGACAGTTGAGGAAATAAAAAAGTGTATAAGAATATAACCATGATCCTTCCATTAGCAAGAGCGAGGTTTGATTTTATGATAGTGAGGAGGAATCATCACTTGATGAGGTGGTGAATCAAAAACCTTTTCCACTTGAAAAATTTATCTCTAAAATTTTAACCAAGGTTGATTGGTTATGGGACTCTATTGATAGTAGATTTCAAGATGTTCTAAAAATTACTGAAGAGTCCAAAGAACAAGGTAGTAACCATGATCACAAGAGGTGCAAGGAAGTTGAATGTACCAATCAAAGGGGTAATGAAAAAATTATTGTATTAGAGAAAGTTATGGGAACTAAGTCAAATGATGATGGTGGATATGGCATCTACCATTATGAACATACTAAGGAATGTTTCCTTATCATGTCACACTTACAAAAGTCTAGGGTGTATTCTCTGAATCCATAACTAGCACAAAGGAAAACACCTAAAATATTATCTTATCCTAAAGGAAATCCTAGGTAGTTCCACCAGCAATAATAGTATTATCCAAAAGGAAATCCACTACAACTATATGAGTAGTATCAATAGTGGCAACAACCATAGTCATGGGTACTAGCACCACCAAGGTAGCAATATCCTTACAAATAACCTAATCCATATGTGTATTACGTTTAGCAATCCTTGTCTCAATGTGACTCTTTTAATCACATTTTTACTTTTCAACCTCACTACTACCATTCCAATTACAATCGAACTCATTCTCCACATGTAAGGAGGGAAACCAACTTTTATCCTTATCCTTTTCCTATTTCTACACATGTTCCTCTACCCTCAACACAACTACTACCTACTCCATCTATGTAGGGTAAACTTCCAGCCCAACTACAACAATGCAATGCTACTAGGGTCGTTAATCTATAAACGGTTCATCAATTGAGTGGTTTAGATGCTAGATCATAAAAAGGACCTTTCTTCTGACCCCACAGTACACCTAAGCCCTCACATACACATGTGGTTGGCAACCCTACTGCTCCATCTCTCTCTACATCTAATTCCTTCAACTCCCTATGCTCACTCATTTTGTATCTAATTGGATTCAAGCTAGCAACCTTTCCAAGAAATTAGTTGATCCTAGAAGTCCTATTATCTATTTGCAGATTGCTAGGAATGAACCATGTAAGGCTCTTCTTGATTCAAGTTCTAGTGTAAATTTGATTTCTCATGAAATGTATACTACCTAGAACCTACTCCTCAAGAAAAGAAATATCTTATTAGAATTGAAAAACTAGTCCATTACTGTTACATTGGGACTGGTAGAAGATATTCTAACCATTTTCTATGGGTGATCATATCTTGCTGATTTTCTACTAATCAAGGTTGAGAATTCCAAAGGGAACTTCCCAATCATCATGGCTAAGTACTATTGATGCAAGAATGGACATCAAAGATCTCTCCCTAGAAATATCTAAGGAAAATGCATTTGGAAAGATCGAGAAGAAGCAAGTTCCATGCATCATGGATAATGATATAAGGTGCAATTGCATGTAGAAACTCTAGCCCATGAAACGAGCATCTATTTTTGTATATAGGTAGTATGCACCTAAAGAAAATATTCAAAGGTGTCTATATGTAGTAGCCACAAAACAAGAGGGTACCCAGTGGCTGACCACTGATTCTAAAAGTAGCATAATGTGCATGGAACCTACTAAGAGCCTAACATGCACTTATGTTGCAAACATGAATGAACTAGAGTAAGTTCATTACTAACTCTATGATAATGCAAATGATGACACCTATTGGAGAGAGTTGGAAATTCTTGAAAACTTCAAGCAAGAGCCCCTTGAATTAAAAATTTTACCTACTAACATGGAATATATACTCTTAAAAATGAAAAATTAATAATAATGAATGAAAATCTTGCTCTAGAATAGAAACAGATGCTATTGAATGTGGATGAAGGATGGTCAATAGCCTTTGCTTTGTCATATCCTGAACTCACATGGATTGATCCTAGGATATGCCAACATCGTATCTACACCAACCTAGCCATGAAGCTAAAGAGGTAGTGATGGAGGTGATTAAACCACAAACTAAAGTAGATCATCAAGGAGGAAATCGAACAACTCCTCAAGATAAGGGTCATCTATCCCATTACGAATAGTGAGTGGGTTAGTTCATTTGTGATTGTGCCAAAGAAAGGTAAAAAGTAATGGGTTTGCATTGATTTTTGGTTGTTGAATATGGCAATATTCAAGGACCATTTTTCGTTACCATTCATTGATCAAGTACTAGACAACATATTTGGCCATTACTATTATAGTTTTCTAGATAGTTATAATGACTATATCCAAATCTAGATAATGCTAAAGGACCAAGACAAAACAACATTCACAAGTCCTTGGGGAACCTTTGTATATCCCAAGATGCCTTTTATTCTATGCAATGCCTCTACCACCTTCCAACACCTAGTCTTAAGCATTTTTCTAGTAGAAAATTGGTAGTGTTATGGAATTTTTCATGGATGACTTCTCCACCTATTGAGCTACATTTGAGAAAGCCATGTACCACCTTGAGCAAGTAGTAAAAAGATGTGTGGAAATAAATTTATAGCTCAATTGAAAAAAAAAGTCACCTGATGGTCTAGGAGAGCATTGTATTGGGGCATCAAATCTCACAAGCAAGAATTGAGGTCAATCCTAAATGAATAAGGATCATCAAAAGAATTACCTGCCAACTAGAAACTGTAAAAGATGTCTGGTCATTCTTTGGACACACTGGCTACTACCAATAATTCATATAAAATTTCTCTAAGATCATAAAACTAGTAGTTGAGCTAATAAAGAAAGATGCTTCATTTGTCTATACTAAGGAATGTAGAAAAGCATTCCAAAAATTGAAGGAGAAACCTATAGAAACTTCAATTCTACAAGCACCCGACTAGTCTAGAAAATTTCATGTTATGATAGATGCATTAAACTATGCTTTAGGAGCTATGCTTACACAATTGGATGACAAGAAATGTTCATATTACATCCACTATGCAAGCTAAAGCATTGTGGATGCACACCTAAACTACATTACTATAGAAAAGGAATTGATGATAATGTTGTTTGCTCTAGAGAAGTTCAAGCATTATGTGCTTATATTCAAAGTGTTTGTGTACATAGACCATAGTGTCATTCACTTCCTTATGAACAAGCCAAGGGTGAGCTCTCATGTCATGCAATGGCTGGTCATCCTATAGGAATTTGATATTACAATGGTAGATTAAAAGGAAATTGAGAATGTGGTTGTTGACCACTTGTCTCAGCTGAAATGCAACAACAAAGAGGAGGAAAGGGCACTATCTAATTTATTTCTTAATGAACTCCTCTTTGATGGGGCTATAACGATATAATTATCCACTCAACCTAGTATGATGGCATTATCACATATCTTCTCACTTAAGAGATGTCATAGACCACCAAAAGAAAGAACAGTTTCTTTACCAGGTAAAATGCTTCATAGAGATCAACAAACACCTCTACAAGGTGTGTCCCTATGGCTTAGTTCATTGATGTGTCCCTAATGCTAATCAACTATGTGTTCTCCAGGATGCTCATGAGGGTTCTTGTGGGGGCCACTATTCTAGGAGATGCATGGTCATTGAAATCTTGATGGCAAGGCATTATTGGACAACTATATTGAGGGTTGCTCACCAATATGTCCAATCTTATGAATGTTACTAATGAAATTGTGGAATGACTACTTGAATGGAGAGACATCAATAGTGGATCCAACAATTAGAATCCTTCAACATCTAGGACATTGATTTTATGGATTTCATCATGCCCATGTCAAATGGAAAGGCATACATCATAGTTTCTATTGACTATTCTACAAAATGGGTAGAAGTAGCAACCATCACTGACTATACATCTTCTACTGCCACTCGATTTGTACAATAGAATGTTGTAAATAGGTTTGGTATGCCATGAGCATTAATATCTAACAATGGAACTACCTTTTGAAAACTTATGCAACACTTGGGGGTTGACTATAAACTAACAACATCCTACCACCCCCAATCCAATAATCAAGCTAAGGTTGCAAATAGGAAAATCAAAAAGATCCTAAAAAGAACTATGAGAAAATATATAAAATACTGAAGCACAAAACTCAACTATGACCTTTGGGCCTACCACTCAACATGGAAACTTCTTATAGGCTATTCTCTCTATGAGCTAGTGTACGAAAAATTACTAACACTTCCTATTCAATCCAAGCTTCATACACTTTCAACAATGTATGACCTTGACTTTGACTTAAGTGTACCACAAAAGGAAAGATTGATGAATCTCAACTTGCTAGATGAAAACTAATTGGTGGCCTTATCATCTAATGAATTGCGCAAAGCATTGAACAGAAAATGCCATGACCTTAGAATTAGGAAAGTCAAATTTCAATTGGAAGAGAAAGTCCTCTACTACAACCCCACACATGTACCTCAACAAACTAAGTTCCAGGAATTGTGGGAAGGACCTTATATCATATATGAAGCTTTCCCTTCTAGGGCCATGTTGATCTACAAACTTGAGAGCCTAGACAAGACACAACTAGTCAACATACAACAAGTCAAATCTTTCCATGATCCTAAGCAAGCTAGTGCAACAAACACCTCATTGGATGGACAACCACACTCAAACTTTTGGATCTCCTTCTTTCAACTTAGTCATGGGGAAGATGGCCATCCATGCTAACTATATAAGTGGCTCCATATTTTTTCATTTTTATGTTTTACAAGTTTTGGTTTTACACCTTGTTACTTTTACAACTTTTTGTTATACACGGTCTTTATCTTACACCTTTTTGTTTTTCTACGTTATTAATTTTTCAAAATTTTTGTTTTATAACATTGTTAGTATGATTTATTTTTCTTAAATATTTTACAATTTCTTGTATATTTTCCTTTATTTGGATGTGAATTTCTTATTATGTTTTACTAATTATATGCCTTATTACCAACTGGGTACAATGTGGTTTGATTGATGTGGGCATGTGCTATATAATTATTTGATTGTTGGTGTCTAGATTCTAGCTTTGAATTTTGTTATGGATAACTAGGACATGGTTTATTTTTCATGATATAGGTAGTGAGTCCACAACATCTAGCCATCCACAAACTCTATGGTTTTCCATATTTTGGAAATGTGAGGTTCCTTTTTCATTAATAAAACTTTAGTGAACTTATGACCTTGGTAGTTTGCAGATTTGGAAAGGATTCAAAGGTCTAAATAGGGAGTGACTTCAAGGGAAATTGGTACTCTTTGTAACTTTCTGATTATTTGGATGCATGTGTGTTTTCATGGATTTCTTACTATTCCATGGTTACCAATAACAAGAAGTTGAATAAGCCTTTGCATGGTGTGGTTCTCATATAAGAAAAATGATGCGAATTCAAAGCACACCCTTAGACAAAATAAATAGGCTACAAGCATTGGTTATGGGATTA
>MNCI01003283.1:0-11479 GCA_015680685.1 Gnetum montanum
TATACAAAAGTGTTCTTAGCAATCCATTCAACATCCTCTTCTAAGGTTACAAACAAATCATATTGTAATTTGTATGATAAATCCCATTAGTCCAAAACTAGCAAGAGCCCTATCAAGAATGATACATGGGAAAGACATATCTCTTTTGGAATAATAAACAAATGGATGCAATAGTCAAAATTAAAAAAAAAATCAAAATCTCGTACTCTTTCAAGGCCATCATAGGAGACTTGAGACTTCCATATGTTGAAATAAAAGTCACAACCATCTCTACCAAATTTAATACAAAGAGAAAAAAATAAACATAGCATGCATATAGAGTAGACAAGAAAGAATATGGGGCACTTATTTAAGAAAAAAGTATATACTTCAAAATTATGTTATACCATATTACTCCGATGGTATGACTAAGCAAGATCACATTCTTCTCTACAAGAGGACATATACAACACTCTGCAAGAAGTTTCCAGTCAACCTACCATAACTTTTCTTCCTAGAAATAGAAAAGAGATTTGAGAAAAATGAGAATGGTGGTAGAAAGATACTTTCATTTTTATTCTTTATCAAAAAAACTCTACAAAATGAAAGGGATTTTCCACTACCCAAATGATGTTCTCCATAGGAAAACTACAACATCATGGCATAAGATGATGAAGAAAAAAACCTCTATTAAGGCTCCATGAAGAAACCCTACCAATAGATGTTGAAGCAAAAAATGAAACTTATGATGATGGAGAAGGAGCAAGTACACTGAATTGTCACACCAACCACCTACAAGAGGTGGTAAAGACTATCAACAAGATGATCTTTCCAACCTCTTCAATACCAAATAAAGCTAAGTCATCATCCAAGTGAACCTTCCCATAAGAGAAGTTATGGTATCGCTACCTACTAAACAAATGTTAGAAATTTCAAATAATGCTACAGTCTTCTTTGTGATACTAGAGGAGAGAGATGGAGACATAATGGCAGTTATGCTACACAAAGGATACGGGATAGTTGTGAAGGTGGTGGTTGATAGAATTGGCAAAGCACTTAAAGTCCTTATAGCATCTATCTCAGACTTTACTACAATGGAAGATATTTAAATATTTGAAGGACTAGTTAAATGGATGCAAGATCTAGGATGAGTGCAACACAATATGAGGAGATGTTAGATAGATTGGTAGGATCTAGGAAAGTGATTTCAAATATCTTTAAAATCCCTAAAACATCATAACAACCTAGTTTATACTCATTAAGACTAAGGAAAAGTTGGTTATTACTGAAACTTAGCTTCAACAAGAAGAGTCATTGAACTAGCAATTGATAGAAGAAGTTGCATGACTTTGTGCCTAGCTAGCCAATCTTATAATTCATTATTCTAGTCTTGAAAGAGATGAAAGATTTAATCAATTAAAGTTCAAACAACCTAGGATTAAGATGGAAAAAGAAATAGCCATCTAGGATGCATCCTTCTCACAATGGTAAATAGGTTGAATAAGGACATCACTATGGTGGACAAAGAAAATCAAGAATTAAACAAGGAAAATAAGAGGCTGCTAAAGGTCAAAAAAAAAAACAAATAGAAGAGTGCCTCAAGCATCTTCAAGAGTAGCTCTAAGGTGATACATGATAAAAATAGGAATCTCTTCATGGAGGAGGTTAGGACCATCTGACAAAAGTCAATCATCAATATCACCACTTAGAAGATTGAACCCCTAAAATATGAAAAGATCAAAAATTATTTTACAAAACACATGTGTAAACAAAAAAAAAGATTAACAAAAAAGAGGTCTCAGTAGTGAAGAAAAAAGTCAACCAAGCCCTCTAGTAGCTCTAAGGTGATACATGATAACTAATCTTTAATGGTCTTAATGTTTACAATCAAGCAAAGTTCAAAATGAAGGAAATATAGATTGAGGAGATAACAGGGTATATGAAACTTGTTAACTTTCACTACATCAATCTAATGATGCTAATTGTCATTTAACCCCATATAGAGTTGGAGAAACAAGTTGCTGACTCATACTTATCATATAAGAATAAGCATTCAGTCCATCACAAAGCACACCAAAAGCTATATATTGTCAATATGGTGTTCAATGTTCTTAAAACCAAGTATAAAGATCAAAGAGAAGTAGTAGAGGACTTGGACAAGAGGATGTTAGACTACTAGGAGTTAACAAGATACAATGAAGTCATTCGATGTTGAACATAAATATTTTGTTTTCTAATTTATTAATGTTCACAAGAAGTTTCTCATACCATGGCATCCTCGGAAAGTACCAATAATAAATAATCTAGGTGAACTTGCCTAGACTTTTCACAATCCTAGTACCAAAGAGGAGAAAATGAGGATCCTAATAGATACATTCAAGCTAAAGGCAGAAGCAGCAAGGTAACCACAACCATCACCAAGACATAAGGAGCCATCATAAGAACTATCACCACTAGGCATAAAGTGAGGCATATGCCTTGAATCTTTTTGTACATAATGCATAAATTTTTGCAAGGACAATGTATCCACAATTTTGTCATTTTGTCAAATGAAAAGCACTTAAATAAGTTTTGTAATGTGCCACTCAAGTTAGTCAATTAGTAGGGTCACTCCCAGATTTGTGAAATAAACTATGTTCCAATTTTATTAATTCAAGATCAAGGTTTTACTCAATTGAGGGATAATGATGAACAATCTTTAGTTTACTAGGTCAACACAATAGCATCAATGCATTANAATGATGAACAATCTTTAGTTTACTAGGTCAACACAATAGCATCAATGCATTAGTATTGATGTAGGGTTTGTTGCATTGACATATAAACATTAACACATTAGTAATAAATTCCTATATAAATGTGCACACCAGCCACATTTATGACATCCTTTGGTTGATAGCTTAGCCAAACTTGTAGTTTTGTACTATAGAAGTTAGAATTTGTTAGTAAGTACCCATGACATGGTGTAAAATAATTAAATATATTTTTTTTTCAACCACTATATACCTAAACATATTGAATGACCCGCAATAAAAATTGAGATTATTCCATTCTAATGCAATACTTTGACATAGCATAGAATTTACATTAATGCAATTTATTTCAAATGTAACTTAATCTAATGCTTACTTTCTTAATTTAATTATTAATTTATGATTATACACATGATATTTATAACAACATAATTACAACTAGTTTTGAGTATTGGCTAGTAATCCCAACAGTGCTCTTACTTGGTTCGCCCAATAATAATCACTTGATAACCCAATGGAAATTATGCAATTTCGAGATGTGTATACAAAATCAAGAATGGATGCTTATTACTTAAGATAGTTTAGCCCATTAATTTTTGCATTAGCTTAATTTATAGTTAATTTCTATATTTTTATAATATTTCAATTATGGTCTTAGTACAATCAATATCATATGCCTCAGTTGTACTTAACCATATGCATTAAGGGCCATACAAGTAAAATTAGGAATATAAGAACCCATGATTGAATGCTTAGTTATCTAATTGCCACACTAGTCTAGTTCACAAATTACGATTAGGTCACTTACATACACTCAAGATTTGTATAGCTAGACATTAGGACTACTTGCTACTCATTAAACTCTATAGTGTATTTTCACTTCCCTTACAAACCTTTCCATTATACTTCTTCCTCTTCCATTTCTATATCTTTAGTATTTTCCATTTTTTTAAGTTCATTTTTTCAAAGGTTATAATCTTAGGCCTAAGAGTAAGACTAGCATCCCTCAAGGCTCAAAATAAATACATCAAAATCTTTTCATTTAATGCATTTTAAATTACTTTTACAAAGTAAGTTGCAAACCTAGACTTGTATTAAGTTCTTTTTATGTAAAAGGGTAAAAGCAATAGTACCTAAGAGTAAGTATAATATCCTTTGGTTCCAATCCCACCATGTTAAAAAATTCCTTTCCTCTTGATACATCAATTTCCTTTTAATTTTATCAAGCTGTTTATTAGTGAGACATGTTATAAGCACTTTGGATAATTGCACTTATCAATATATGAAAACATGATAGGAGAGTTTATTTTGGTATTGTGTTTAACTACATCCCAAAATTTGGAAATCTATCAACAAAATTGTCATAATATTTGAGGTTAATCGGTATGGTTAAATGTGCATTTTGGAATTTAAATTTTACTACAAGTGAAAAGGAACTACACTTAAAGAGTCTCAACTTTATTGTCACTTAGAGAGCCTCAACGTTATTGTCACAGATAAAATTTTCCTTTTAACTTGCCTGATTGAAAGAAATTAAGTGAATAATGGGTAATTTACAAGAGCTAATGCAAAATCAATTAAGTCAGTAAAGAAATATTTGCTGCCTTTATCAACAAATAGTCAAAGTATCAAGAAAAGAATTTTAATTATGATCAATTACAAAGAACTATGTCTAGCAAGAAGTGGTACTTAGGCAGCCTTTACCAACAAATGGTCAAAGGATCAAGAAAAGAATTTCAATTATGATCAATTACAAAGAAGTATGTTAGAGCAAGAAGTGGTACTTGACAATGATGAACCTCTTTTTGTGCCTTTCATTGTTTGCAAGATATTTAAGATGAGCTTTTAACACAAGTCTTTGAAATATGTCAAAGCAAGAAGTCGTACTTGACAATGATGAACTTTTTTCTTTACCTTTGACTGTTTGCAAGATATTTAAGAAGAGTTTTTAACATGAGTCTTTGAAAAATTAAAACTAGCTTTGAAAGTAAATTTGCCGCTTCAATAAGGTGCAGCCGGTGTAAAGTAAAATTGAGCGTCTCAACATATACCGCATATTCCCCATAAGCACCCAAATGACAACTTAATGGGGATATATCAATGAAATTTGAGAGAAGAAATCAACTACGTCATTCAAAAGTCATACTCAAAGAGAGTTTCCAGGTCCTTTAAATGGTCGTAAACAAGCACCGTGCGTTGCGTAATTCGGTGGTTAAAAATACAGACACCTCGACATAAGTGCGGTATCCCGAGTTTGAAGAAACAACAAGAAGCAAGTTAAGTTTTCTCAACTCAATAAAAGAAACGAGGGAGAAAACGTTTGCAGCTTCACGTCTTATGATTTTTCGGTAAAGATATCAGATATCTGTTCTGACCAGAAATCAAATTTAATAAAAGCAAATTTCAACCAAAATAAAGCACGGATATGCACGGATACTGAGAGAAGAGAGAAAGAAATCATTTACATATCACGACGTATATGGCGCGAAAGAGAAAGAATTCTGCTTTTTGATTATGGCAATCATAATCAGAAAGCAAATGATTCAGCTGCCATTCCGGGATCTTCCGGTAGTCTGCTCTAGAGTAGCGCCGAATGTGCCTTAGCGTGAATCGTTGTGTGAGTCCGTCCGTGATGGCCATTATTTCAATCCTGAGCACAGCACCGCACCGCCTCGCCTCCTTCAATCTCTTTCCTTCTTTTTTGTTTGCTCGTTCGATGAAATCGAAATTGGGTGTCCTGGAATGAAAGAAAAACAGCGCCTGCGAGGGTTTATATAGCTCCTCTGCCACTTTAATTGAATTTAATGGAGGGCAGGCGTCAAGCGTGGGTGGCCGTTGGATTGCGCCTCATGACAATGGCGAAAGCCCAAGCAAGGCCACCTAACCAAAGTTTTTTTTTTCGTTTTTTCTTCCTAGGTTTTCTTGAGTTTTTATTAAAAAATATAAGCCATTAAATAATACATCAAGTTTCTCCTGCGATGGTTTAGGTTCAATGTTTAAGGTTAGCGTTCAGTGGTCCTTTTAAATTCAAATACGTGATGTTGCTCAAACTTTCTAAGCTACTTCCGTTTGGGGGAGGAACCTTGAGACATCCTTGGGAAATGCACCAATGGTGTAGGTAATAGAGTAAGGTATAGATATACAAGTATATAATTTTTTAATGATTATCTTCATTTACCAAGGATAAATAAAGTGGTTAGTTTTTGTGATGTCCTATACTTATAGCACCATTTTCTAATATTATACATGTATTATTGCAACTTTTTCAAATTCTATACAAATATTGATACAATACTTTTAAATGTTGTACAAGTAATTTTACATTGCTTGTGGGCAAGCATAATGCTTCAAAATACTATAAAACTATACTACAACATATGATCATCATGCATATGGGCATAGCATAAGATTAACATGCACATTGAAGTAAATTTATGGGCACAATGCTTCAAAATGCTACAAAACTATAACACAACATATGATCATCATGCATTCAGGCATAGCATATAGGAAGGTCATGGCATTGTTTTCATCATTATTATAAACCATGCCATGCCCAAAAAAAAAAAAACCATATCATGTGAATGGACCTATAGAGAGATACTTTAAGTATAGCATAGTTTCTCTACGCAATAGGGTGATCGAATAGTTTGATTATAACTATAACATAAAATATCTAGTTTAATCAATAAGTTTATTGCTTATGTGTATCACATTACAAGTTTAATGTTGTCATAAATATTGCTTATACTATACTTACCTTTTACTAAATATTTATACTATTAATGATAGATAGCTCAAACAACTGGCTTATTATCTTGTTAAACAAGAGATTGTTAGTTTAAATCATGCATAAGCCATTATTATGTTCATTTATGATTCTTTTAATGTATCATACTAACTATATGTCTCAAAGTGTACCTATAGTTAAATTATTTAGGTTTTAATACCTCCTCCCCCAAAGGTTCACATTTGTTATATATTCTAAGGGTGACTATATTAACAATTTTAATATGAAAATAATGGGGTGTTAGCCTAGTCTAAGTTATGGGGTGTTGGAACTTGAAATAATTGAAACATAGGTACAACCCCAAATTTCTAGAAGTTTATAATTGAGTACTACCCAATAGAATCAAACCTGTGACCCAAGGTTACCATGCTAAGACCTATACCACTAGGCTAATATGTCATTGTTGTTGGCTAAGTTATGAAGTTCTAATCGGATTATATATCTTGGGGTGTACCTATATTTCAATTATCTTGGGTTCCAACATCACCTATAGTTTTAATATGAACAACTCACATATTTAACTAATATAGTAAAAATAAAGTTTGGAAAAAATGATTCCATTCAATATCTCGATATGGTTTTCTTTTTGTTTTGTTTTGTTTTATGTGGACCCCGAGGGGGTGTGGAGGCAGGGGTGGTGCCATGTGGTGCAAGATTGGTGGGGGTGGGGTGGTGGGTGGGGGGTTGCACAAGTAGAAGGGGTAAGCTTGTAGGTATGTGAATCTAAAAGTGTAACCATGATCATGTATAGAGTTGTTCCAATTGAAACTTTTTAAATATATGTACTCCAAGCCATATACCTAATACAATACTTTGAAGAACTTAATTAACATATAGAAAATGCCTCATGAACAATTGAAAATGATACCTATTATAAATTAGGCAAGAAATCTAGAAGTTAATTTATGTTATGTTTTTTTTTAAAGAAAAAAAAAGCCAAAGGACATAGGGGCTAGTAGCAAAGCTTCTTCATCACAACAAGGTAGATGTGAACTACTAAACAAGAGTATCCTACAACAAGGCTACTCCACTATTGCCTTGTGGTAGGACACTTATTCTAATTGATCTTTCTTCTTTTGAAAAAAGAGATTTATAATTTAATAAAAAAATAGTTTAGTTCAATTTCCTACCAAAAGTTTGGTTTTTTAATTTAAAAATAAAAATTAATATTATATGATATTCTAAATAAAAAATTCAATTTCATTTTATGATTACAGGTTCAAACCATGCACAGGACTTTTCCTATTATAACGGTGTACATAATATAATAGCTTTTATATCTTAACTTAGAGAAATTCGTAAATGCAAAAGGCGGGAAAAGGACCAAGTATGTTGGGGAAAAAACGCAGAACATCCCTGAAACGGAGGCCAAAAACAAAGACGCCAAAACATGGATCTTCAAAATCCACTGCTCTCTGCAACTTTTAAGGCTGATCGGGAAAAAGAAAGAAATAGCGTATGCACGCTTGCCTGCAGATCACCTGAAGAAATAGTGTTCAGTAAAGAAAGAAGAAATAGCTTATTGCATATGCGCACTTGGCAGTTGTGCATACGCAATTTATTCCTTTCTTTTTCTTGCTCAGTTCCGAAGCCTTGAAGCATGTTTGATTTTGATCGAGGGTTTCGTTTTGTTTTTTTCTCTTTTTTCCCTTCTGTTTTTTATAAATGTTTTGTGCTTTTAGTCCAAACGCTTTGACGTTTGTTCTCGCTGTGCTGAAGGATTTGTGTATATGAGTTTTGTTTTTTGATTGCTACAACTGTTTCGGCGGGAAGGAGTCTTAACTATTTTGTGATGTTCATTTGTCTTTCGAATCAAGTTGCTGTATCGCCAGATTATGTGGCATATGAGCGATGAATATAACGGTGTAGCCTTAGCCATTGTGAATTTTTATCTTATTTTAAAGATCATTTGACATCATTCTCTCAATATTATTCGCTATTTTCATTGTAACATGGCTTGCATTCATTTCCATGGTCGGGAGGGTTTTAGCATGATTCCAGCGAACAATATCTAGTTATGGTTTAAAGGAAAAATCTTTTGTAATGACTTTCAGTAAAATTTCAGCTTAGATTTCTTTACATAATACATGGTTACAAATATCTGGATGATTGATAATATTGTGCATAAACTCGAAAAGAGGTTTCTGTATTTTTAACCATGGAATTAGTTGGGTAAAATGCCCTCCCTGGCTTGACTGCCTTCTGTAATTTACGAGGCAACTTTGTCATTCTTCCTGGATAAACAAAATCATTTATCTGGCTTCCTTTTGTAGAATTTTATAGAAATAGTTATCAGTAAACTGCCTTGTGGGAATTCATGTATAAATTTTTGTGCTGCAGGCTGTGTATGCCTAGCACACTCATTTTACTTCAGAAAAAAGTTATTTCAGATGCTGTTCTTGTGGTAAAATTTTCTTCTTTAAGGTCATGGGTTAATTTGGTAATTCCAAGCTGTGTTATCATTTTAAAGACTTCATGTTGAGTTAAATCCTCTAAAATATGTCTTCAAAATTATTAAATCCAAAAAAAGGGCAGATTGTGATCAAGGACTTCTTTTTGCTTTTAAAGTGTGATTTACTTCTTAATACTATCCTTGTGATTTGTTGGTAATTGTGGCACAAATTTTTTTATCTAACCAAACTAATTTTAGGTTGGTCCTTGCAACTTAGGTATCTCTCTTTTGTTTTATTTCTTTTTATTAGGAAGGTTGGGGAATACATTGTCTTTAACTATAAATCTTTAAAAATTGGTACCTTTTTTGTTTTCAGCAAATTTGGAGTATTTAAAGTTGGCTTTTTAAACTTGATCTTCTACCATATCCATATTTACCTTATCATTCATTTTGGTTGTCCATTCTAAGAATTAGATTTCAAAATTTTCAAATGCACCTATTGCTTTAAGTAATATTATAGCATAACATGATTGTGAGATTTAGTAGTAATTAGTAATAAATTGTCTATTTTTTGAAACAACTTGGTGAAATAAATAAAATCAATATACTTGAAATTGATAGAGGACTTTAAAAATAAGTTGGGAATTTTTTTGAAAAGGCAAGTCCTAGTAAACTTGTATATTTGAGGTATATAAAATGCTCAAAAGTCCAATTCCATCCCTCACCTTCTAATAAAATTATGCATTGTTTACCTCTTTCATTAAAAAATTCAATTCAATCCCTCCAGTTACCATAAAACTATGTATTTTTTACTTGTTCTTACTCGTAATATGTTGAGTCAACATTTTCTTATAGCATAATTGATGAGACGTGAATTGCACAGGCTGTGATATCGCATACGCGATATCGCGTCCGCCACGATATCGCATCCCCTGTGATATTGCGTACACGATATCGCGTCGTTTCCTGCCATATCGCGGTCCGCCGCCAAATCTATAAATAAGAGGCGACACTCCTCTCATTTGGAATCATAGGCGTAAAGTAGCGAAGCTCTGGTGGAGTGATCACCCCAGAGATGGAATATTTTCCATGTGCCCGTAGTAGGAGTCCCCCAAGTGAACAGTTCTTTATTCGAGCAGCTTTGTACCTGAATGCAAGTTGTGTACGGCAGTAAAGACAAGCTTTGTGGATAAACCTTGCAGTGCATGGATAGGTTTAATTAATGTTATTTACTACTTTCCTAGTAACGCAGCATGAGTACGACTTGGTTACGAGCGTTGACAAACGTGTACGGCTAGCCAAGGAATCGGCTACTTGTCACACTTAGGTTAGTTAAGTGCCTCAGTACGACCACTTCGAGCACGTGCGTTACGTGTGGTAATCCCAGTAACGATTAGCGTTTGGTAGCCACAGTTGCACAGTTCAAGGTGTGTACGGCAAGTGGGAACGGATGCTGACGCTAGGACTTAGTACTGTAGTTAGAGTTAGTTTTAGTTCCTCAACCCTTCGCCTCTTAGCATAGGAGAAAACCGTAAAATACCAAAAAAATCATATACCTCAAACTTACTTAACCATACACCATGACAACAACAAGTAAGTCTGGGAAGACAACGAACGATTAACCCCAAGTGTTCCATGGGGCGTTTAGGCATTTAGTTTGTGGAGTTCGACCGGATCGCGCGTGCTACACTCGTTTTGTATGGTTGAGTGTAGGGGTACCTTGCCACTCATCATTGGCGCCGTTGCCGGGGACTAAGTGTTTTTACGCCAATTAGAACATTATGAATCATTCACATCGTTGTGAGCCTCAACGAACCCTCAGGTTAATTAGTTAATCAAGAACATATATAATGGTGAACAACACACCATTAGAATGACTTCTTCTCACAAAATCAACTCACCTAAGGATAACATAGAAGACAGTCAGCATCATACGCATAACATAGACCAGCCATGTCCTAAACAATCTAAGGTGACATATACTCATCTCGATGAGTATGTGCCGGATTTTACTTTTATTCTCCAACAAGACGAACAACAGTGGTGGAGAGATCTGCAAGGTAACATTGTGTTACCCCAGGATCGATCAGTCCCTAACATGCTTTTCCGTGCCTTAGCATAAATGGGCATGCAAGAATTGTTTGCGGAATACGTTCTGGATAATTTTGACACAAGGGATTATCATCCCATAGATGCCCAACGTATTCGGGACGCAAGGCAGGAGAGCCAACATTCATTGTTGAAGGGCAAGGTCCCCCATGTCCTTAATGAAATAGGAGACGAGGAACCCCTCACAATGGATTTCTTAGAAAATGATGATCCTCCTCCTCACAATGGTGAAGAGGTTAGGCATCAGGGCCTTCGATCAACTGTACATGCTACAGGCTCTTATCCCCGTGAGCACTGACTGTTCATGGCAGGAACAACCACTCACACTAAGGACGGACACTTAGATCGTTACAACGATTAGGGCCAAAGCAGTCGAAAAGAAGGTAAGAAACATCGCCATGGTGATGGATCCCCTTCCTCTTCTCCTTCATCTCACCATTCACACTCTCCTTCCAC
>MNCI01003283.1:14046-42353 GCA_015680685.1 Gnetum montanum
CACTTTCTTTAACTTTTCCAGTTTTTGTTTTACATCATCATTATACTTTTTCCATTTTGTGTGTGTGTGTGTGCGACATCCACCATGTAAGTTCGTCACCCAATAAGTGTTCAGGCTGATGGAATGAATTGTTTTTCATTAATTGCTAATGTTTGGTTTTTACCTTTAAGTTCCAATGTTGATACTAAATTATGTTTCTTTTGATATGGCAGGCAATGAATTCACTTCATCTATCCATCCATCAAAGTTTATGGTTTCTCTTGGCTTGGAAATGTACAGTTCCCTTCCAATAAGAACTTTAATGAACCGGTGATTGGGTATTTCTCAAACCAAGGAAGGACTCAAGGATTGCAAAGGGTGTGACTTTAAAGGAACTTGATGCTTTTGTGTTGGTCATTCACTTGGGTTCTTGGGTGTTTTCTTCTAGAGTTTTCCTATCGTTCCGATGTAACCCAATAATCGGAAGCTGAGACAATAAAAATAAGAAGTCTTTGCATGGTGTGGTCCCCACGCATAAAAACATAAAACAAAAAAAAAAGAAGAAGAGAAAAGAAAAAAAAAGAAAAAGAAGAAAAAGTGAGGATTCAAAGCACACCCCTTAGACGAAATAAAATTTGGGCTGCAAGCACTGGTTATGGAACCAAAGTGTTCCCTCTAACTAAGGCCCTTCTCGCTTCCCATTGCCTCCTTTGTTTCGTTGGAATGGTGGTGGCTCTTTGAAGATGCATCCTCGTTCTTCACGTGGATGGTTTAGCCAAATGCATTGATGCGAAGTCACTGGAAGTGGTTGGTTTGAGCCCGAAGTTGGAATGAGATTTGCCAAGTCGCATTAATCATGAAACACACAAGGGTCTTTACACCACCTTGTTCTTGGGATTCCATTCCATTTCTCCTTCTCTCTATCCTTCTCTCCATTGTTCACCTCATTGCCGGTTGTATCATTAGTATATACTTTGGTTGATGCATTATTTTCTTTTTGGTAAATTCTTTCGGTTAAGACTTTAGCTCTTGTTCCAAAGGACATTCCCAGAGCCTACGGACTCTTTGAATGTGGGATTGTCAGGGCATTAAGGGCATGNGGTAGTTGTCATCTACATATTCCTAGATCCATATCAGCCATACCACAACCTAGCCAATGAACCTACATCGATGCAAGGTATTATTTACTTAATGATTCAATTACCCTTGCTAATATATGATTGTGTTGTGTGTGCAGATGGAAATCATACAACAACGGAATGGATCTGGAGCAACCACTTGGAATGGAGCAGTGCTGAAGCAGCTATGCAAGGAGCAGAATTGATGATGTGCTTACGGATGGACAACAGAAGGCGAAATCTAGGCATTGGCAGTAGCAAGACTCTTCTCTCTTCTTCTCTTCTATTCTCTCTCCTATTTTCTCTCAGCTGCCAAGTGTGGCCTGATGTTATTGTAATAAGGTGTTCACCCTTGTTGTCATGAACACTAGTCTTGTCAAGTCTTGTAATAATGAACCGTTCACATGACATTCCATTAGTTCCATTTCCCTCAATAATCCCATACCTACCTGATCTTATTGTAAGGAACTCGAGGAAGAGTTTTCATTCAGTCATGGGGGTATGATGAGATGCGAATTGCACAGGCCGCAATATTGCATACGCGATATCGTGTCCACCATGATATCGCATACGCGATATCACATCCGCCGTGATATCGCATCCCCTGAGATATCGCGTACGCGATATCGCGTCGTTCCCTGTGATATTGCGTACGCGATATCGCAGTCTACCGCCAAATTTATAAATAAGAGGTGGGACTCCCCTCATTTGGAATCATAGGCATAAAGTAGCAAAGCTCTAGCGGATTGATCACCCTGAGATAGAATATTTTCCATGTGCCCGTAGTAGGAGTCTCCCAAGTGAANGGGGTGATCAATCCGCTAGAGCTTTGCTACTTTATGCCTATGATTACAATGAGGGGAGTGCCGCCTCTTATTTATAGATATGGCAGCGGACCGCGATATCACATACGCGATATCGCAAGGGATGNTACTACTTTCCTAGTAACGTAGCATGAGTATGACTTGGTTATGAGTGTTGACGAATGTGTACGGCTAGCCAAGGAATCGGCTACTCATCGCAAGTAGATTCTCTCACCCTTTCCTCCTAGAACGTGGGATAAGTATGACTTGATTACGAGCATCTACGGATGTGTATGGCTAGTCAAGGAATCGGTTGCTTGTCACACTTAGGTTAGTTAAGTGCCTCAGTACGACCGCTTCGAGCACGTGCGTTACGTGTGGTAATCCCAGTAACGATTAGCATTTGGTAGCCACAGTTGCACAGTTCAGGTGTGTACGACAAGTGGGAATGGATGCTGATGCTAGGACTTAGTATTGTAGTTAGAGTTAGTTTTAGTTCCTCAACCCTTCACCTCTTAGCATAGGAGAAAATCGTAAAATACCAAAAAAATCATATACCATGGACTTAATTAACCATACACCGTGACAACAACAAGTAAGTCTGGGAAGACAACGAACAATTAACCCCAAGTGTTCCATGGGGCGTTTAGGCATTTAGTCTACGAAGTTCGACCGGATCACGCGTGCTATGCTCATTTCGTATGGTTGAGTGTAGGGGTACCTCACCACTCATCAATAATGAATTTTAGCCAAGATATGATTATACACTATAGTGGTCAATAGTGTAAGGAGATTGATGTGCTAGAAAAATTCTTTATTTTGTGCAACACTACATCTTTTAAAAGACTATCCATAAAAATTGTCAACTAAGAAGGTATTAAATCAAGACAAATTACTATACTTATTTGATAAGTAGAACATAAAACATATTGGTTTGTTGCAACATGTACCTATGACTTGGATCTTATTAATACCTATTGTTAGTAATGGTTAGCTAAGGGTGCGACATATAGTTATATTTGGATTTTTAATATTTTCAATAGAATTTTTATTATTTTTGGTTTATGCCTATGCACACTATATGAGGTAATATAGTGAAGTACCTTGCATTGATAGATTGATAAAGTTAGGATACTTTTGTGAAGTAGGTTAACTCCTATTAATTTAACCTTCAAATCCTACTAAATCTAGATATTATGTACAAAATAACCAATATGCTAAAAAACAAGAAAACTAGCTATCTTTATTTAATGTAAAGAAGATTACAATAAGGTTCCACAACCCACAATATCCAAATCACTCACAAACACTTAATGATGCTACAGTGCATGAAACTTTACAGTCACATAATGATTTTTCTTAATGTAAGACACAACTGAAAGAGATCTCTTCCACAAACCCTAGATTGAGATCTAAACAAACTATGCACATAAGAGACACACTAGTCAAACCACACACTATTGGCCCAAAAGCTACCTGCATACACATTATAGGACTTTCTTGGTGACTTTGACCCACTGGTTGACCATTGGACCCTTTTATGAATACATGTTACCTTATTTTTTGAAAATAGATTATTAATTATTTATTCTTGAAACTACCCAAACCATACCTTTTGTGGCTATAAATACTTGGTAATGGTAGTTCTCTTAGTAACAATGATGCATTGCACTCTCTTTAATCTCTTGCCCATGGCTATGCTTGGTAGATCTCTTAGTGATTTCTAGGTCTGAATCAATTCTTACTTAGCAAATCTTTGGTGATTAACCTCTTAAGGTAGAAAAAATATTTTTGATTCCAACAATTTCAATAAGTAGCTTACCTTCTTGTATCTAATTTCATTTTGTGATGGTTTGTATTGTTGATCTAATGGTATTGCATGTGTTATCAATATAATCCTATTTTTTAAAGATTATTTCATAATTTGTCATTTTCATAACTATTGTGCTTTATATTTCAACTTAATCTTTATGTCATGTCATCTTCTTTTGATGGAGATAGTGGTGGTGATGTTTTTGTATGTTGTGACCTATGTTGTGACTTGGCTAGGGGTCATGATGAATCTTAGATGCATTTTCTAGAGTGGCACATTCATCTTAGCATTAGGTAGAAGAAACACATTTAGGTAGTATCAGTTGATGGATATTTTAGATATGTATGGGCACATTTGATATATTAAAATTCTTGAACAATCTTAAGAGATCATAATCGATATAGTTTTAAGAGGCCACCAATACATGACTTTTTGTCAATGGAAAAGTATATGTGGTGATTGCAGACTAACCATGTTAGCTTGGGGATTGAAGTTGAGTTAGTTTCATGTCTCATTTAGGACTTGTTGTTATTGATGAAGCATTTTTTGGACATCAACTCACAACGTTGGCTTAAGGGAATGAAATTTGAATTGGTATGACTTTAGGGTAGTTATAGGGTTGATACTAGCCATAATAGAATGTAACAGTTGGTGTAAATATGCATGAAAGTTTATAATCCAATAATTATTCTTACCTTGCACGAGGGCTATTTTTAGTTACTATTAGCCTTATAGTTATTCTAATGGTTGATGTTGGTAGCTTCATGGGAATCCAACTGTTATGAGTAAGCTAAATATTTATGAGTAATTTATACATTTTATAGTTAACTATAAGCTAACATTTATGAGGATACACATTAGTTAGGGTTAATGGTAAGTCAAAGTTTACGTGGACAAATATTTTAGTAGCATTGGTGATGTATTTTAGCAACTTGGACCCCAGCTCTCTAGTCATGCTTCAAGAAGATTCTAAGTAGATTTCTTCTACTATGAAGATGTTCTAATCCTTCTTGCATGGGTTTCATCTAGATTTAACTAGAAGCTTTAGAGGTGGTCAAGGTGGAGTTGAAAGAAGGATCAATATTGGATGAAACATTATTTCTTTATCTTTTTCTTATATTATTGATCTCTATATGGATCTGTAAATTGGGACACGAATATGAATTTTATGTCAAACTTTGATTTATATTTTAATAAGATCTAAGTGATACAAGTGTAGTAATGCAAATTTTTAAGGAATTTCTAAGTTGTTAAGTTTCTAATGATTTACATGATTTTATGAATTTGTAAAAGTGTAAGTTATTAAATGATTCATTAAGCATTTGAGATTTATTTATCATGCCCTTAAGTAATTTTTATCATTTATCTATGGTTAATTTCAAGGTATGACATTGAGGATATCATGGGTTGCAATGAAGTTGTGGTGTATGAAAAATTCTAATTTCTATTGATTTTAAACTTAGATTTAAATGTAGATTAGATAGTTGATGATACCCAAAGCTGTAGATTATATTCGGGTAATAGCATAAAAAAATTCACTTTGAATTTTGGTAGAAATTGAATGAAAAATGTGATAATGAATTTTGATCTTTATTGGGATGAAGTTCTAATAGTTATGATGCAAATCTTAATTTGTGATGAAATTTATCAGAATTGATGACAATAATGATAATTGATGATGTAAATGTTGAATTAAATTAATGAATTGATATTCGAAACTAGTTTGATAATAATAGAGATTATTAGTGAAGAGAAAGAAAAGCTATATGGAATTTGAACAACTATAAAAATGAAATAATTTTTGGAAAAAATTCGTAACTAATTCTCTATTATCGAAAAATAGATTTGTACATCCATGTATGACCTTGCAATTTATAGAAAATGATTGGAGCCATACTTAGAAGATTTGAAAAGACATTCCCCATAGTAAAAAATAAGTAATTTAATATTGATTCTCATGAAAATCATCTACATGTTAATTCTCCTATCTAGAACCTTCTAGAAACTTCTGGAACATTTTGTGGATTCCATTGTATTATTTCTTCACACTGTATGAGGCATTCTTGAACTATAAATAGGAGGATACCCATAAATAGAAAGGGGTTGGATTTTTTATGGTTGGCATTTTTTGGTTGGCTTTTAAAGAATCTAGTTGACTTTAGCATCTTCCATTAACTTCAAATGCTTTGGAACTTAGAAGATTTGGAAATCATTCCAAAGACTTTGCCTCTCTATAGAACAACTATTCTCCCACTAGAGATATTAGTCTTGCTAATCTCTCTCCCTTTTCCCCATTGACACATTTGTATCGCCTTCATGCTATCCTCTTGATACATGGAGAAATGTTTTAGAAATAAGTCAACACATCGATATGATCCATTCCTTTTGCTTGGTCGAATTTTGAATCTGCAACATTTTTATTAGATTTGCATTATGTGCATGCATTGGAGAAAGAATGGGATTACACAAGTTTTCATCAAATGCCTATCATCCCTAGCACATCTCCTAGAACATTCTAAGCAAGTTCCAATTCTGTTTGTTTTGAAATATAAATTTGTCTATTTCAACTTTCCTATTTTCAGCACTTTCTAGATCTACTTTGGATTTATATTTTATCTTTCCTTTTAGATCTAGCTCTTTTACCAAATCAAATCTACCTCACTTTGCACTCTTTTTCTAAATGTTTCTATTGCCATCCATATGCCATGTTCTATTTTATTTTATTTCATGTTATAAACATTTTTCATTTATTTTTATTATCAACTATTCCATGTGCAATACTTCTTGCTTTTTACCCACTAGAATTTGGAATAAATTATCCTCTCAAATTGTCATATTTTTCTAATGACTTAAGGGAGTTTAATTTAAAAATTACTTTTACTGAATTGTATAGTGGTCATGAGATTACCTAGATTAGTTTTGTTTTAGGTTATGATAAATCTCATATTATGATGATCTTTCCTGCAACATCTTTCTTGCACTAGAAGGAGGGACCTTTATGAAATTAACATCATTTATAAGATTATCTCTTTATTGACATTTACATCTTTTTCTAACTTCTATGAAGTCCTACATTGAAACATTGATGTCATGTCAATTCTCTATGAATTTTACATTTCCTTTGAATAGAATTATTACCTTGTGTTTTAAGTGTATGCATATTTATAGGGATGAACCAATGCACTTGTTATAGCCCAATGAAGTTACAACCACTTCTATAATAATAGCTATGACATTATCTTCTGATTTAGGTTTTTCCAAGATTGTGAAGCTCATTGACCTAAGGAGAAATTAAGGGTTTTTAGAAGGATTAAGTCTAAAATATTACAAAATAGCCTATGCTAAACAAGAGCTTGGCTATCTCCTTACACTTGAAATATTCAAGCTCATTGCAAAATATAAGAAGGTTAATGATATTTTCTTACATGCATACTTCTTAATCTTTCTTGTACTTGGTGTTCTCATAGTGGTTCAAGCCAAGTGTCTTGTAACTTAGTCATGGAGAAGAGACATTAATCTAGGTATGTAGTTAATGCATTAGATAGTTATTAAATCATTTCTACATTATTTTTACTTGCTCATACATATCATGATTCTATAGTTTTGATAATGGTTTTCAAATGCTTCAAAATATTATTCTTATTATTGTTTTCATGCATAACTTTTGCAATGGTAGTAAAATGCCTATGGGACTTATTTAATTTTTAATAATTTTCACAACTCACCATGTTAGAGTGATTTCAATATAAGCTTTATAGATTAAGAAGGGATGAGGTTGAATAATCTTAGGCCTCCATTTACGAATCCTTACATAAACCACTAATTCTCAAGGAGGAGAAAGGATAAGAGCTTAGACCTCTTGATTAGAAACCTATAAGAACTAATCCAAAAAGACCTCCATCTATAAGTAGATTGAAAGGTAGGAAGTCACATGTTTGATCCTTGGGTCAAACATGTGCACAGTAGCATGTTGCAAAACAAGTATAAGAGGAGCTAGTAGAAAACAATGATGATAAATTAAATGACATCTAAGAGGATGTGGATGCATACAATATTGAACAACAATCAATCCATGAAGAGAAAACTTATCATTAGTTCCTTGAGCTTAGTCCTTCTAGGCTCAAGAAGTTTCTATAGTAGATGAACTTCTATAAGTATGTCATCCAATCCTTTGTCTAGTACTAGCATGAGGTAGAAGATTTCTACCATAACGTTGTAGTAAATGATACCATGACCTTTGTTAATGAGAATCTTGTGCTTATCACAACGTGGGTAATTTTTAGGATCACAGGATCTCCAAATATGTTAGCCAATAATTGATGGCTCTCGATCCAAAAGACTAAGCTCAAGCTTAGGTCTAAAGTTCTACTCAAGGCCTTTGACATGAAAAAGTAAAGGTGAAGATGTCTAAACTTCCCCTAGTTCATAATGTTATGTACAAAATCATCATGTACAATTTCTTGCCTATAAAATAACCATTAAGTATCTCTACTTGAGGGGCTAAGACTGTGGTGATGATGAGGAGGAAGTGCTTCATTAACATCTCTTACTTTCTCTATAATTCCTTAATCTAAAAGATTAAATATGTGACTTGAGACAAGAAGGGGATCTATGACTTTTTAAGGTTAATACAAAAAAATTTGTAAATTGTTAGACATGGGAAGGCATTCAATAATAGTATAAATGATGGACTAGAGGAACATAATGGTAATGGTTTCATAACAATGTCCAAAGGTCATTAGGATCATAGCTAATTCATAAGATGAGATGCCATCTATAGAGGTATCCCACATCCATCCTTCAAATCAACTTTTTTAGTGTCAAACAAGGACATCATCATTATCTTAAGATTCTCAACATACATAGGTATGATGGTCTATTAAATTAGCCTCTTGACCTCCTTATTTCAGCATTAGGCAAAGTAAGGAACCTCTTTCACATGGTAATTTTTGACTTGTTATGCATGTTAAAGATGAGCAGTAGGCTGCCACATTTCACATGAGGGTTCAAAACATCTTGACAAAAATTTCCTTAACATGATGTAAGACATCATGATTGGTAAGGCTATAAGAGAAGACATCCTCTAGTTTTCTTTTGCTTTACTAGATGATCCACCCATGGTCCATCATGATACTTCTATTTAGTTATAAATCCATGTTTCTTCACGAAGTGTTTCCTCTTCATATTGATCAATGTGCATCATGTAGAACATCTAGCATATGACATAAATCCTTTAGATATCCTTTCATAAACTTGAGGCTAGTTTTTGGATGAAAGAAGAGCAAAAAATTAATCTAAGTATTGAGCTACTATTAAGGAATGGAGATTGGATTGATCAAGATACAAGACAAGTTTGAAATCATAGATGCCAATAGAGATTTTTATCCAAGGAAGTTGTGGAGATATTAGGAAAAAATATGATGGTTGAAAAAAACTATAGCACATTATGCCATTGATACTAACACCTTCCACAATCACTCTAGAGATGTAAATTAAGCACTCAGATTGGTGAAGAAGCTTTATTCATGAAGGAATGCTTAGAGTGATAAATTAGACTACTGAAGTATTAGTTCCAAGAGTGGGAAAAGATGAGTTAAGAGAAAGAAACATATGTACTTATTTTTCATAAGGTATAGTGGCTAGAGCATGAGGATGTAGTGCTTGGAAAATTCAGTCACTAGAAAAACTAAGAATCCCAGGTGAAACAGCCTAACCTTGAATCCCAAGGACCTATGAGAAATAGGATCCCAGGTACCTTGGACAGTCTAGATGATCACCCAAGGACTTAGAAAATAAAAATGGGAATGAAAACATAAATGGAATTGTAGGTTTAGATAGAAATAAATAAAAATAGAATTAAACTTGAAACTAAATCTGCACTACAAATGAATTGAAAACTTTATTGAAATAGGAAAATTGGTAAAAGTATAAAGTTCAAAGAGTAAAATTGCATGTTTAAATGTACAAGAAGCTTGTTGAAGTTGGCAGGTTGTATTCTGTAGTCAAACTCCACAATCTAGGTACTCCCCAACTTCACTTGTCAAAAGCCTCTTGCTAGTTTTTGCTTGAATTTGCAACATTTTGGTGTAAATGGTGTGAATAATGGTATTTATCATTTGTGACACTAGGACTATGCTGAGAGTATTTGGTGCTTAGGTAGATGCCAAATTTCTCCAAAAGTCTTGTAAGTGTTGAAAATGGATTTTTTTAGTACTCAAGGTTACTATAGTGGTATGCATGCAAATTTTTTTTTGGAACTAGAATGAAGTGTTTAGGTTTGAATTTTATAGATTTTATGTTGTTGATTTCAAGCTACGAATTTCTACCATGATTATTGATAGATTGGTGTTTATTTGTAGGTGTAATGACTATGGTTTCTAATGTAGTTGTTCATTTATAACAAGTTTTGATACATCAAAGCCATTAAAATCCATATGAATACTATAAATAATAAACAAAAATTTATTGCTATGTTGGCCTTCACCTCAACTATGATGGCCTTAGAGGACTACGCTGGCATTTGTTGGAATCTGTTGGAAATGTGGTGACTACATTGGCCATATGAAGATTGCTAGAAATTCATGATGATTACATTGGTCATGTTGTCATCACTGAAAATTGTCATGACTATGCTAGCCCTTGCTAAGAAAATGAAAAACTCAACAACTCCAATGTTGGCCTTGCAACTTCCATGTTGGGTTTTGTGACAACTGCACTAGGAATTGTTGGGGAATGAAAAATCCAACACCACCAATGCTGGGTGTAGGTGGTTCCAACGTAGTTGAGGCTATACCCCCATAAAAACTCATGAAAACACCAAATTTGGTAGTCCCCAAGGCATTTTTAGACTTTCCAAGTTCATATATAGACATAATACCACTTTTTCCACTTAGGAAGTGAGGTAGCAATACTTTATGAGGCATTTTTCAACCCCAAAAGTTAAAGTATGTAAGATTGTAGTTCATGTGCCGCAAACCATACATTTACAATAAGATCTTGTCTTAAGTTAGGTGGTGAAGATTACAAGTTACAAAATGTATTTTCTTGGTGGTGTATCCTTGGCCCCCTTTTTTTGATGTTTAGAGGATTGACTTGAGACACATCAACAAAGAATAAAAAACACCATTATGAGCCCATTACCAATGTTTCCTCTCCGTGCTTGATCCTGTAGTGTCAAACCATGACAAAGAGTGATTGTGATAATGGAATAAGGTTATGATGACGTGAGAAAATTTGTAGGTTATATTTTTTGCACAAAGAAATGGTCATGAGGGTTAACAATGAGTTCCATAGGTTGACATCATGGCTACAATATGCCATTGGCATGTTGAAAAATCAATTAAGGCTTTTCACTTTGTGCTTTAAAGTGTTGGCCACTTGGTAATGTTTTTTGAGCAACCAACACCTCATTCCAAGGTTTGTTCAGCCATTAGGCTCCTCCATTTGCATGTCTGGAGTCATTGGTTTATCTTTTGGTCCTCGTTGGCCATTTGGCTTCTTGGTAATTTTACTTCTTCTTTTGTTTTAATAACTAATCCCTCATTAGATTTCATTGCCAAATCCAGGTTTGATTTAGTTTTCTCATTGAATGAGATGTGTTACATTCAACGGACTTGATGATGGAGCATGACGAAGGAGATGTCAAATGGCCATAATGCATGGATGTCAAACATAGGTTTCCATTATCATTTAGAGTGAGGAAGGTCATAATGAGGTTGTGGAACTGGGTTCTAAGGAGAGTAATGATGGGGATTACAAAATAAGTACTCTTGGCATGGTAGGACAGACTCACCAAATCTTGTGCATCAAGGTCACATGATGACTTGCTTCTACAATGAGTTGCACCTTCATAATAACTCCAAGAGTCATCTTGCATGCACAACTCCAAGAGAACTATCAAAACAAGACAAAGAAAGCATGTTGTCACAATATCATACATAAGGCTACATGAAAGAATAATCAAACTAGGCCATTGAAGGTCATAATCGATACACCCAAAAGGGATCTACATCTTGCATTATAGATGTTACAAAGTTTTTTTGTCCATTTTTCATGCAAAAAAAGGTAAAGAAATGAGTATTGAATCACTTGTTCTTAGTCACTGTCATCATGGATGTCGATGTTTATACCTATAAAGAATGCATGTTAGATATAATAAGGATTTAGATAAGAATGATTGACTGGATTGGATAATTCATTTCCATCGATGTTTGCTATTATAAAGGCTTCATTGCTATAGGCCTTGGTGATCAAGAAAGACCCTTCCTAATTGGCTGAGAATTTTTTTGCATGATCATGGATAGCCTTGAGGACTAGGTCTTCCTTCTTGATATTTCATTTTTTCATGTCATGGTGGTGCTATTATTTCTACCTCTCCTAGTATCACTTGATGTGAGCAAGCATTTGTACTCGTTGCTCCTCCACTGAGTCTAGGTCCATGGTACATAGCTCCTTATTCTATTCATCATTAATGAAGTCTAATAGAGCCACTCTAAGTGATGAAACATTAATTCAAGAGGCAAAATAGCTTCAAAGCCCTAAACTAGGTTGTATGGAGTTACACTAGTGATGATTTGATAGGTTGTTTGGTAGGCCTAAAGTGCATGGAGAAGCCACTCATGCCACTTGTATTTGCTATTATTCAAAATATTTTTAAGCAAGTTAATGATGGCCTTGTTGCTATCTCTAGCTTGTCCATTGGCTTGGGGGTAGTACAGTGACAAAAAGAAATGTTTAATGCCTAGATCATGACAAAAGTTTTTCATTTCCTGGCTACTAGACTATGGTCCATTATTCATGACTATTGTCATAGGTATGCCAAAATGAGATACTATGTTATTGAGTATAAATATACAAACTTGTTGAAATTTTATCTTCTATAGGAGAACAACTTCAATCCACTTTGTAAAGTATTTGGTTGTGGTGATGATGAAGCTATGCCTAGTGGAAGACTTAGGAATTATAGGTCCAATGATATCTAATCCCCATCATTGAAATGGCCAAGTTATCTAAGTAGTTTGTAACTCAGTTGGTGGCACATGTATTAGGTTGCTATGTTGCTGATAAGTATCATAAGTTTTGACCTTCTATAGGAAGTCATTTTTCATAACGGGCTAGTAATAGCCTAGTTGCCTAATTTTAGTAGCCATGGCTCTAGGTCCTATATGTATTGCACATATACCCTCATGAACTTGTTCAAGGATTGTGTATGTTGGCGACCGTTTGGGACGCGACCGCCAACGAGTGTCCTCGAACAGGATTTAGGTGCTTGCTGGTCTCTGGCAACACCAAGGCCTAAATACCTCCAAATAGACTCAGTAGTTAATGTGAGTATGTGTGTGTGCTGTTGCGGCATGTAGTTGTGTAAAATGAAACGATTGCATTGTGTGTAAACTACAAATGACTTATCTTAAAGAGATTCAGCCAACTTTGCCAAGTACTGTGAGTTGCTGAGAGTTCCTATTTTGTTCTATTTCCTAGTCTACGCGGTCCTTATAATACCTACTTGTAACAAATAAAATTTTGTAAAAACATTTGAGCACAACTCTGCGAATCTACTTCTAATTTTCCCTAGAGAAAGAGATAGTTCCACAAGAAAACTAGAAATAGAGCAAGATTCGATGGAAATAGATAGAAAAGAAAGTAGATTTGCATGGATCTCAAATATTTAAACAAGGTAAAATGACACGAGTAAACACTTCGCAATAAAGCTATCCCAAATTCAATAACTACGAATTGTTCAAACTTCCAAGGCTCAAATAAGCAATTTCTTCAAGACAATCCTACCATGCTACCAAAAAATTGCTGCGTAAACTACCATGTACAAGACTCCATTTTGGCTAAATAATGGATGTCAACAATTGCATTCATCAGAACCTTCAAAAGACTTGACAATTTCTGATTGAAATACCATGGAGATTCACTTTAAAGATAAAAAGAAGCTATTCTGGTCCCATCAAAATACCAAAGATTTTCTGAACCCTCTTAACTATTGAATCGTTCAACGGCATGACTACAAGTAGAGGCTCTCTTACAATGATCTCAATAGCAGTTCTTATATGTTGCACAATAATAAAATTTACTACTAAAATGCTCTTAAGGCTTTTAAACACAAGCACTTCTATGGCAAAATTTTAATAGAAATTTTCTATCAGGCAACAAGAACAATAAGAGCAATCTAAAAATCCCAAAATTACTTGCCAAGGATGATACTATCTAAACCACTAGCTAAACAATTTAAAAAAAATAAAAAACAATAAGCATAACTCACAGGACTATGACAAAGAGGCTGAAATCTTTTCTTTAGCAAGCCATCTTACAAGCAATCTTTCACAATGTGTGACCCCAAGTGTGTCTCCAAGTGAGAGCTCTTCCAAGTCCCCCCCCTACCTTCTTGCCTTCCAATGTGTGACCCCATGGTTTACTTCTTGCCTTCCATTAGCCTCCTCTGTCTATCCAAATCATCTGTGAGTTGAAGGATTTGAACCTACAAAATGCATTAAACCGAAATTCTATGCCATGGTAGTTATATCTGATAACAATTCCGACATAAACAGTGGGACCTCCACATATTGATTCAAAAATTTTTCTGAAATAATTCCTACCAAAAATGCAGTGAATCCCAGCTTAGATTTTTTTTTGCCATAATCTGTGGACAAACGTTCAAAAAGAAAGGATGCAAGCCTAGATCTAGTTCCTCCACCCATGGCGTTGAAAACCAGGAAACCCTGAAGACCGGTGTAGTTGTCAAGTTCTCAATAGTAGACATCGGCAGAGTCCCCTGTACCCATTTTCGTGACTGCTGCAACCGTGCGTTTAGACAATGCCATGCCAGTGCCACTACCATCCTCTCTACCGGCGCCCACCATGGGATTCCTGATCACGAAGTACACATTCTACGAAAATGCATTCCACCTTTCTGTACAGGTGATGTCACAATCACCTTGTGAAACTGAAACTTTATTACTCTACAAGACTTAGAAGGCCAGGAGTTGCTGTTTTAGGAACGAAGACACCGTCAGTTTGAATTTCTTAGATCAAATCCTCAACGTAGCGAAGGCACCTTAATTTGCTAGTTTTTCACTACAGAATGGTAGTCCTTACTGAATCTTTTGGGCAACTGTCACCACAAAACAAGGCCCTGCCACACAAAATGCTCCATTTTTTCTTCTAATAGCACCATCCGTTACTGTAAAACAAGATCCTACTATGTTTTCATGCTCCTTCGTCATAAATTTGTTTGGTATGAATTGTAGAGCATTTTTCCACACTCTCAAATTTCAGCCAATGGCCCAGAGATTGAAGATGATTCTGGATCATTTGGCAGATGAAGTTGTAGAGTTTCCTTGATCATGTAGTTCAAAACGTTTTCACACTCTTCACTTGGTTGAATACGAAAACAAATAATAGTGTCATTTTTTTTGCGATTATTCCATTCCAATTCATGAATGCTCGACCCCTCGAATTGGACCCATGAAAACCCTCGGCTTGGGACTATGACAACCTCCAGAAAATCTATCTCTATTTATGATGGTGTAGGGCCAGATTCCTCTTGCTACTTTTTTCTTTACTTATAGGTAGATAGATAGATATATATGATCTCAGGGTGACTGTGTTGGGGACTCATTCCCTACTAAAGCCATTGTATAAAAGAATTTATACAATGAGAACAAGGACAGTAATAGTTTCACAACACACTTATGTTTAGTGCTTTTTATATCCCAAGGTATTTTATTTCTGGAGCAATTCCATGTCAAATTTCTTGGTGGAGCTTCTCCATGATGCCCAAATTTCTTACGATCTCACTCGTCACCCACTCCAGAGTTGAACTCAACCATGCCACTAGGAGCATCATTTTTTATCAAAACCTCTTGTTGCAACACCTTGAAAGCATTCTCAAAAGTATCAAATGTCCATGGCTTCCTAATAAGAACTCTCGTGTCTTTGTTGCAGATGAAGTAACCAGGGCTACCCCACCATAAGCTAGAGAAATATCTGCAATTGACACACCATTTGCTTTTGACTCTAGATAAACCCTCATGCCAGCATTCACAATTGCAATGTCATCATCCCTTGATTTTCAAAACATTCAATTCAGCAACATGGGTAGCTGCAATAAGAACATTGTACTGCATCCTCTTGAATTTCATTTTTATTCCAACTTCATGGTTAGTTAACTGTTGCAGAATTCTTTACAACAAATAGCATAATCCTCGTTGAACAGTTTCAGTTCATTAGGATTCTATACCTTACTATTTGCAAATAAGTCCACCTGTCCCATAAAATGGCCAAAATGTGCCAACAGTGTAGGCTTTGATTTTTCCCAAGCACACTAACAATATGCCATCATAGGATCATCGACATAATGTGTTATCACGTATGATAACATACTATTTTGATCTTTTATGTATAATGTCCTTTTGAGAAGTAGTCAAGCCCTGTGAAGATTCACCATGCATGAGGTAAAACTTGATATCATCATATCATTCCCTTGGAGGGGTAGTACTAATGAATGCTACAAAGTTGTTTTTAGTATTTTGCATGATGGGAATAACATAGTTCATGGTTAAGGAAGGTAATTTTCGAAACACATTAGGTTGCAATGAGAGCTAAGGTTGTAATGAGAGCTAAGGTTGCAATGACATTGGCTAGCATGTTCTCAATTCACGGTACATGTGGGATATTAATGTCTATAAATTTTTAAATCAGTTTCTTTCCTATGTCACAATAAGGTTGCAAATGTTTGGCTTTACATGCATAAACCTATGTTACTTGATTAACCAAAACTTGTGAGTCATCTTTAATCATTAGATGCTTGATTCCTTAGTCACAGGATGCCATCATTCCTATAATTAATCCTCATACTCCAGTACATTGTTGGTATATGGGAAATCAAAACAGTAAGCAAATGATTCGATTTCACTAAATGGAAGTGTTATGATGGTAGTAGCATCCCATGGGAAATTGAAGCCTCTTCAAAGTGTATGATCATGTCATAGTCCTCGAGTACATTGTTAACAATATTAAGATGCTCATTTAGGAATTTAGGATTTATGATTGCATGATCTTTTATTGGCAAAGCAATAAGTTGTATGGCTATCACTTGCTCTTTCGTTGATGCTTGTGAAATGTAAGGGAGGTCAAATTTGGTTGTTATGGCTTTCCAATGAGCACTATAACTATTCTCGTAAATATTGGTCATGATGGCTCTAAGTACATTATCTTTGTAAATAACATTGACTTGGCTCCTAAAGTGGTAGTGCCACCACTTCTTCAATGAGAAGACTAGGGCTAGATAATGTATTGGGTCTCATGGGCAATTAATGCATGACTTAGGTAGTATATGGAAAGCTTTGCTCCATCATCTCATTTTTGATAGAGCATAGAGATAATGGACATGTCAAAGATAGCAAGGTAGATGTAAAAAGGTTTAACCTCTTACAGTGGATAGACTGTTGATAATTATGCCAACTCATGCTTAAGGTTTTTAGAGGCTTCTTGACATTGAGCCATCCACTCATAGTAAAGTCCTTTATTAAGAAAGTGTTGCATGGTTTGTAATTTATTTGTAAGCCTAGCAATAAACTTGTGAATAAATTGTAATTTTCCTTGCAATCTGTGAAGCTCGTTAAGGTTGGTTGGTGCTTCTAGGTTGGATATGGCTTTAACCTTATCAGGATCGACATGTATTCTTACTTTAGATACTACAAATCCAAGCATCCTACTAGTTTTGATGCCAAAGAAATACTTCTCAGGGTTAAGCCTAAGCTCATATTTGAAAAATTATTTTAACACAATGTCAAGATTATGCGCATGGTTGTTGGCCACTTTGGAATTAACGACTATATCATCTATGTAGTCATTGAGCAAGCCTAGCATATAGTCACTAAAGATATACATAATTGCTCTTTGGTAGGTTGCTTCTGTGTTCATTAGGCCAAAGGGAATAATGGTATAATAGAAGGCACCCCAAGGGGTCATGAAGGTCATACTAAGTTTATGTTTTGGGTTAGTGCTAATTTGGTTGTATCCTGAGTACCCATGAATGAAGGATAGCAAGGCATGTCCAACCATAGTATTGATAATTTTTTCTATACTATTCAAAGGAAAATCATCTTCGAGGGTTGCCTTATTCAGGTTTTGGAAATCAATACATATACATATACTCTTATTTTTCTTAGGGACTACCACTATGTTGGAAACCCATTTTGTATAATTGATAGCTCTAATGAAATCAATTTGCTATACTTTTGTGATCTCATCACAAACTACCAAGGCTAAATCTAGTCTAATCTTGTAAACTTTTTACTTAACTAGTCTAATACTAGGATTGAGTATGATGTTATGTTGTACTAGGCATGGATAAAGACTTCGCATATCTTCATACAACCAGGTAAAGATCTTAATGTTGTCCTAAAGGACTTTGGTGATGTCTTGAGCCTACTAAGGTTTTAGTGAGGAGCTTAATTTTAGTGGTTTCTCCTCACCACTATATGTCATGATAGGAAATCCAACTAGAGAGTCCTTGATAATGTCACTAGCCTCAAGGTCAAGGATTTTGTTTAGGTTTTTAGGCCATTCTAGAGGTTTCTCTATTGAGGCTATGTGGTTGACAAAAATCTTAGGCTGAATATCTAGGTAATTAAGGTTAATAAATCATTTAACATCACCATGAGGTCCACTTAGGCTCAACGGTAAACTAATTTTCATTTAGGTTTCCATACTCCAATCTTGCATATCAACCATAAGCACATTAAGTAGCACCTAAGGTGCATGAGTAACTAATGCAAAAATGATATGAAATACTCTAGTAGCTATGCATGGATCAGCCAAAACCATGCTATTTCATGGTTAAAAAAGGTGAAAAAAAGACTATAAGAGGTAGGTGAAGACAAATAAGATGAAATAAAGGCTACCTAAGGCCAAGTAAAGGCCAAAATATGGGAACAGTTCATGGAATGGGGTCAAGTGATTCTCTAATGACCAAAAATGAAGCCAAATGACATCACATGACCAAAGAATGAAGGTTAACAATGCATAACAAGGTCAAATCAAGTCAAAACATAGTGAAACAAGGCTAAACCATTCAAGGTAGAAAACATAAGGTAAAACATGAAGAATATTGGTCAACTAGGATTAGATTTTGCTAGTTTTAGATGTAGCAGGCCATGGTATAGGTCTACAGAATTAACAAGTGAGCTTGGGCACTTAGTGAGGTCATTTGGAGGTTTTTTGAAGTCAAAATTAAGACCTTTTGTTGCAATTATGCTAAGCTCTCATAGAGACCACGTTGGCTGGTGTAGTTAGACTAGGCCCTAGCATAGTTATCGATAGTGTCTAATTTTCCTGGTTTATTATGGCCAGTTTTGGGATCTCAATGGTCTGTATGGCTAGTATAGTGGACTAGGATTAAATATTGGTGAATTTTGACATCATTTTAACCTTTTTGAATCTATAGATGATGCAAATATTGGTGACTATGATGGCCAACATAGTCCCAGCATAGACACATGGGAAAAGTGGGTTTCTAGGATTTCAGGGTTGAAACTAATGCTTCACTGGCTTCGTAGGATAGCACAGGTTTTTGGAAGGGTTGAATTGAACATTTGGAAGGTAAAATGGACTATTAAAAGTGATTTTGACACCATTTTCCACTAGACTATGCTGGTTAGTGTAGTCCAACATGGCCCCAACATAGATTAATTAAGTTTGGTGTTCTCATGATTAGAGCAGGATGAAATTGTGGCTAGGCAATGTTGAGCAATGTTCTAGGTGTTTTAAGTCAAATTTTAGGCCATTTAGGCTAATAAGATACTAATTACATCAATTCTTAATCATGACTATGCTAGGACTATGCTGGCCAACGTAGTCATGGCCTGTTTCAATGTAGTAAGCTTTGACATCTAACTTTTGATGGGTTTCTATAGTCAATCAATTAGGTTCTTAGGTTCCCAGGGTTATCAGTGTTCCTAACTAGGATTTTGGCCTAGGATAGTTGATTTTTAAGGTTTTTTGTGTGTTAACATGATCATTCCTCATCTGGACTATGTTGGCTAACATAGTTGAGCCTAGTTTGAACATGGATGAGGTAAATATGACATTTCTAGGGTCAAAATGAGGTGGAATTGCAGCTAAGTAAGGTCAAACAAGGTTTTGGATTTCCAAGTTAGGTTTTGGACTATATGGAGTGTTAAATCACTAGTGAAGTCATCCTATGATCATGACTAAAGGTGGAAATAGGAAATTTTCCATTTTCTTGGTTTTCTTGTGTTTCACGCTTACCAGAGTCTTTGGAATTAAAAGTGTATTATTTTGAAAGCTATTTATGGTTTTTGGTCTTTATTTCTTACTCAACTATGTTGGGGATACATTGGCCATTATAGTTGAGGTCTCCCCTAGCATAGTCCATTTAAGGAAAATGATTTTGATGCTTTTTGACCAATTTTGTGGAATTTCAGAGTTGCCAAAGGTTTTGGTGCATGGAGTCGTAATTCTAGAAATAATTGGGAGTTTGGTTGATGGTAGGAGATACTACCCCACTTGGGACTCCATTGGCTAGTGTAGTTAGGTTGCTAGTCAGTGTAGTTACCCAAAATGATAGGTTTTGATGTGAGTTTTGTTGTTCCTTGGTGTTCAGTTTTCATCAATGTCAACACCTGGTTTCCCATTTTGGGCATAAGTTTTCATGACATGTATGGATGGTTGTAAGGTGGGTTTTGGTAGTATTTGGGATTTGAAATCCATTTTAAGGCTTTTGAATGCTTAAACCCTAGCGTTATCACCATGGATAAGCTAAAAACCCTAGTGTTTTAGGATTTCCATTGGCTTGTGGTAGAGGTGCCTAGTGGGGCTAGAAAAATTAAATTTTTAACATGTAATGATATCATAGCAATGATGTCATATCAACAGTGTCATCATTAATGCTACATCATTTTTGATACGATGTCTCAAGATGTATGTAGCCCTATAAATATGATACTTGGGCACATAATCCAACAACTTTTTGATTACACCTTTAGGTAGGCTCTTGCATTTTATTTTCATAAACTTAGAGATAGAAGTAAATGCCCATAGTATGAAATTTGATAATTGATTGGTATCTTTGTTTGAGTACTTGGACATGATTCATGGTGGAAATAAAGATTGATATTACTCTTCATCATTGCAACATTCCTTAGTTTTCTATTTGTACACTTAGCATAATTTTTACTATTTTCCTAGTTTAACACTTTACTTTCTAAAGTACTTTACTTTACTTTTTTATTAGTAGGTGATATGGATGTGACTGGTTTCAACCATTAAGTGTAATTATCTGGTAACCTAGTAGTGGCATTGCTTGGTTTTCTCAGTAGTAATTTCACTTGGTACTTTCAGTGATAGCTACACGAGTCCAAGACATGAATGATAGACCAAGAACAAATGTCCATTGCTCTAGGATAGAATAGATTTACATTTTCATTGTTACTTAGACTTATTAATTAATATTCATTTTCACCATGTCTACAATTAGGAGCACTAATGGCCAAAATAACATTAGTAATCATATGCCTCATTGAAAGCTAAGCCATACACTAGAACTTCACTAACTCAAGGTGGGAAGATAGTGGACATGAACTTAGACTCAATTACTAGCATAATAACATTGCCCATCCAAGTATTATGATTTGGTTGTGTGTTGGCACTTGTAACTTGTATGGTAGAGTGTTGGGATACTTCACTGCTCATCATTGGCACCATTGTTGAGGATGTGATAATGTGCATTAAGAAATTGATTTTACAAAGTTTGTTGTATTTAGAACTATAACATCAACCTTTATATATTTGAACCAATTTTAATAACACACACAAGTAAGCATTACATTCATAACATGGCTTTAATTAAAGAAAAACTATCATCTACCAAAGAGATAAAACGAGGCAATGACAAAACAAATGACGATGAAGACTAGAGTATGCTTATGCAAACAAGAATCTCATATGCTCATAGTGATCCTTACTATCTAGATTTTACATTCATCTTTTACCAAGATGGGAAATTAAGGCGGAGAGACCTACAAGGCAACATTGTTTTTCCTCCAGAGTGTTCAATGCTCATAATGCTTCAAACAACTTTAAGGGGGATGAATCTGAACCATGTGCAAGAATGGTACCATGTTATCAAACACATGACAAGACCCTACTAACCCATAGAGGCACAAGTACACATAAATGCTAATATGAAGACCAAACATGTGCAGAATAAGGGAAAGTAGATTAACTCTCCTATTATCTTGGAAGAACTTGATGGCAATGCATTTGTAGCAAAGAAACTCCACTAGGATCATGAAGTCCATTCCAAAATACCTATTATTTTATTAAAAGAACCTTTCAAAGTGTAGTTACATTTAGCCTTAGTAGAGACACCCAAAAGATAAACAACACTCTAAGTATAAGCAAGACTTAAGGCCAAGAGCTTCTACTGGATCACAAAGGAAAGAATACTAGAGTCATAGAAGGAGAACTAGCTGACATTGTTCTCCCAAAACTTCATATTCATCCTCATGATGATTGGTGGAATTTGATCTAGGTGAACATAGGTATAGAGATTATGATAGGGAGAGATGCTAGACTCATGATTGACATGATTATCACCCAAGACATTCTAATGAGGAAGATGAAGAATGTGAATCATGAAGGAATAGGGATATACATGCAAAAAGAGAGAGGTATGAGTACCAAAGGGGGCACCACTATACTAGAGCATACAAACCTATGAGCATGAAGAACCTATGTTGGTACCTCAGAGCATGATAAATATAAGGGAAGTTATCTACATTCCAACTAGGCATGTAAGAGACAATCATATTAATTAGCTAGACATGAATAACATGCCAAGATTTGAAGGTGGATACAATGTAGACTCACAACACCACCTTTAAGATTCCTACATCCTATAGAATATAGAAAGTGAATAGAAAAAACTTAAGTTGTTCCCAAGGACATTCATTAAAGAGGCGGAAAGCTAGTACATATCATTAGAACTTGAATCAATTAGAAGATGGAGTAACATGCTTGAACTTTTTAATGATAAATACAAAACCTACTCATGAGTGTTAAATTGAAGGAAGTTGATCCAAGGATGGAAGCAAGGGATCCATGAATTCCTTGATGCGGTAATGAGTAGATACTATTCACTTCTGCATAGGTGCCCAGGCCATGGATTTTCCCAAAGAGAGCAACTTAGGCACATTATAGATGGGCTAAGGAATAAAATTAGGAAAACCCTTGGGGTTTATGCCCAAGTTAGATTATCTGAAATTACCACCCATCATATTTAAAGACTCATTAATCAAGTGGCAAAGCAAGAAGATGAATTGAAGAAGAGACAATTAGTCGAAGAGAACAATAGAGATCCATCTATTAAGAAGAGAGATATATGAGTGTGTGATCACCAAGAGGAAGAAACCTTGTAAGAGATAACATAGAAAAAGATACTACCTATTCAGAAATCTATTATTGATATAGCAACCAAGATAAAAAAGATTTGAAATTTAGTGGATGAAAAATTTGCCACATCTTTGAAAATTGTGGAGGAAAGAATTAAGAGGGCCTTTAGTAATGGAAAAGAGAAAAAGAAGAAAAGAGATTTCAGATGTAAAGGAAAAATGGCTTCAATGGAAGAATGTTTAGAAAGAAGCTTAGATGAAAAGGAAGGATGTACTGTGTGCTAGTATGACCATCCTAAGGGGTGTTGCCTTATCATGGTACATTTGCAAGAAATGGGAGCATATGCACTAAATCTAAGATTCATCAAGAATTAGATGCCCAAACAGTTATCTTACCCTCAAGGTAGCTACCAGAAGACCTTCCAACTAGCTTATTTACCCAATGGAGTTTATCCGTGCCATAGGAACAGTACTAGTAGTAGTGGTAGTAACCACAATCATGGACGATGCCACCACCATGGCAACAATACTCATATTAGTAATCAAATCATTATGGATACTATGTTTAATGTCCAACCTCTCTAGTGAATGTAGCAATTCAAAATTCTCAATATTATCCACCAAAATACCATAGACCTACACTTGCAAGGATGGACTCCAATCTGTACATGCATCAACAAAGAATTGATTCATCAAGTCAACTTCCTAATACTTTACCACATATGCCACCACCTATCATGTAGGGGGAACTACCATCACAACCTCAATGGAAGAATTCTACAAGGGTAGTGAATATACAGATAGAGGATCATACTAGCAATACTAAGGACAAATTTAAGAAACATCCTTTCTTTAGGACAAGTCTAGAAAAGGCTAGAATTAGAAGTTCATTTAGACAAGATTCTCCAACGACATATCCTCCTACCAACATTATGCTTTCACAATAACTAAATCAGGAATTTAAAATTGTCATGTTGATAGATATAGTATCAGACTAGATTAAAGAAGGGACACTTCCTAGGAAAAGAATGGATTCATAAATTCCTTTAATTTATTTACAAGTAGTTGGAAATTCACCATGCAAGGCTATCCTAAACTTAGATTTTGGAGTAAACTTGATATCTCTAGAAACCTACAAAGCATGGAACCTATCGACCTCAAGGAAGTGTAACATAAAGTTAGAGCTTGCAGATTAATCTTTCACCATTCCTTTGGAATAAAAAGAAGATGTGATGACCATAATCAATGGGTGGTCCTATCTAGCAAACTTTCTAATGATTGATGTGAAGAATAATGATAATGAATTTTCCATCATAATGGGATGAACATGGCTTACACAATAGATTCTAAGTTAGGAATAAGAGATTAATCTATAGAAATCTCTAAGGAGGACATGCAATGGGCCATACACACACAAAGAATTCCTTGCATTACTAATGTTAAAGAAGGATGTAGTTGTGAATTGACACTTCAAAATGTCCACATAATCCTTACACCAGACCACAATAGATATGAGAAATAAGTGTGCAAAGAAAAAGAAACATGGGCTACTAAATCAAAAGACACCTAGTGGCCAAAAACTATGAACTTAAAATTCTTTAAAACATGCATGGAAACATCTGATCCACTTATAACTCCTATTCTAAGAAAATAATCCAAACTAAGAACTTACAAAAGGATATCATGAATAGTAATCATACACCAGTAGATAGGGGAATTGAGGACTTAGAATTTAAATTTAAGAATAAATGAGAATGTATCGTTGGCCCTTTTGAGATGAAAGAACCATTTAATCCAACAAGATAAAAATCCTTAGAAGATAAAAATTTTATTCCCATCAAGATTACATGGCATGATAACCAAAAAATAAGTTACTAAGGATGGTAAGTGAGCAAGCTAGAGTGTATGATCTAGGGAATCTAGGATCCTTTTTTTGAACACTCATGCATGATTTTAGTTGTGGGGGAGATATCTTATCCTGTCTTAAAAATTTATAAGTGCTTTTTCACTTTTTTTGTTTTTCAATTTTTATGGTTTATAATTTATTGTTATACCTTTTCACATTTATTACCAATTTTCACATTCTTTGACATCTTTTCATTCTTTTATACTTTTCCAATTCTTAATCCTTTTCCCATTCTTTGACATTTTTACATTCTTTTTATACTTTTCTCATTCTTATTATCTTTGTAATTTTTTATATATTTTAAAATTTTTTATACATATTTTTGTTAATTTTCAATGAAACACATCAAATAAGGCAAGATGTAGTTCTAATAAGGTGAAGATTTTTCTATATTATCAAATCATAAGGGACTAATTATCTATATAGTGAGACCATAACATCCATCCATCCATTTCAATAATAAGAGGTTCTCACCATGGCTACGATGACATTCTTCTTATAATAAAATCAAGAATAAACCTGTGATTATTATCCCTGGACAGAAGGATGAAGAACCAATTGGGAATGCAAAAGGTATGACATCAAGGAGATTTGTGAATTCTTTTGGATCACTATTGTGAGTTCTGTCTTGTTGCTAAGGAAGTATTATATCCTTTTAGATCTAACAAAAAATAGGAGTAAGAGTAAAATAAGTGCTACCTTACCATGTCATCAAAAAGATATGTTGTCCATGCTTGAAGGTAGTTCTCTGGTAAGGTCTCTATAGTCAAAAATAAAATCCATGCACAAAATAAGTTTCTAGGGGTCCCATTGGAATGTGGCTTGGACTTGGCTTGAATCTCATAAAGAAGGTATAATGATTACTTTAACCATAAATTACACACAAGGATTTATTATGCCTATGGTAAGATAACTCACATCCTAGGTTTAGCAATTCCTTCTATAGTCCATCTCACCTCACTATATATTTAATCATAAGTTTATGGTTTTGTATAATATAGTGTTTTTTTCTAGTTTGGTGATACTAACATGTGTGTTTTGCTAGATAGGTATGTCTTACATTCAACTCCTTGAGTGCCTAGGGACACTTTTTGACATAGTTATACAAGGGCACTAAGGTCTGGAGTCTACTTTGGGGAGTACCCACTCATATAACCCTTATATTTCATACTCAACAAGCAATTCCACATTATCTTGTACCTTCCAAAATTAATATATACTTTCCATAACATCTAATAATCTATCCGTACATAAGAAATTGATAACCCATCTCTTATCTATCCAATAAAATTTTGTTTCCTAAGATTCCTTCTTCATTAACTTTGAATGCCTAATTTTTGAAAACTATGCATCATTCATGGCCCATAACCATTTTAAAAAGCTTCACATCTTCAAGAAATTTCATTTGAGTCATTTTCCCCTAAAATATCAATGAGAAATTAAAAANATCAATCAAACTAAATCCAAAAAGACTTAGATAATACTCCTAATAGATCATACCAACTATTTAAGGTCATAATAACTAAGAAAACGATATAATATCATAAGTAACTAAAAGATATAATGCCTAAGGGGTTCCTTTTTGAAAATTTTTCTAACTCTGTAGTCATAATAAGATAAGAACTTGATCTAACCATGAGTATGAGTAAGGTAAAGAACTATTAAGAACTAGTATAGACACTTTAATAATTCCAAACCCTTGTAGATTGCAGATGGTCCTAAAAAGAATACTAGAAGGAGGAACTTCACAACATGGATGCAAATGACCAAGAGGCCATGGGAGAGGCTGAATGAGAGAAAAAACCCCACAAGTAGAACATGTAGAGAAATAAGCTCAATCATACAACATCCATCAATGGACTCCTCCCACATAGCACTTAGCCGAAGGAGAGGTAGAAATTCCACAAGCACCTTAACAAGGATAGTGCCTCACACTATCACTAGAATGCCTCTAGGTCATACAAGAAAATTTTATTATGTCCATGGTCATTTTGAAGATGAACTTTGGTCCCTTTATGGAATTTTCTCTAAAAGTAGTGAATAAATAACTTCAAGCATCTCCATTATGGTCCACACTAACTGATAGTAGAGAATGGTACTTAGGAGAAATGTACCAATTTTGGTGAGATAAAGAGACTGATGCAATAGTTAAAATTAAAGGAATCTCTATGTCATATTCATTAGAGAGGGCATATGGAAAAGAAGATAAGGATAGAAGAATAGAAACTTCTAATGCTCCTCAACTGCTACCAATTTTAGAAACCTAATGATAAAGGGAAAAAGCCAATGGAAGAGCACTACCATCTAGAATAGAACTACATCATGCTACTTTAAATTTTACTTTTGTTTTGTCATGTAGCTATGTCATTTTATAAAAACCATTGCAGCATTCTAAGTCATGTAATAGTTAGTCACTCATGTCAAGTTGAATCTACCTCCAATTTTGTAAGGGACTCAATTCTTAGTTTTTTTTTTTACTTGATGATGAGTTTCCAGTCAGTTGTGAGGGTATGATAAAGTTAAATTTTTAACATGTAATGACATTATAGTAACAACATCGTATCAACAATGTCGTTTATATGATTTCATCACTCATGCTATGTCATCATTGATATGATGTCTCAGGATGTATGCATCCCTATAAATATGACACTTGGGTGCATAATCCAATAACTTTATAATTACAATTTTAGGTAGGCTCTTGTAGTTTGTTTCTATAAGCTTAAAGATAGAAATGAATGCTTGCAGTGCGATGTTTGGTAATTGATCAGTGTCTTTGTTCGAATGAGTTGTACTTGGATACAATTCATGGTGGAAATAGAGATCAGGATTGCTCTTCATCATTGTAGCATTCCTTAGTTTTCTATTTATGCACTTAGCATAAATATTATCATTTTCCTAATTTAACACTTTACTTTTTGAAGTACATTACTTTACTTGTTTATTAGTAAGCAGTATGGATATGACTGGTTTTGAGCATTAAGTGTAACTATCTAGTAATCCAGTAGTATCATTGCTTGGTTCATCTAGTAGTAATTCCCTTTGGTAATTCCAGTGATAGCTACATGAGTCCAAGGCATGAATGGCAAACCAAGAATAGATGTCCATGGCTCTACGATAGAATAGATTTACATTCTCATTGTTAGTTAGACTTAGGAATTAATATTCATTTTCACCATGTCTATGATTAGGAGCACTAATAGCCAAAAAAAATTAGTAATCATATGTGATGAGTGGCGAGGTACCCCTACACTCCACCATACG
>MNCI01003285.1:19426-41716 GCA_015680685.1 Gnetum montanum
GAATACGAGCGTCACACGCACGATCCGATCGAACTCCACAGACCAAATGCCTACACGTCGCTTGGAACACTTGGGGTTAATTAATCGTTGTCTTCCTAGGCTTGCTTGTATGTGTCACGGTGTATGGTTAAGTAAGTCTGAGGTATATGATGTTTTTGTTCTTTTCTGTTTTTATCTTCTGCACTACGAGGAAAGGGTTGAGAAACTAAGTCTAACTCTAACTAATGCACTAAGTCCCTAGCATCAGCATCCATTCCCACTTACCGTACACATCCTAAACTATGCAACTGTGGCTACCAAATGCTAATCGTTACTGGGATCACCACACGTAACACATGTGCTCGAAGTCGTCATACTGAGGCACTTAACTAACCTAAGTGTGATAAGCATCTGTTCCTTGGCTAACCATACACATCCTTGAATGCTCATAACCAAGTCGTACTTATCCCACATCTAGGAGATAAGGGTGAGAGAGACTAATCGCGATGAGTAACTGATTCCTTGACTAACCATACACATTCGTAAATGCTCATAATCAAGTCGTACTCATACCATGCTAATGCAAGTAATAAATAACAGGTAGGAAATAACATGTAATAAACCTATTCCATGTACTGCAAGGTTTATCTACAAATCTTGTCTTTATTTCGGTACACAAATTGCATTCAGGTACAAAGCTCCTCGAATAAAGATCCGTTCACTTGGGGATTTCTACTGTAGGCACATGGAAAATAATCTATCTCTGGGGTGATCAATTCACCAGAGCTTCACTACTTTAAGCCTAGGATGATGAATAAGGGCAGTGCCACCTCTTATTTATAGATATGGAGGTGGACCACAATATCGTGTACGTGATATCGTAGGGGACGACGTGATATTGCGTACGCGATATCGCGACGGCTGCTATATCGCATACGCGATATCGCAGCTCATGCGATATAGTGGCTCATGCGATATCGCGTCCCATCAATCTCACACTACTTACAATAATAACATCTTGTAAGTCTTTCAATACGAAATTCACATCAAGAAGGTGATAAAACTTAACAAAATATTGAACCTACCATACAAAATTAAGGCATGTGTAACACTCTTATCTAGAGAACTTGATCCATTGAGCACATGTTGTGTAATGATTCATATGTCATGTACCTGATCTTTATATATGTATGTGTCTATCAATCCTATGTGTATGCTTAATGGTTTATTTTGTCAAAGTATTAATTGAGCCTTGTAAATAGATTTAGTTATGTGATGTAATTTTGATTTCTACGATGATAGAGTGGCTTTGTCATGTTTTATAAATATTTTGGATAATATGAATATATGTCTTATGTTCTATGTTATGTCAATAATTTTACTTGTGCATTGATCTTATTGAGCTTTATATTTAGGTACCATGATTTTGGAGTAATGATTACTTTTGGTATTGCTTGAGGTATATTTGATATATGTATGTTTGATATTGAAACATGTATGATGATTCTAATGAGTATGATAAGATGTTTTCATAGTTCTACCATTACATAGAGTAGAGACCTTAAAAATGAAAGTTTGAAGATAAATAGAAGAATTAACATGTTTAGATGGTCCTATGTCAAACTTGACGTTAGAATAAACATTTAATTGAACAAGCTTCATAGAGAGCCAAATTTTAGTGAGGTGCTTTTAAAAAGAGCAAAAGAAATCTTTAACAAGCCTTAATTATTATATGAGTTAGAGATTCATGATTTTTAGGACAAGGAAAGGTTATGATTTTAAATGTTGAGGATGTATGGTGGAAAGATTTAATGAGCTCTAAAATGAAAAACATTTAGATGAAAGCAAAGAACATAAAATAAAATGCTTTACCATGTGAGTTGGGTTTGGGTTTGAGCTTTTAACCTTAATTTTGAATAATCAACAAATGGATATACTATTAAGTTCCACAATAGTAATTAATGAGGTCATTACCTTTTCATTCATATTAAGATTTAGAGCTTGAAAAACTAAGCATATAGAGGCGTCATCACTTTCATGTAAATGAAGGCATTGCATCTAAATTAGTTTTTCACCATGTGATAAAAGGACTATTATAAAAACTATTGGTTTAATATGATGAACACTATTTATTCCACATTATCATAAAGAGAAGAATCACTATTTAGGAGTATGAAGCCCATCCTACATGTAGAAAATAGCTTAATATAGAGCTCATGTACTTTTGATTTAAGGTTCATACATATTATCTTCTAGATGAGGCCAAACTTTTATGTAGATATAAATTTTGTATCTAGATAAGCTTACAAGCATGTGGTTAAAAGAATAATTTAATGGTCAAAGCAAGGACGTGTTATAAAATTAAATGGAGTTATAAATTACCACCCATAACTATTATGAAGGTTAGTACTTAATTTGAAAAGCTCATGTTATCTTAAAAGGAGCTCAAGTCTAGCTCAACATTTATAAGGACAATGATTTTGCATTTGAATTATATATCAAACACATGTGAATTATAAAACTTAGTTGTGCCCAACATAATAGCTTTATTTGATACCATAAGTTTAGTTGCACAAGTCACCACATCAACATGTAGGCCCTTGCTCTGGTAAGAGGAGTGAATGCTATAGGATTGATGCACATGAGAGATATAAGAAGCTAATATAACATTAAATTGTTCAACATTCAAGTTTATAAAAGTCACAAATGAGCTCAAGGTATCACATCATCATTTAAATGCTAGATTTAGAGAAGAAATTTGTATCTAGATAAACTATAAAGATACATGCTTAATTTTATCTTCTAAAATAGTAGAACCTATATGGAGAAGACTATTTAATTTAGCTTAGCATCTTAGATAAGATAAAAAAAGAGCTCATCTCATTGCAAAAATAATTTTAGTGCCAGTTTAATACAACATGTGCTTTGCCCATGTAAGCATATAGATGGGTCTTGAATCTTTATCTAGATGCCAAGTTTACCTATAAATGAGCTTGTAGAGCATCTAACTAAAAATATGATTCCATAAGCCTAGCTCATCATCTAGATCAACCCAATTTGCATGTAAGTGTCCATCGTCTATCTAAATGAGCTATATATATCATGTGCAAGTTTTAAAGCTTGGTTGAATTTAATCTTATGAGTCTAGCTCTATTTTCATCCACATTAGCATTAAAATTACCTTATTTCTATATCAAAAATATAATATAAATCACATGAGCTAAAGATATGAAAGATAGCTTACATATTGACTTAGTATTTATCTAGTCAGAAGTAACAATTAAGAAGAGCTCCATGTGCTAGATCATCATCTAGAGGTTTTATTTAGAGGAGAAGTTTGCATCTAGATGAACTTTGAAGACATGTGATCAAATTAAATTTTAAAATGGTAGGACGACAACAAAAGCTTAACATTAACAAAAGCTTATATGTAGTAAATAGAAGAAGAATATTAATAGTAGAGGTTAAGCTAATTAAGCTAAGACAAGGGATTTGTGCATTGGGCATTAGTAGAATAGGGTAGGAGTGCCTATGCATTGGTGGCACTAGCAAGGCTTGTAACATCAGTGGCTACACTAGCCATAGCACCAACACTCACTAGTGCTCATCATGTTGGCCTGTGTTAATGGTGACATTGGTGCCAACACTAGTAATGAATGTAGTGTGGGATCAGACTAAGGAGATAAGATATGAAAGGAGAAAATTATGAAAAAATAATTTGATGGGGTAGGGAGACGTAAGGAATGTATAGATTCATACTTGTGGAGGGTAGATTGTGGCCCATGGATGCTAGCCATAGTAATGGATGGTTACTCATGATGCACTTACAGGGAAAACATCACAGTTTGGAAGTGGAGGATTTATAAAAATTTTAGGTTTTTATGTTACACATAGGGAAAGGAGAAAGGACATAGAAAAAAGTATTTGCATATGTAGGAAAGGTAGGAAGGAGAGAAAGAGGTATGCAGCATGGGCACTAGGCACCATGGGGAAAAATACATGTAAAGGCATATAGAATGTTGTTTATTAATTTATTTTTTTAAAAAAAAGAAAAATATTTTTTCTATGTAAGGAAATGATGCATTCTGGTGCAAGTGTGGCACTTAGATTTGGGGTTGGTGCCTACTTACACTAGTCAGTGTATGCATTGGTCTCCTTTTATTAAAATTTTATGGATAAGGCCAGGGAAAGATGTTAAGCTTGGTTTGCCAATGTGACTTTAGCATGCACATTAAGGTCACTTGTAGGTAGAAAAATAAGTTGTAAGCATTTCACAAAAGCATGATGCTAAGTAGAAAGGCTAGGTAAGAATCGAATAATTTTCCAAGTGTTGGGTATGTTGGGAAAGAAATAAAAATTTTGGCTAAGTTTTAAAAGTAGGTAGAAGAAACCAAAAACCAAAAATTTAGCCAAGTTTAGAAGGTAGGAAAGAAATTGAAATATTCCTAAGTGCTCAAAACTAGACAAAAGCAAAGTTGAAAATTTGACTAAGTTATGAAAGGATGAGTGAAACCAAAATTTGGATAAGTATAAGAAAGCCTGGGTGAAAGCCAGATTTTGACTAAGTGTCAAAGGAGGAAACCTCAAAAATTAATTAAGTATTTGAGGAAGGCAAAAATTTTCCCAAGTGTTGAAAGCCTAAAAATAAAAAAACTTTAGTAAGTACAAAAGGAAATAGAGGAAATCGAAAATTTGGTTAAGTGTAAAGAAAGAAAGTGGGTCTAAAATTGCCTAAGTGATAGAAAACAAATTGGGTAAAAATTTAACTAAGTATAGAAAGCTTAGTAGGGAAACTTTTGACTAAGTACCAAGGAAGAGGAAAAAAAATTTTGCCAAGTGTTGAACAAGGGAAAATAAAACCTAAAATTTAGCTAAGTATTAAGAGGAAAAATATCCAAGTCAAGTGTAGGGAGCCTTTGGCTAGATGTGTAAGAGTCTGAAAAAAGATGCTTAAGTGTTAGTAGGGATTGAGAGTGAAAAGATGACAAAATATAGATCAAAAGAAAAGTGATAGAAATGACTAAGTGTTAAAATTAACACTATCTAAGTGATGTTTGGTAGAGTCCCTTTAGGAAAGATTAGGAAGTTGAACTTGCATGTTTAAGTCCTTGTTCAATATTTCCTAGTTAGATTTTAATATTTAATTACTATTTTGTCTATGTTTCATCTATTTATACTTTTTTTCGTATCTCATGAATGCTAACTTTTGATTTTTTATTTTGTTATGTAGGAGTGATGTGATTCCTAGATGTTGGTATGGGAAATTATGCTCCTCCAATGCATGTATACCTCCAAATAGCTATAGTTAAAATATCAAGCTGATGGGACACGATATCGCATGAGCCATGATATCGCGTACGCGATATCATGTCTTTTGTATAAATAAGAGGTGGCACTCCCCTTATTCTTCATCCTAGGGTTAAAGTAGGGAAACTCTGGCAGATTGATCATCCCAGAGATAGATTATTTTCCATGTGCCCGCAGTGGGAGTCCCCAAGTGAACGGATCTTTATTCGAGTAGCTTTGTACCTGAACGCAAGTTGTGTACGTCAATAAGGACAAGCTTTGTGGATAAACCTTGTAGTGCATGGAATAGGTTTTATTTCATGTTATTTATTACCTATAGTAGCGTGGTATGAGTACGACTTGATTACGAGCATCTAAGTGTGACTGCTTGGTAACCCAGTGGTATATCTAGGATCTACGCTTCGTAATCCTAGTGGTAGTCGTGCACTCGGATGTGTACGGTTAGTTGAGGAATCGGTTGCTCATCACGATTAGTCTCTCTCACCCTTATCTCTTAGTAATGTAGGATAAGTATGACTTGGTTACGAGCATTTAAGGATGTGTACGGATAGCCAAGGAATGGATGCTTATCATGTTTAGGTTAGTTAAGTGTCTTAGTACGACCACTTCGAGCACGTGCATTATGTGTAGTGATCCCAGTAACGATTAGCGTTTGGTAGCCACAGTTGCATAGTTCAGGGTGTGTACGGTAAGTGGGAACGGATGCTGATGCTAGGTAATTTAGACTTAGTGCATTAGTTAGAGTTAGCCTTAGTTTCTCAACTCTCCTCTCGTAGCATAGAAGACATAAAACCAGAAAAGACCATAAAAATCATATACCTCGGACTTGCTTAACCATACACCATGACACATACAAGTAAGTATGGGAAGACAATGATTAATTAACCCCAAGTGTTCCAAGTGGCGTGTAGGCATTTAGTCTATGGAGTTCGACTGGATTGTGCGTGCGACTCTTGTATTCGTATGGTTGGGTGTAGGGATACCCACCACTCATCACAAGCTAATGACTAAATTCATATATTTTACTATTAAGACTAATCTTGTAAACTCTAAGAAATGTATTGTTAGTTCTAATAAAATAACAGCTCTTTGTTTTAGCTATCTTTTATGAATTTATTTTCAAACTTCCATAACTTTGTCAATTATCGAGTTCTAAATTTTCCTAATCATTTTAACAAATAATAAAATAACTTTATGAATTTTTTTTTAATAAGTTTGAGCTATCTATTGATGTGCTTCCTTAGCAAAGGTATTACAAGAATAATGTCATGTAGAGCTATGATTTTAAAATAAAATTTTATTATTCTTAGTCCAAACTTATGATGAAAAACACCAAATGTTTTTATAATATGCCTATTTAAAATTGATACTTATTGAAGCTATCACACTCAACATGCATTGTAAAAATAAGCTAACCCTATACTTAAAGAGAAAGTAGCTTATTCTAATTTTGTTAGCTATTAGTTTGAAAACATGTGAAATCGTAGCTAAGCCCTTAACTTGAGTAATGAGATAGCAAAAAACTAAGACAAAAAGTTCAACAAAGAGAAAACATAGAATCTATTTAGAATGCCATTGAACTTATGATTATAGTTTTTTCCTTTTTTCTCCCTGTTCCTTGTTTGCAACTTAAAATTTACCTCAAGCTTTATAGATTGGCTTAGGTAGTTACAAAAATAAATATGAATTATAACATTATCATTCTTATGGTTTCTTTGTATAATGATAAACCATTATATAGTTGTTGAAAAGCTTTGAAAGTTGTCTTCATGGCTAAATAAGTTTTTTAGATAAATTATAAGATCACATTATTCCATATATCTATTAGTCATTCCTTTTAGATAATCAACATTGATGAATTCCTAGAAATCAAAATTCATTTGAAAAACCTTGTATTCATAGTCATGTTACAAAGGACATTTCCACATCTACCATTCTACCTTCAATTTTGCTAAATAAGGAGTGATAAATCCTAGAAGCTGATGAGCATGTCCTTCAAAATTAGTTATCAACAACACTATGTATCTTACATGAAGGAAAACAACTCTATGGAATTTGCTTCTAATTTCTTTAACTATTTGGTGATATATTCTAGGTGGAATAACTTTTAAAATGAAGTTAAACAATATAGTTAGACAAAATTCATAAAAAAATTAAAACCTTGTGGATCAAAATAGTTTCTCTGATAAATACTTAGGAGACAGTCAAAATAAGAATCCTTTGGACCACTTACATTGTAAACTATGGCCAATTAGAATGGATGTTGTATGCTTTAGCTTAGGTGCTTCACTTAAGATGAAATCCATTAAGAATAAGCTCAAGATACGATAGTGCCAAATAGAATTAATTTCATGGCACATATAAGAATTAATTGTTGAAATGAAAATTCTTTGCGGGAACCTGAGCTTGTTTACCTTTGAAATTATGTTCATGTATCTCCATGCTTTAGCTAGCTATTGTTGTGTGAGCTTAACAAAATTTTTTGTCTTTGAGTGTAGCTAGAATTTTCCACTTAATACTTATTTATTTATCTATTGTGCTTCTTTCTTAATAATACCTAGTTTCATAATCCCATATAATTCATATTATTTTTTAACATTAATATTAATATATTACTTAATGTTTCCTCTAGCTTATCTTTCTCATATGTGATCTTAACTATTAATATGTTAACTACATCTTAGTTCATATTTGTCTTTGGAAAAAATGAAAGGTTACGAAGACCTAGTTTCTCATAAATTTGACATTATTGTTCCATTGATTTGGTATTTACAAGCTCTACTTTTCTCCTGAGATCATATTCTACACAAATTCAAAGAACTCATCTACATCCTATTTTACCTCTAAGCGCTTGATATCTATCCACTAACAAAGCTAACATACGTTGAGTTTGAAGGGCTACAAATAGATAAAGAACCTAAAAGTGTCAACATCTTAGAACTTCTAGGGGGCTTTCTCTCTTTTTTTATGAAATATTTTGAAAAAATTGAAAGCTTAAAACTCAATTTTGAATTTACTCTTGACTCTGTGAATTTTTTCTTAGCTCTATAACTTGAAAGTTTAATGTTTAAATTCATTAAGCTTTGCCTATTTTAAAAGAGCCCCATTATTGTGTTAGGCTAGGTTGTTCAAATTAGTTGAGGTAACTTATTTAATTACCCTATAATCCCTTAAATTTATAGATCTATCCTTTCTAATCATGTGAATTAAAATCCTTTAAATAATTATTGAATCTATGAGCTTTTAAATGTTGATGTGATAATTCACATAGCTCCATTGATCTTAGGTTTGAATCACAACTAGAATTTTTTCAAATTATTATTATTCTAGTGATATCAATGCTAATATTTTTCTATTAGTCAAGATCAATTATGATTAGTAATACTTTTATTGAGTTCTATTGGACCCACTTAATTTATTATAGTACCAAACTTAAGCTTTCCTTTAGAATGACTTTTTAGTTATACTAATTTTGCTTTTGTGACATGAGCATCTTGTAGAGCTTTCCAAGTAGAATTAATTTTAAGATTCTTTTTAGAACCATGTTTAGTTTCTAAATTTCTTTGTTCATGATATGCTAATGTGGCATTAATATTTAGAACCATTTTTGGTTCTAGTAGCTTCTTAGAATGAGCTCCCCCTATTTTGCTTTTTAGTTGGAACTAGATTCAAATGAACTACTATGTGCTAATGTGTCACTTTAGAAGCACCATTTTAAAGATTTTATGTAGAATATTTTTTTTGTTCTATCCACTTTTTCTTAAAATGCCTTATGATGATGTGGAAATCTCTTTTTGCACAACCTTTGTAGCTTTTCTAGTTTTTGAGATTCTTCATTTTATGAGTGGATGTGGAAGTCCACCATTGTGATGTTGATGTGGATTGTAGACCAAAATCAAATCCTTCCTTTAGAATCATAATTTAGTTCTACATGTTTTTTTCAACTTCATAATGGTTGAGTTGATGTGCAAGAGCCTTACTTTAACTTTGAGCTTCCTTGTAGAACCAAAAATAATTTTTTGTTCTACGAGATCCTCTCCTTTACAAATTGATGTGAAGCTCATGGAGTAGAAAATATTTCTTAAAATATTTTTAAAATGTGAAGCTCCTAGATCCAATCATAGAACAGATATCATTTTCATAAAATCAAATTGTGCTAAATTTTGGTTCAAATACCTCTATTGATGTTTTAGATGATGAGTTTTTCTTGTAGAACAAATGAGTGTTTCTCTTTAGAATAATTTTCTAGCTTGTTTATCATATGAGCTAATGTGGAAAAGCACTAAACATAAGTTTAGTTTTGTGCACTTAAAGTAAGAAATGCATCCCTCCTTGTAGAATCAATATTGGTTTTAATACTTACTTGGAATTCAATTTCCTTGTAGAATTGAATCCGTAAAATTCCTTAGAAGTACTTTTTGGTTCTATGAGATTTTTACATTATCCATTACTTATGTGGCAATTGATCTTCTTATCAAACCAAATTTTAGTTTTACAAGATGGTTTTAATTAACTTGCATGAGTGGGGCTCTCACAGCTACCTTTACTAGCCCCCACTATGCATAGTTTGGTTATAAATTTATCCTAACATATACCATTTTCTCAAATTCCTTTTTATAATATTGATTTTATCTTTTGAATAAAAAAGGAGCTCTTGATTAAAATTTATGTTATGTTTTTATTCAAAAACATGTATTCAAAAAGAGTATAAGCTTCATTCTTAAGCTAGTGTGATGACCAAGCCTTTTATAGAACCCAAAAATAAATCTAACTATAAATTTTGATAATATCTTAAAATTTCACTTGTTTCAAGAGAGGCCTTAGCCATTGTATCATGATTCTTATTCGTCATCTTGAAAAAATCATTTTTCTCATATCTAATATTAAATCTTGATTTTATTCTCACTTCATCACAACTTTTTGTTCTATGTAGCTTTAGCTTTCAGATTTAATAAATCAAAACTTGATTTCTGTCATTAGCTCAAGTCATCAATTACAAGAATTGATATGCACAGTGTTAAATTTAGCTCTCAATTTTCAATCTACAACTCTATTAATCTCCATTTTGGAATCATATACTTTCAGTTACTTGATGATTTTCCTTAATATTTGGGCTTAACTTAATTTAAGGTTAACTTCATAAGCATTCACCTATTAATTCCTTGAACTCATCTCTTGCTCTTGATTAATATAAAATTCCTATTTTTAGTTTAACTACTCATGAAATGGTGGAGCTGTAACAATAATTCTTACCTCATAGAAAATCCAAATTCTTTAAAATATATGCTAGTAAATAATTTTATGATCTTTGACAATAATCAAAATCTTTTTCAGGGAAAAATTCATATTCACTTAGAACCATGCAAAGATGAAAAACCTCAGGTTTGTATTACATAAATGAAACTAAACTAATACTACTAATAAACCTACGTTGGTGCACTAATTGATAGTGGATAGTGATCATAATCTTTTTTGGAACTTTACATTCTATAGCTTCATCATTGATGAGTGGCGAGATACCCCTACACTCAACCATACGAATATGAGTGTAGCACGCATGATCCGGTCGAACTTTGCAAACTAAGTGCCTACGCACCCCATGGAACACTTAGGGTTAATTATTCGTTGTCTTCCTAGACTTACTTGTAGTTGTCACGGTGTATGGTTAAGTAAGTCTGAGGTATATGATTTTTATGCTTTTTATGTTTTTGTCTCCTATGCTAACAAGGTGAAAGGTTGAGAAACTACTTGTTAACTCTAACTAATGAACTAAGTCTAAATTACCTAGTGTCAGCATTTGTTCCCACTTACCGTACACACCTTGAACTGATGCAACCTTGGCTACCAAATGGTAATCATTGTTGAGATCACCAAGCATAATGCACATGCTCGAAGTGGTGGTACTGAGGCACTTAACTAGGAGAGAATGGTTGAGAAGAAATTAAGAACTAATAAAGCATGTAAATAATAGATAATAAATAACAGTAATAAAATCCTATTCCATGCACTGCAAGGTTTATCCATGAAGCTTGTCTTTATTGCCGTATACAAACTTGTGTTTAGGTACAATGTCTGCTCGAATAAAGATCCATTCACTTTGGGACTCCTACTATGGGCACATGGAAAATATTCTATCTCTGGAGTGATCAATCTGCTAGAGTTTCCCTACTATCTAGCCTAGGATGAAGAAATAAGGGAGAGCCACCTCTTATTTATAGATATGATGGTGCACCACGATATTGTATATGCGATATCATAGGGGAAGATGCGATATCGTGTTATGCGATATCGTGAGGGATGTGATATCGCGACACGTGAGATTGCGGCCTATGCGATATCACGTCCCATCATAACCCCATGACTAAATGAAAACTCATCCTCGAGTTCCTTATAATAATATCGGGAAGGTATGGGATTATTGACTCAAATGGATCTAATGGGATGACATGTGAACGGATCATCATTACAAGACACAACAAAACTGGTTTTCATGACAACAAGAGTGATCACCTTATTACATTGGCATTAGGCCTCATTTGGCAGCTTGAGAGAAAAGAGAAGAGAGAAGAGAGAAGAAGTGTTGCTGCTACCAATGCCAATATTTCACCTTTCGTTGTCCATCCGTAAGCGCATCATTGATCTCATTCCTTGCAAAGCTATTTTAGTACCACTCCATTCCAAGTGCTCCCTCCTAATCCAATCTATTGTTGCATGATCTCCATATGCACACACAACATAGTCTTATATTAGTAAGGGTAAATAAATTATCATGTAATTGATACCTTGCCTTAGTAAAGGGTCCATTAGCTAGGTTGTGGGATGGCTGATTATGGATCTGGACATATATTAATGATGACTACCGAAAGTGTAGTGGTTAGGAGAAAATGAAAAAAATTGGGTCCCATATGCCCATGACTAATCGTGAACCTCCAGCAGCGAGAGAATGGAAAAATTAAAGGAATAAGAATGATGGATAAAAAGAGACAACTAAGACATCGATAAAGTGGATGTCAAGATGGAAATGAACAAAATGAAATGGATTGTAAAATGTTAAGGAAAAGAACTTAACTGGTGCATCAAATAGGAATGCTAGTGGGTCCTCCCCAAAGCAGGCTCATGCCCTTAATGCCTTGACAAACTGACATTCAAAGAGTCCGTAGGCTCTGGGAATGTCCTTTGGAACAAGGGTTAAAGTCTTAATCGTAAGAAGTTACCAAAAAGAAAACAATGCATCTACCAAAATATACACTAATGATACAACCAGCAATGAGGTGAACAATGGAGAGAAGGATGGAGAGAGAAGAATGGAATGGAATTCCAAGGACAAGGTGGTGTATAGCCCCTTGTGTGTTGCATGATTAATGTGACTTGGCAAATCTCATTCCAACTCCAACCTCAAACAAACCACATTGAGTGACTTCGCATCAATGCATTTGGCCAATCCACCCTCGTGAATAATAAGAATTCCTTCACCCAAGAGCCACTACCATTCCGACAAAACAAAGGAGAGAATGGGAAGCAAGAAGGGCCTTAGTTAGAGGGAACGGTTTTGGTTCCATAACCAGTGCTTGTAGCCCAAGGGATTATTTCATCTAAGGGGTGTGCTTTGAATTCTTAGTTTCTTTGTTTTCTTTCTTTCTTTTCTTTTTTGTTTCTTTTCTCTTTGTTTTTTTTATGTGTGAAAACCACACCATGCAAAGACTTTTTATTTTTATTATCTCAGCTTCCGATAATTGGGTAACATCAAAATGGTAAGAAAAATCAAGAAGAAAACATCCAAGAACCCAAGACAATGGCCAACGCAAATGCATCAAGTTCCCTTGAAGTCACACCCTTTGCAAACCTTGAGTCCTTCCTTAGTTTGAGAAGTACCCAGTCACCGATTCGTTAAAGTTCTTATTAGAAAGAGACTGTACATTTCCAAGCCAAGAGAGACCATAGACTTGTGCATGAACGGATGAAGTGGGCTCATTGCCTACCATATCAAAAGAAACATACCTTAGTATCAACATCATAACTTAAAGGTAAAAACCAAACATTAGCAATCAAATGGAAAAACAGTTCATACCATCATGAAGAACACTTATTGGGTGACAAGCTTACAGGATGGATCACATGCACACACACATACACACAAAATGGAAAAGTATAACGATGTTGTAAAACAAAAACAAGAAAAGCTAAAGAAATTTGTAAAACAAAAACTGTAAAACAAAAACGTGTAAGAAAAAAACGTGTAAAACAAAAATGTGTTAAAAAAAACATGTAAAACAAAAACTATAAAACAAAAATCTGTAAAACAAAAAATTGTAAAACAAAAACTTGTAAAAAAAATTTAAAAGAACTGAGGGCCTCCAATGATTAGCATTGGTGGCCGTCTCCCCCATGACTGAATTGTAAGGGAGAGATCCGAAATAATGAATGTCTATTTGAATTTCGTAAAAGTACCCAACTTCTCCCTAGTGATGTTCTCAGATTAAGGGGTGGAAGTTGGCGATGCTCATATTCCAATGTATATATGCCTTTTTTGTTAACCTAAGTTGTTTCCTCAGTTCGTTCCATGCATATTAGGTTGCTCTTTCTAGTAGCTGTCAACCACAGGGTGTCTACTACTGGTGTGGTTGCTACATATAGGCACCTTTGAATTTGTGTTTCTTGGGCACACCAATTACATGGAAGAGATGTTGAACATTCTTCCATTCATCACCCTTTGAGTCACTATATGTGATGCACAAAAATTTATTCTTCTCAATCTTTCCATATATGTTTACCTTAGATATCTGCAAGGAAAGATCATAGATCCCTAGGTACGCATCTACTGTACTCAACCATGATCTTCCCATTATAATTGGGAATCCTCTATTGTCACTGTTAACTTCTATCATCAGGAAGTCAGCTGGGTATGATCACCCACACATAGTGGTAATGATGTTCTCCACCAATCCCAAGGGAATGGTGATGGACTAGTTAGCTAGCTCCAGCTTAATTTTGCTATTCTTAAGTTGGGGTAGGTTTCAGGCTTGATACATTTCTCATGAAATTAAGTTGACTTCGGAACCTAAATTAAGAAGAGCCTTATGTGGTTTGTTCCCAGCGATTTGTAGATAGATTAAGGGACTCCCAGGATCAGAGAGTTTCCTAGGAAGATAGCATACCTTGATCTAGTCAATTATGGTATGCGTTAACATAACCGTATGCGTACAGCTCTGTTGTTGGACTAAAGGGTGCTCCAAAGTTTTAGATGGTGGAGGAGTATACATAAAATCAACTGCTTGTTGTTGAAAGAGCTTATCTAGGCTTTTGGTTCTAAAGAAAGTTCTTCTCTTTTTACAGTTGTCAGAACCAGCAGTAGGTTGAATGTTTATAGCTCTCATAGCGTTATGTTGTCGTGGTTGAGTAGGGAGTTCCCCTTGCATTGTTGGAGTAGGTTCTATGGGAACTACAGGTGGAAGAGGTGCAAATGGAGTTGGAGGATGGGATGAATGTGGAATGTCCCCCGAAGGAAAAGGAGTCCTCATAAAGTACTCCTGAACTTGGTAGTGACGTTGGGGAGTTGTGTGACCCATAGAGTCACTTGTAGAAACTGAATGCTGCACATAATATCCATATGGATCTGGTTGTCAGTAAGGGTATTATTGTGCTGGTGGTGGCATCCCCCATGACTGTGGGTATTGCCAATGCTGATGTTGTCTGATGGGTTGTGGAGGAGTTCCACTTGGATAGTACGTTAATGGTTGGTGGAACTACCTTAGGTTACCTTGAGGATAAGGTAACCTTTGGGGTGTTTGCCATTGGTTAAGTCTTGGATTAAGTGCATACACCCCAGACTCCTGTAGATGTGAGATAATTGGACAACATCCTTTAGGATGGTCATATTCGCAGATCTCACATCCACCATCATTTTCTGTGTCAAAATCCACAACCTCATCAAAGATAGTAATTTTCCCTTTACCCTTGTTATGTGTAGGGCCTAAATTTTTCCACTTTGTCTTATCTTTGTCACTACTTCATTCCTTCTTAGACTCTTCTACAATTTTCAAGACACTTTCAAGTCTAGAGTCTAAGGAATCCCACAATTGATCTACCTTAACCGATACTTCTATTGTTAGTTTTTGAATCAGCAAGGTTTTTCTATTTACCAACTCTTCGAGTGGTGACTCATCCTCCTCATCACAAAATTTCACTCCCTTCTTCCGAAGGGAGGGATCACGGTTGTATTCTTCCATACTCTCTTTTTTTCGTAGCTCATCTTCTTCTTTTGCTACTTGTTCCAACATGCGATGAACTTCTTGGGCTCTAAGTTTTGATAGTCTCCCTTGGGCATAAGTCCCAAGGGTTCTTCTAGTTTCATGCCTTAGCCCATCTACAATGTGGTGAAGTTGGTCTCATTGTGCATAACCATGGCCCAGGCAAGGATGTAACAATGCGTAGTAGCGGCCCATGGCAGCATCCAATGGTTCATGATTACCTTGCTTCCATCCTTGGATTTGCTTACGCAAATTAGACACTCTGGAGTATGTGTGATACTTATCTTTGAAGAGTTCTAACATCGTACTCCACCTCCTAATGGTTTCTGGTTCTAAGGACCAGTATCAACTCTCTACTTCCTTAGTGAGTGTCCTGGGAAATAACTTAAGTTTCTGCCACTCATTTTGTATGTTCTGTAAGGCACATGCATCGTGGAATGCCTGTAAATGATGTTGTGGATCTAAGTTGTATCCCCCTTCAAAGCGTGGGATATTGTTCATGTCTAAGCGTTTGATCCGGCTATCTCTTTGATGCCTTGTTGGAATCCTAACAGCCTCCGTTATGTCGAGCATACTTTAGGTTGCAAGTAGGGGCTCATCATGATCATCTCTTTCATGATTCCTATGATGTCTACATTGTTCCCTACTTTCCCTTGGTTCATGCCCTTGTCCTCTCTCTTGACTTTCCCATCAAGGTCTCTTGTTTTGTCTACCTCTATCCTCACCGTTATGTTCATGGTGGCTATGCCTAGATGTGGAAGGAGAGGGTGAGTGGTGAGATGAAGGGGAAGAGGAAGGAGAACCATTGTCATGACGATGCTTCTTGCCTTCTCTTCTATTGCTACAACCCTGATCGTGATGATGATCTAAGTGCTCATCCTTATCATGAGTTGTTGTTCCCTCTGTGAATAGTTGGCATTCACAGGGATCAGAACCAGTGTTATGTATCATTGATCATAGGTTTTGATACCCAACCAGTCTTCTGCAATGTATTCAACATATAGTTCTATCAAGCCAATCTATGCCAAAGCACGGAGGAGCATGTTAGGGATTGATTGATTTGGAGGTAACACGATGTTACCTTGAAAATTTCTCCATCGCAACTGTTCATCTTGATGGAGGATAAAGGTAAAGTCTAGAATATACTCATCGGGATGAGTATAGACTATTTGGTATTTTTGAGGACTTGGTGGATTTCGGTTATGTGTTTTTGATTGCCGACTGTTTCATGTGTCATCCCTAGGTGGTGAGTCGCTTTTATTAGAAGAAGACATTGTTATTTATCGGTATGCTAATTAACCATTTATAAATTATTGTTTAATTAACTTGAAGGTTTGTTTAGACTTCCAACAATGTGGGTGATATCCTATGTTCTATTCAGTGCACAAACACTTAGTTCCTGGCAACGACGCCAATGATGAGTGGCGAGATACCCCTACACTCAACCATATGAATATGAGCGTAGCATGCACAATCCGATCAAAATCCGTAGACTAAGTGCCTACGCACCCCATGGAACACTTAGGGTTAATCATTCATTGTCTTCCCAGACTTACTTGTAGTTGTCACAGTGTATGGTTAAGTAAGTCTGAGGTATATGATTTTTATGCTTTTTATGTTTTTGTCTTCTATGCTAACAAGGTGAAAGGTTGAGAAACTAATTACTAACTCTAACTAATGACCTAACTCTAAATTACCTATTGTCAGCATCTGTTCCCCTTACCGTACACACCCTGAACTGATGCAACCTTGGCTACCAAATGCTAATCGTTGCTAGCATCACCAAGCATAATGCACGTGCTCAAAGTGGTCGTACTAAGGCACTTAACTAGGAGAGAAGGGTTGAGAAGAAATTAAGAACTAAGAAAGCATGTAAATAATAGATAATAAATAACAGTAATAAAATCCTATTCCATGCATTGCAAGGTTTATCCATGAAGCTCGTCTTTATTGCCATACACAAACTTGTGTTCAGGTACAATGTCTGCTCGAATAAAGATCCGTTCACTTTGGGACTCCTACTACGGGAACATGCAAAATATTCCATCTCTGGAGTGATGAATCTACCAGAGTTTCCCTACTGTTTAGCCTATGATGAGAAAATAAGGGAGAGCCGCATGTTATTTATAGGTATGACGACGCACCGTGATATCGCGTATGCGATATCGCATCCCATTAATCATATTTGATTTGTGTGAGCACTTGTACTAGTATTCTGGTTGTTGACTATTTATCCTTAGCTAAACTAAGGTCCTAGGGCTTAAACTTATTCTTGGTTTAGCTTTATTCTCCTATTCCTTCTTAAAATCATCTTTTTTTCTTCATTGTTCTTGGATTGAGAGGTTAGAACATCCTCATAATTGAATTTTGTATTAGGGTTTTCTTCTTCTTTTAGCTCTCTTCTCAATGATAAATTCAAGCACTTAAAGAATTCAATTTCTTGAAAATGAATTGATCACCCATTAGTAATCATAATGAACTTATTAGAGAGCGAGGTCATAAAAGGGAAATTATAGAATGGTCTACATTTAATAGTTCTATAATACAGCCTTTGGAAAAGTTCAAGGTAACACACATAAAGATAAGAAATAAAAGGCTTGGCTTCATCTTAGTCTTTCTTAAATTAGTAAATAACCTTCCTCTTATCATGGGCATTGTTTTGTTCATCATGGCTACCATTACTTAGTGGAAAATATTTATATTCTAAATTAATTCTTTTCATTTAAGCTCATTACCAAACTTTTTAAATAGAAAGATTATGGTATAATCTATACATATTTATGTCTACTATTGGCCTTTACAAGCTATTTTATAAGTAGGAAGTTACGTGAAGTAATTTTTCATAGATGGTATTAAATGGGTAACTTAACACTTGTTCATTGAAAGTATCTAATTTGAAGGCAATATCATCTACTTGTTTTTGACTATTAACAACCCTATTCATTTGGCTACAAATTAATTACAGTGATTCTTTCTATTAATTTTCCATATCAAGACTGGATTCTCTTCTTTAAATGAATTTTACCCTACTTGGTGATCAAACCATCTCTTCCTTACAACTACATTTTGTAAGTGCTTATCCATATCCCCATCTATTTCTACTTCTATTCTTAACAACAAATCCATTAAACTTTGCTCTTCATTTGTTCATGGATTATAATCACTTTTGAATTCTACTGCTGAAGACATAATGTTCTTAGTTATGTAATAATTAAATCCATAAATAATTATAAATAGAGAAGTAGCTATTAATTCTTTTTATCTCGATTCTATATATTCACAAAGATCCTTATAAATATTCATGCCAATTTCTTAAGCTTTTATCATTAAATTTTTAATATATCATACTAGCTTCTTGTTAGTTGATTCAACCAAACCATTTTCTTGGGGATAATAATTTGATGGGGAAAACAATAAAATTGATTTTTATCAAGCTCATTTTATAAATTTAACAAACTAAAAAGTGGGTTGATTATTAATGACTAGTAATATAAGAATTTCAAAGTAATTTATAATGTTATGTTTCAAGAACTTAATCACATTAATCAATGTGCTATTTTTAAGAGCTTTAGCCTCTAGCCACTTGGTGAAAAATTAGTAGATGTTGAGTTATATGTATGTCCTACTTTGAATGAAGCAATGATCCCTATAAAATCAAGCCTCCAATACTGATGAGTGGTGAGGTACCCCTATGCTCAACCATATGAATACAAGTGTTTCACACACGATCCAGTCGAATTCCAAGGATTAAGTGCCTATGCGCCTTTGTGGAACAAGAACAAGTTGGTTGATCGTTGTCTTCCCAAACTTACTTGTATGTCACGATTGTATGGTTAAGTAAGTTTGAGGCATATGATTTTTATAGCTTTTATGTTTTTATGTCCTGCTGCTAATAAGGGAGGAGAGAGATAACTAAGTGACTAGTTTAACTTAACTACTGATTAACTAGGCTTTAACTAATCCTAACACCAGTATTCGTTCTCACTTGCTATACACATTCTAAACTAGTGCAACACTACTAGAATTACCAAATGCTAATCATTATTGGATTACCAAGTGTTACATGCATGCTTGAAGTGATCATACTATGTGTGCTAATAATAGAAATGTAAAGTGCATAAAATAAAATAAAATAAATGTAGAAGAAAATAAAATAAAGAAAATGAGTAAGAAAACAAATCTCAAGTGCTACAAGGATGAATCCAAGAGCTCGTCTTTTTTGCCGTACATAAGGTGTGGTTAGGTACATAATGCTCGAATAAAGATCTGTCCACACTTAGACCTCCTGCTACGGGCACATGGAAAATACTCTAGCTTGACTCCTAAAAGAATTCTAAAAGAATTTTCTTGAAATACTTCCTTCTAGAACTTCCTCCTAAATTGTGTGTCTTGGCACTGTATTTATAGGCATGGGAGCAACTACTCTAATAATTAGAGAAACTGCCACTCTAATTTTAGAGAAACTACCACTCTAATATTAGAGAGACTGCCACTCTAATTTTAGAGAAACTGGCACTCTAATTTTGGAGAAAAATTACCACTCTAATTATTAGAATAACCCACTAGAGTAACCACTCTCAACATATCCCCACGATTGAATGAAAACTCATCCTCAAGTTCCTTACAAAATATTGGGAATGTATGGGATTATTGACTAATTGACGATTGATGGTGGAAGGGGATGGCAAACTCAACATGCCCAGTGAATAGATCAATAAGAATATTACTACATAAATGACATTCAAGCCTTTATTTGGTAGCTTGTAGAGAAAGAGAGAGAAAGAAAATGAAGCATGTTCCACCAATGCTAAGATTGTGCCTTCCATTGTTCATCCATAGCCATACCACCAGACTTGCTCCTTTCATGAATGCTCTAGTTTTGATCCATCCTAAGTGCTTTCTCCAAGCCTAGTCCATTGTTTGTATGATCTTCATTTGCACACACAACACAGTCACAAATGAGCAAGGATAGATAAACCACAATGTAGTTGATACCTTGCCTCGATATGAAGCACATTGGCTAAGTTGTGGTTATGGCAGAAACTGGTTTGGAGATCTATCACTTGTGACTACCCAAGGTGTAGGGGTTAGGTGAATAGTAAAATGGAGAAAATTGAAAAATTTCTGCTAGGGCCCCCACAACTAAGAGAGAACCTCTGGTAGCTATAAGATGGAAAAATATGAGGAACAAGAAAGATGGGAAAAAATAACATTGACAACACCAATAAAATGGATGTCATGAATGGGGATGAAACAAGAGATGATTGAAATGTTTAAGGAAAAAAGATTAACAATTGCACCAAAAAGGAATGCTAGTGGGTCCTCCCCAAAGCAGGCTAATGCCTTTTATGCCTTGACAAACTCATAAACCAAAGAGTCTGTAGGCTCTAGGAATGTCATTTGGAAGCAAGAGTTAAAAAATTACCCACAAGAATTCACCAAAGAAAAATAATGCATCAACCCATAACAGACTAATGATAAAACTGGCGATGAGGTAAAAAATGGAAAGAAAGATGGAGAGGAGAGAATGGAATGGAATCTCAAGAATAAGGTTGTGTAAAGCCCCTTGTGTATTTTATGGTTAATGTGACTGAGTAGAACTCATCCCAAATCCAGACTAAAACAAACCACATCTAGTGACCTTGCATCAATACACTTGACCAATCCATCCACTTGAAGCAACAAGAATGCTTCCACAAAGAGTCACAACCATTCTGAGGAGAGCGAGATGGAGAAGTAGGAAGTGAGAAAGGGCCTTAGTTAGAGGGAACCTTTAGGCATGGGTAACATGTCTTTCTAGTTCCATAACCAGTGCTTGTAGCTTATATTGCTTTATTATGTCTAAGGGGTATTCATTAAATTCTCACTCTCTTTTTTTTCTCTTTTTCTTTTTTTCTTTAATTTTTTTGCATGAGAACCACACCATGCAAAGACTTATTTTTATTCACTCAGCTTCCTGATTTTTGAACCATGTCAGAATGGTGGAAAACCCAAAAAAAAGCATCCAAGCACCCAAGAGAATGACCAGCACAAATGCATCGAATCCTCTTACCCTTTTCATCCTTTGAGTCTTTCCTTGGTTTGAAAAATACCCAGCCACCAGTTCATTAAAATTTTACTTAGAAAAAGAGGAACTATACAGTTCCAAACCAAAGGAGATGATAGAGTTGTATGGATGAGTGGACGGTGTGGACTCGTTGCCTGTTTTACCAAAAGAACCATACCTTAATATCAACATCATAATTCAAAGGTAAAAACCAAACATTAGCAATCAATATGATATAATTCAATCCACCATCATGAGCACTTATTAGATGACAAATAAAAGTAAATCAAGCAAACAAAGAAATGGTAAAAAAATGAACGATGGTGTAAAACAAAAATTCAAAAAGAACTGAGGGCCTAGAATAGTTAGCATAGGTGGCCATCTCCCCCATGACTAAGTTGGAATGAGGAGATTCGAAATAGTGAGTAAGGTTGTCCATCAATAGAAGTATCATGTGTATTGGTTGTCCTAAGCTCATGGAAAGGTTTGGTTTGTTGCACGTTGACCAACAGTTTCTTGTCTAGGCTCTCAGGTTTGTATATTGCCATGGCCCCTGAAGGAAAAGTTGCATAAATAATATAATGTCCTTCCCATAGTGTTTTGAAATTTAGTACGTTGTGGCACATGTTAGGGATTCAAATAGAGAACTTTATCTCTTGGTTGATATTTAACCTTCCTAATCCTTAGGTCATGATGTTGTTTATTGAATGC
>MNCI01003285.1:46300-72750 GCA_015680685.1 Gnetum montanum
GCGCTCTCATCAAATACTAAAAAGGCCTATTTGCCTAAACTAGCTTCAATGGAGCACTCGCCTATTTAAGCTTTTGTATATGGATTTGGCACTTAAAGCAAGTTTTGATCTTATTATTTAGATCTTCAATGGTCCAACAAAAAATATACCTTAGAATGTGTTGCATTGTAGCTCTTGAGGATTCATAATATAGGCCCTCATGATTGTGAAACTCACTTAAGATTTCATCAATTTTTTGATTTAGTGTACATTTTAATATTATTGCTATAAAATTTTTTCTATTTAATGTTCCGTATGTCAAAATGTATTTTTTTTCCTTTGAATAATTTTTTTTTGAATTTTAGTTAAATCTTTAGGAACTTCCTGCAAAATAAGGAATCTAACAATGTCATTCATACTAATTTTTAATCTCAATTAAAGTTATTAATACCTCTTCAATTTATTTAGCCATTATCCTAGAGAAACCCATAATTTTTAAGGTTTTACATATTTATAAAGTTAATTAAAATTGTTGTAGTTTAATCATCCAATTTATCCTTTGTATTCCAATTTCATTTTTTTGATAAGAATTGCCTAGTTACTAGCTCTCGAGTCATAATATGAATAATTAAATTTTCCAAATAGTACTTGAAATGCAACAGAGTCTTGATGACAATGTAACCTTGCTTTTCTAATTAAGAATATTTTCTCTCAATATCTTTTAGTTGATAACCAAAAACTTCAATTGGGTTATCTTTCTTATCATTCATTTTTCTTAATAATGTAGCTATAGAGTGCTTGGATGGAAAAGCATGTAACCACAAGTCTTCTTTTAATTTTGGTTTTACCAAATATGGAGCTTCCATGATAGCTTCTTTGATTAACTCTAAGGCTTTGATACAATCTTTATTTTTTCTTACTTCCACATCATTCTTTAGCATTTGTAATAAAGGCTTTATTATTTTTGTAAATCCTAGAACAAGTTTCTTACTGAAATTAATCTTTTTGAACAATAGGCATAAGAATTTATTGTTCATGGGTTTTATAATATTTCAAATTGCTAGTCTCCTAGAATAATATATGGCTCTTCCTTTTTAGAAAATTAGGTGCCTTACAAATGTCTGGATTTCACCTCAAAAATGCATTTATTAGGGTTTAAAGAAATCTCAAACTTTTTACATCTACCAAATATCTACTGAAGGTATAATATGTGATCTTTTCCATGTCTTTAATATATTATGATATCATTCAAATAGATGACTACTAATTCTTGAATTAAGGCCTTTGAAAGAAATATTCATGGCATGTTGAAATGTTTCTCTAGCACTAGACAAACCAAAGGTCATTCTATTGTGTGAAAATATTTCTTACTTTTTGTGAATGTGGTTATGTATCCATCATTCATATCTACTATAGATTAATTGTATCATGTGAAAACATCTACAAATGAATATAGTTGGCACCCTAATACTTTTATTAGCATTACATCAATCCTTACAAGCTAGTACCTATCCTTAAGCGAGGCTTCATTTAAGTTTCTAAAATCAACATACAACCTAATGTTCCCATTCTTTTTCTGAAATAGTATGAAATTTTCTATTCATAAGGAATAGTCAGTGAGATAAATTATTCTATCTCTTAATAATATCTTAATTTCAAGATCCATGACTTGTTCCAAACTAGGATTAAAATTTCTTAGCTTTTGTTTCATAATTTTGCATCCTTTGATTAGTGAAATTTTATGAATCATCACATTAGCATCAAAATTTCTATAGTAATCATAAGACAACACAAGTTTCTCTAAGTCTTCCTTTGATAATTTGGTCATTTGTGATTTCAATTGAAGTTTTAACCTTATGCTAGTAAGGAAGGTTTTAAGTATGTCTTTAGATCTAAAGTTTAACATTTCATATGTTTGATCTTTGGGATCTTGAATATATTTACCCTTAATCAATTTTTCCCTAAACTTCTTTGAATTAAAGCACTCTTTTTGGGATCATATTAGTTTTTACTCTTTTCTTAGTAAATACTTGATTTTTAAATTCACCTATGTTTCTCAAAAGAATGTATTATTTACTAATAATCTTCAAATACCTAGAGGAAATTTATAGTATTAGGGACTAAAGGTTCTATTTTAAACTCAATTACTATCCCTTTTTATCCTCCTATTTTAGCAATGTGTAAGGTTGAAGTTGCTACTACAAGTTCATCGGCTATTTGATTTTCTTCTCTTGAAACATTTTAAATCTTATATTCATTGAAAATTTCTAGCATATTTAATAATAATTATTTATATGATCTCAAGAATGAGATTTTAGTGACACATTTTCTATGAATCTAATCATAGACAAGCTTTGAATCATCATTGATTTTTATTTTCTTAGATCCCTTGTTGGTAGCCATTCTAATACTTATACACAAAGCTTTGTATGAAGCTTTGTAGTTTGTGTAATAAAACTCTAATTAAGGAACTTTGAAATCTTTACAGAATTTTGGATCTATTAATACAACATCTATTCTTAACGTTTTGAATTATTGGCACCATTAAAATCCATTTTACACTATTATTTTTCTTTATCTTTTAGATGCATGATGTGTATCTTACGTACAAAGCTAACTCCTACTTCATTTTTTTTGACTCAATGAATATATTTTAATCATCAGTCATAAAATCTTTCACCATTAAGGACTCATTGTATACATATATTTGACTGGGATGTCCTTTCCATGAGAACAATAGATTTGATTAGATTTGCTACTCCTTTTTTTAATTGCTTTAATTCTACCTTTCCTTATATCTTAGACTCTTGACAATCTAGTTCCATCTAAAGGAAACCTTGCATTAAGAAAAGCTTCTTTAGCACTATTAGGCTTCTAGGAGAAATAATTCACCTTCATTATGGATATGTGCTTTTTTAAAAAAATCTCTGACTAGTGGGTGATTTCTACTTCTCAATCATTGATACAACTCCATAGTAGGTTTGTTACACAATAATGTTGGAAGTTTTAGTAAAAAGAATTTTTCTTAATTGTCCTTCTAATTCATCTTTTGCCTCATTTACTTTCTTGTTTGAAGCTCTTCAATATATAGTAACTATATCATTAGGTTGATGAAATTTACTAGCATTTATAGCTGAATAAATTCTATTCAACTAAAAGATCACATTATTCCATATATCTTTGAGCCATTCCTTTTAGATGGCCAACATTTTTGAATTCCCAAAAGCCAAACTTTAATACAAAAACCTCTTTGTATTTGTAGTCATGTTACAAAGGACTTTCCCACATCTATCTTTCCATCTACAAGATTGCTAAATAAGGAGTTACGCATCTTAGAAGCTTACAAGCTTATCTTTCCAAACTTTCTGTCAATAATACTCCTTATCTTAGATGAAGGAAAACAACTCCATGACATTTTTTTCTAATTTATTCAATTATTTTATGATCTATTCTAGATAGAACAACTCCCAAAATAAATTTAAACAATATTGGATAGACATAGTTCATAAAAAATTCAAGAGCTTATGAATTAAAATATCTTCTTTGATAAAGAATTGGAAAAAATTCATAACAAGATTTCCTTGGATGAGCCCTGGATTGTGAACTATAGCATATAAAAATGGGTTCTATACACTCTAGCTCATGAACTTTACTCAAGAAAAAATCCATAAAAAATGAGCTCAAACTCAGTTGTGTTTCCTACTTATGAATGTCTAATAGGCTCTATGGTAATGTATCATTCATGTGTTATATAAAAAATATTTTTTTTTCATTTACTAATGATACTAATATCTTGATATAATAATCCCCAATAGAATTAATCTCAAGACCTGTATAGAGTTTTAATGCTCAAATGAAAAGTTTATGTGGGAACNAACTCTTGACAATCTAGTTCCATCTAAAGGAAACCTTGCATTAAGAAAAGCTTCTTTAGCACTATTAGGCTTCTAGGAGAAATAATTCACCTTCATTATGGATATGTNGTTTTTCACTTATATATTATGCTTCACCCTCACTAATGTGTGACTCGATAATCTCATATAATTCATATTCCTTTTTAACATTGATATCAATATATCACTTAATATTACCTCTAAAACAAAGCTTATATTTATCATATATGGTCTCATATATTCTCTTAACTGTGTGAATTTTCTCTTAGCTCTACAACTTGAAGGTTCAATGTCTGCATTTGTTATGCTTTACCTTTGTAAAAAGAGCCCCAATTTTATGTTAGGCTAGGTTGTTGGAATTAATTAAAGCCACTTATTCAAGCATTCTTTAATATGTTAAATTTCCAAAGCTATCCTTTCTGATTACTTGAATTCAAATCCTTGAGGTAATTATCAAATCTATAATCCTTTAAAGGTTGATATGACAATAAACATAACTTCATTGATATGAGGTTTGAATTGTAAATAGACTTGTTTTAAACCTTTATTGATCTAGTTATATCAATGTTAGTGTTTTTCTAATAGTCATTATCAAATATGGTTAGTAATATTTTTATTGAGTTCTATTGGTCCCCCTTAATTTCTTATAGTACCAAACTTGAGCTTTCCTTTAAAACCACCTTTTTGTTCTAATTTTTGCTAATGTGGCATAAGCATCTTGTAGAGCTTTGAAAGTGGAACTAACTTTAAGCTTCTTTTTAGAACCATTTTTAGTTTTTACATGACTTTGTGCATGATATGTTGGTATGATATCAAGCTTTAGAACCATTTTTAATTCTACTAGATTTTTAGAACAAGCTCCTCCTATTTCGTTTTTCAACTAGAAATGGACTCACATGCATTACTATGTGTTAATATGTCACTTTAGTAGAACCATGTCTAAGCTTACTATAAAATTATTTTTTGAATAAAATTTTTCTTAAAAGGTCTTATGATGATGTGGTAGGCACTTTTTTCATAGCTTTCCTTATTTTTAGCTTCTTCATTTTATAAATGAATGTGGAAGTGCATCACTGCGATGCTAATGTGGCTTATAAAACCAAATGAAATCCTTCCTTTAGAATCATATTTTGCTTCTACATGCTTTTTTGACTTTACAATGGTTGAGCTAATGTGTAAGAGCATTGTTGTAACTTTTACCTTGCTCATAGAATCAAAATATGGCATCTCTTTAAAACTATTTTTTGGTTCTACAAGCTCCTCTCATTTATAAACTGACATGAAGTTCATGAAGTGTAAAATATTGCTTAAATTCTTTTTGAAATATGAATTTACCATGTCCCATCATAGCACATAGACATTAATCTTATTATCTTCATGGAACCAAATTGATGTAAATTTTGGTTTTAATACCTCCCTTTATGTGTTAGATGATGAGTTTTCTTAGTAGGACCAAATGAACACTTTCCTTTAGAACCATTTTTGGTTCTATAAGCTCTTGTGTTATATGAGCTAACATCGACAAGCACTAAATGTAGGTTTGGCTTTGCACACTGATGGGATGCGATATTGCATGAATCGCGATATTGCATACGCGATATCACGGCCGTCATGATATCGCATCCCTCGCGATATCATGGCATCCCCTACAATATCGTGTACGTGATATCACGGTCTGCCGCCATATCTATGAATAAGAGGCGGCACTCCCCTTATTCATCATCCTAGGCTTAAAGTAGGGAAACTCTGGCGGATTGATCACCCCAGAGATAGATTATTTTCGATGTGCCCGCAGTAGGAGTCCCCAAGTGAACGGATCTTTATTCGAGTAGCTTTGTACCTGAACGCAAGTTGTGTACGACAATAAAGATGAGCTTTGTGGATAAAAATTGCAGTACATGGAATAGGTTTATTACATGTTATTTCTTACATGTTATTTATTACCTGCAGTAGCGTGGTATGAGTATGACTTGATTATGAGCATTTACGAATGTGTACAGTTAGTCAAGGAATCGGTTGCTCATCGCGATTAGTCTCTCTCACCCTAAACTCCTAGAACATGGGATAAGTATGACTTGGTTACGAGCATTCAAGGATGTGCACGGATAGCCAAGGAACGGATGCTTATCACACTTACATTTGACAAGTGCCTCAGTATGACCACTTTGAGCATGTGCGTTACGTGTGGTGATCCTAGTAACGATTAGCATTTGGTAGCCATAGTTGCATAGTTTAGGGTGTGTATGGTAAGTGGGAATGGATGCTGATGCTAGGTAGTTTAGAATTAGTGCATTAGTTAGAGTTAGACTTAGTTTCTCAACCCTTTCCTCGTAGTGTAGAAGACATAAATAGAAAAGACCATAAAAATCATATACCTCAGACTTGCTTAACCATACACCGTGACACATACAAGTAAGTCTGGGAAGACAATGATTAATTAACCCCAAGTGTTCCAAGTGGCGTGTAGGCATTTAGTCTACAGAGTTCGACTGGATCATGCGTGTGATGCTTGTATTCATATGGTTGAGTGTAGGGATACTCGCCACTCATCATAGGCGCCGTTGTTGGGGACTAAGTGTTTGTATGCCAAATAGAACATAAGGAAATCATTCAAATCGTTGGGAGCCTTAATGAACCTTTGGGTTAATTAATTAAATAAGAATTTATATAACGGTGAATAGCACACCGATAAAAATAACTTCTTCTCACAAATCTAATTCACCACCTAGGACTAACACTAGAGACAGTCGGCAACATACAACGCATAACCACAATCAGCCAAGTCCTAAACAATACAAGATAACATATACTCATCCTGATGAGTATATTCCTGATTACACTTTTATCCTGCATCAAGACGATGAACTGTGTTGGAGAGATTTGTTTGGTAACATAGTTTTACCTCCAAATTGATCTGTCTTGAACATGCTCTTCTGTGCCTTGGCACAGATCAGCATGCAAGAACTATTAGCTTAATGCGTTGCTGGAGAGTTTGACATGAGGGATTATCATCCCATAGATTTGCAACGTATGAGGAACTTAAGGCAGGACAGTCAACATACACTATTGAAGGGAAAGGTCCTACATGTCCTTAGTGAAATAGGAGATGAGGAACCTCTCATAACGGGTTCTTTAGCAATTGATGTTCCCCCTCCTAACTATGGTGAGGAGGTAAGACATCAGAACCTACACTCAATAATTCATACTAGTGGTTTTGATCCCCATGAACACCAACTGTTCACGGAAGGAACAACAACTCACGCTAAGGACGGGCACTTAGATTGTTATAATGATCGGGGCTGAAGTAGCTGAAGAGAAGGTAAGAAACATCACCATAGTGATGACTCCCCTTCTTCTTCTCCTTCATCTCATCACTCACCCTCTCCTTCCACATCTAGGTGCAGCCATCTTGAACATAACAGTGAGGGTAAAGGTAAGGAAGATGAGATACCTCGATAGGAAGGTCGAGAGATAGGATGAGGGCAAGGATGTAGGGAGAGTAGGGAACCACACAGACATCATAGGCATCATGAAAGAGATGATCATGATGAAGCCCTACTCACAACCCAAAGTATGCTTGACATTATATAGGCTATTAGGATTCCAACAAGGCACTTAAAGGACATTCGTATCAAGCGTTTGGACATAAATAATATTCCACATTTTGAAGGGGGATACAACATTGGTCCACAGTATCATTTACAGGCATTCCATGATGCCTATGCCTTGCAGAATATAGACAATGAGTGGAGGAAGCTTAAGTTGTTCCTAAGGATACTCATCAAAGAAGCAGAGAGTTGGTACCGGTCCTTAGAACTGGAAACCATCATGAGGTGGAGTACGATGCTTGAACTCTTCAACAATAAATATCAGACGTACTCTAGAGTGTCCAATTTTCCTAAGCAGATCCAAGGCTAGAAACAAGGTGCTTATGAGCCCTTGGATGTTGCCTAGGCCATGGGTATGCTCAGCGGGATCAACTTCACCACATTGTGGATGGGCTAAGGCACAAAATGAGAAGAACCCTTGGGACTTATTCCCAAGGGAGACTATCACAACTTAGGGCCCAAGAAGTACAATGCTTGTTGGAACAAGTAGCGCAAAAAGATGGTGAACTACATAAGAGGGAAAGTGTAAAAGAATATAACTGTGATCCCTCCCTTTGAAAGAAGGGAGTGAAATTCTGTGATGAGAAGGATGAGTCACCACTCGAAGAGTTGGTGAACCGGAAAACTTTGTTGATCCAAACATTAACAACCAAAGTATTGGCCAAGGTAGACCAAATGTGAGATTCCTTAGACTCAAGAATTAAAACAGTCTTGAAAATTGTAGAAGAGTCTAAGGAGGAACGAAGTAGTGACAAAGGTAAAACAAAGTGGAGAAATTCAAACCTTAAACATAACAAGGATAAGGGGAAAATTCCTATCTCTGATGAGGCTGTGGATTCTAACACAGATGATGATGGTGGATGTGAGGTCTGATACTATGACCATCCTAAGGGATGTTGCCCAGTTATCTCACATCTACAGGAGTTTGGGGTGTATGCACTAAATCCAAGACTCAACCAACGGCAAACACCCCGAAGATTACCTTATCCACAAGGTAACCCAAGGTAGTTCCACCAACCACTAATGTATTATCCAAGTGGAACTCCATCACAGCCCATTAGATAACATCCATAGTGGCAATACCTACAGTCATGGGGGATGCCATCGCCAACACAAAAATACCCTTACTAGCAGCCCAATCCTTATGGTTATTATGTACAGCAACCAGATTCTCGAGGTGACTCTATGGATCACACTACTCCTCAACGTCACTACCAACTTCGGGAGTACTTCAGGAGGACTCCTTCTCCTCTGGGAGACATCTCACACTTATCCCATCCTCCAACTCCATCCGCACCTCTTCCACCTGTAGTTCCCATACAACCTGTTCCAACAATGCAAGGGAAATTACCTACTCAACCGCAACAACGTAACGCCACGAGAGCTATAAATATTCAACCTATAAATATTCAACCTAGTGCTGGTTCTAACAACTGTACAAAGAAAAGGTCCTTCTTTAGAACCAGAAGTCCAGAAAGACTCTCGCAACAACAAGCGGTTGAGTACATGTACATGCCTCAACCATCTAACACTTCGAAGCATCCTTCAATCCAAAAGAACTGTACACATACGATTATGTTGACACATACCGTAACTAAATGGATTAATGTAGGTCACCTTCCTAGGAAACTATCTAACCTTGGGAGCCCCTTAATTTATTTGCAAATCATCAGAAATGCACCACATCGGGCTCTTCTTGACTCAGGTTCTGGAGTCAATTTAATATCACAAAAAATGTATCAAGCCTAGAACCTGTCCCAACTTAAGAAGAGTAACATCCAACTGGAGCTGACTGACCATTCCATCACCATTCCCCTAGGATTGGTGGAGGACATCATCACCACTATGTATGTGTGGTCATACCCAGCCGATTTCTTGGTGATTGAAGTTAACAATGAAGGGGGCTTCCCAATTATAATGGGAAGGCCATGGCTAAGTATAGTAGATGTGTACCTAGGGATCCGTGATCTTTCCTTCAAAATATCTAAGATAAAAATTTATAGAAAGATCGAGAAGAAGAAATTTGCATGCATCACATATAGTGACACCAAGGGTGATGACATGGAAGAGTGTTTAGCATTGCTTCCATGTGAGTGGTGTGCCCAGGAAACACAAATCCAAAGGTGCCTGTATGTAGCAACGACACCAGTAGTAGACACCCTGTGGTTGACAGCTACTAGGAAGAGCAAACTAATATGCATGAAACGAGCTGAGGAAACTCATGTTAACAATAGAGGCATAGACACATTGGAATATGAGCCTCACCAACTTCCACCCCTTAACCTAAGAACATCAATGGGGAGAAGTTGGGCACTTTTACGAAATTCAAATAGGCACTCATTATTTCGGATCTCTCCCTTACAATTTAGTCATGGGGGAGATGGCCACCTATGCTGATCCTTAGAGGCCCTCAGTTCTTTTTAAGTTTTTGTTTTACACATTTTTGTTTTCCAAGTTTTTATTTAACACATTTTTGTTTTACAAGTTTTTTTTCCACATTTTTGTTTTACAAATTTTTGTTTTACACATATTTTTTTTTACATGTTTTTGTTTTGCAAATTTCTTTAACTTTTCTTGTTTTTGTTTTACAACATCATTATAATTTTTCATTTTGTGTGTGTGTGTGTGTGTGCCATCCATCTTGTAAGTTCGTCACCCAATAAGTGTTCAAAACGATGGTATGGATTGTTTTTCATTGATTGCTAATGTTTGGTTTTTACCTTTAAGTTACGATGTTGACAGTAAGGTATGTTCTTTTGATATGGCAGGCAAGGAGTCCACTTCATCCATCCATCCACCAAAGTCTATGGTTCCTCTTGGCTTGGAAATGTATAGTCCCCTTTCTAATAAGAACTTTAACGAATCGATGACTGGGTACTTCTCAAACTAAGGAAGGACTCAAGGTTTGAAAAGGGTGTGACTTTAGGAGAACTTGATGCATTTGTGTTGCCCATTCTCTTGGGTACTTGGATGTTTTCTTCTTGAGTTTTCTTGCCATTCCGATGTTACCCAATTCTCAGAAGCTGAGACAATGAAAATAAAAAGTCTTTGCATGGTGTGGTTCTCACGCACAAAATAAAATAAAATAAAATGAAGTGAGAATTCAAAGCACACCCCTTAGATGAAATAAATTTGAGCTACAAGCATTGGTTATGGAACCAAAAGTATTCCCTCTAACTAAGTTCCTTCTCGCTTCCCATTCTCTCCTTTGTTTCATCAGAATGGTGGTGGCTTTTGGAGATGCATTCTTGTTACTTCAGTGGATGGTTTGGCCAAGTGTATTGATGCGAAGTCACTAGATATGGTTGGTTTGAGGCTAGAGTTGGAATGAGATTTGCCACATCACATTAATCATGAAACACACAAGGGGTTGTACACCACATTATTCCTGGGATTCCATTCCATTCTCTTGTCTCCATCCTTCTCTCCATCCTTCTCTCCACTGTTCACCTCATTGCTGGTTGTATCATTAGTGTATATTTTGGTCGATGAATTGTTTTCTTTTGGGTAAATTCTCATGGTTAAGACTTTTACTCTTGTTCCAAAGGACATTCCCAGAGCCTACGGACTCTTTGAATGTGGGTTTGTCAGGGCACTAAGGGCATGAGCCTACTTTGGGGAGGACCCACTGACCTTCCTATTTGGTGCCTTAGTTAAACTCTTTTCCTTAACATTTTTCATTAATTTTATTTTGTTCATTTCCATCTTGACATCCACTTAATCACTATTTTAGTTGTCCCTTTTTATCTATCTTTCTTACTCCTTTTCTTTCTCCATTCTAATGCTACTAGAGGTTCGTGATTAGTCATGGGGGTATGGGGCTTGATTTTTTCGATTTTCTCCAAGCCCCGAATTTTTTTCGATTTTCTTCCTAACCCCTACACCTTCATTAGTCACCGTTAATATATTCCCAGATCCGTAATCAGCCATACCACAACCTAGCCAATGGACTTACACCGAAGCAAGGTATTACCCACATTGAAATTTATTTACCCTTGCTAATATACGACTATGTTGTGTGTGTAGATGGCAATCATGCAACAATGGACTGGATCTGGAAGGAGCACTTGGAATGGAGTAGCACTGGAAGCGGCTATACAAGGAGCAAGATTGATGATGTGCTTACGGATGGACAATGAAAGGCGCAATCTGGGCATTGGCAGCCGCAAGACTTCTTCTCTCTCCTCTTTTCTCTCAAGTTGCCAAATGAGGCCTGATGTTAATGTAATAAGGTGTTCACCCTTGTTGTCATGAAAACTAGTTTTATCAAGTCTTGTAATAATTATCCATTCAAATGGCATCCCATTAGTTCCATTCCCTCAATAATCCCATACCTTCCCAATATCATTGTAATGAACTCGAGGATGAGTTTTCATTTAGTCATGGGGGTATGATGGGATGTGACATTGCATGAGCTGCTATATCGCATCGTCCCCTGCGATATCGTGTACGCGATATCTATAAATAAGAGGTGACACTCCCCTTATATATCATCCTAGGCTTAAAGTAGGGAAACTCTGGCGGATTGATCAGCATAGAGATAGATTATTTTCCATGTGCCCGCAGTAGGAGTCCCCAAGAGAACAGATCTTTATTCGAGTAGCTTTGTACCTGAACGCAAGTTGTGTATGGTAATAAAGATGAGCTTTGTGGATAAACTTTGCATTACATGGAATAGGTTTATTACATGTTATTTATTACCTATAGTAGCGTGGTATGAGTACGACTTGATTATGAGCATTTACGAATGTGTACGGTTAGTCAAGGAATCGGTTGCTCATCGCGATTAGTCTCTCTCATCCTAAACTCCTAGAATGTGGAATAAGTACGACTTGGTTATGAGCATTCAAGGATGTGTACGGATAGCCGAGGAATGGATGCTTATCACACTTACATTAGTTAAGTGCCTCAGTACTACCACTTCGAGCACGTGCGTCACGTGTGGTGATCCCAGTAACGATTAGCATTTGGTAGCCACAGTTACATAGTTTAGGGTGTGTACGGTAAGTGGGAACGGATGCTGACGCTAGGTAGTTTAGACTTAGTGCATTAGTTAGAGTTAGACTTAGTTTCTCAACCCTTTCCTTGTAGTGTAGAAGAAATAAACAGAAAAGACCATAAAAATCATATACCTCAGACTTGCTTAACCATACACCGTGACACATACAAGTAAGTCTGGGAAGATAACAATTAATTAACCCCAAGTGTTCCAAGCAGCGTGTAGGCATTTAGTTTGCGGAGTTCGACCGGATCATGCGTGCGACACTCATATTCATATGGTTGAGTGTAGGGATACCTACCACTCATCACACACTTAAAGTAAGAAATCTAGCTTTCCTTATAGAATCAATTTTGGTTCTCATAGCTTTGGTTGACATGTTAGAAAGCTAATTGCTACTTACTTGGAATTTAATTTTCTTATAGAACTAAATTTGTAAACTTTCTTAGAATCAAATTTTGGTTCTACAAGATTTTTAGATGGTCCATTTCTTACGTGCAAATAAGTTATTTGTAGAACTAAATGCATAGAACCAAATATTAGTTCTACAAGATCATTCTAATTAACTTTCATGAGTAAGGCTCTCACATCTAACTTTACTTGTCCTTACTATGCATAGCTAGGTTATAAATTTAGCTTAGCATGTGCCTTTTGCTTAAGCTCCTTTTCATAATACTACTTTTTATCTTTTGAATAAAAAAGTAGCTCTTGATCATACTTTGTGTTATATTTTTATCATTAGAGCTATGTTTAAAAAGATTATAACCTTTGTTCTTGAGCTAGTGTCACAATTGAGCTTCTTGTAGAATCCTAGAACAACTTTAACTATAAATTTTAATAGTATCCTAAAATTCCTTGTGTTCCAAGAGAGGCTTTAGATATTTTACCATGATTCATGTTCATCAAATTACAAAAATCAATTTTCTTATATTTAATATTAAAGCTTGATTTTATGATCATGTTAATACAAGTCTCTACTCTGTGAAGATTTAGCTTTTAGATTCAGTGAACTGAAACTTTATTTCTGCCATCAACTTAAGTAATTGATATGTACAATGTTAAATTTATCTCTTCATTTTCAATATGCAACTCTATTGATCTCCATTTTGGAATCATATACTTTCAATTAACTAATGACTTTTCTCAATATTTAGGATTAACTTAACTTGAGATTAACTTAACAACCATTTATTTTTTAGTACTCATTCAGTGTGCGATTGTTTCTTGAACTTGTCCCTTGCTGATCATTAATATAAAATTACTATTCCTGATTTAACTATTCCATGAAATGATGGAATTGTAATAATACTAGGCTTCTAGTAATTGATTCCATGTATTTCTTGATCTATGATGTAGCCCCTATGATCACAAAGAGAGCTAGAAGAGTAAAAGGTCTAGCTAGAGTGGATGACCATTCACTCTATTCCACATAGATGTGGGCTCATCCTAGTACTAGATGTTTTCCAAATTTTTGCATAAATCACTTTCATGTACTTATGTAGACCTTGTTGCCCTTAACAATAGTCTCATATGCTCTTGAGAGGATCTATCATGGGATCTATGTAATATTGTTGATTATGTGATCCAAGAACTTATAGATGTGAACACCATGGTAGATAGGAGCAATAAGAGCAAAGAGGTTTAATGGAAGAAATTAGATTATTTGTGAAGGGATCATCCTATGCTCAGTTCAATGCAAATAGTACATGACTATTAGACCCTTGTCATATCAAGAGTCTCTTTAATCGTACTAGTACTCACATCATAGTCTCCAAGTATGTTGGCATAAATTCTCAGTTGTATTCTAGGTCTTCAATGTTTTGGATATCTATTCAAATTTTGTTCTATTTTTCGATGTGAGTTATTTTCTTATGTTCTTATAGGTTTGAAAACCATAAATGAAATAATTCTTACTTGGAGATGCTAGAGCAAATGCTATGTGTGATGGTCCTTAAAGAGAAATAACATCCCATAATGTTTACCCATTTTTTTGATAAGATAGATAAGGCTATGAAGATTTGGTGGTATGAGGCTTTCCTATAAACTAGTTTGATATAGACTCTTCATGAGAGACTAGATTTATGCTTGAGCGGGAAGCAATTTAAGGGTTCGTGCATCCAACTATTGTTCAAAGGTATGTTGTGGCACTAATTACCTAAGTTCCATATTTAGCATTCATCTCTATTTTATCCACTAGTTTTGCATTTACGTTTAGAGATGTGTGATAGTTATTTAATTGTTGATGTTTTTCTCTTATAGATAAGATCAAGACCTTAGAGATGATGTACATTTAGCTTAAAAATGTAAAGGAAAGAGCTTACAAGATAGCATTCATAACATTTCTACTAGTCACACATGGTAAATGAGTGAAGATAGAAGAAAGTGTTTTCCTATTTACTAGCATGCATGGCTCATTCCTCTCTTTATACTACAGTTTCCTAACATTTCTTCTATGGATGTGCTTACCATGGTGAAGTGTTATTCAAGCTAGGAGTGCTTGTTCGTGTTTCAGATTTAAGATAAAGAGGTCATCTTGCCTTGGAATTGAGACTCATTAAGGAATTAATTTGACATTTCTAATGTTCATCTCATGAAAAAAGAAAACAAGAAGATGTCTACCATTAATCAAGAGGTGATTAGTCATTGGGCTAAGTATGGTGATAAGGCTCACAACATTTCCAAGTATGGAAACTATGATATAGTACAAATGTATCACCTATTCATTGAGAGGATCTTTTGTGGAAAGATCAAGTAGAGGAAGGATGCTTCTTCCCTATGGCTTTTAATAATCTATAATACTATGGTACATGGCACTTGCTATGATTGGGAAAGTTACCTAGATAAAAGGATATTTAATGAGTTGACCAACATTAATTTTTTTGATGGTAAAAGCTCTAACAACTTTTTAAATCTTAGCTTCTATTATGGAATGCTGCATTATTTTGCAAATTTGTTACCTTGTAGTGACTGAAAGATAAGGAAGGTGCTAAATGAAGAGGATTTTTCTTATCCCATATGTCAAAAAATGACTAACATTATGATGATCCTTCCTACAACACTAGGTGGTCTTATGGAGGCAACATCGTCATTGTAGGAAGATGTGGCCAAATCTTACATTCCTAATAGTTTGGCATTACCCACAAAGCATTTGGTTCATGGGAAGTCTATAATAGGAAGAGAGATAATTAGAGAGTGTATCTTAGATACAAAAGATGAGGGAAAAGTAGCAAAGAAGATGAAAGCTAATGTAGTTAAGGCTATGAATACTTATGATTTAGAGAAGAAGGAGCTAGAAGTGAAGGTAGTGAAGGCTACAAAGAGATTAGGTAAGTTGGAAAATGTTTAAATTTTACTATTATTTATTATTTTTTGGTGTTTTTCTATTGTTATTTTTTTTATATTTTATATTTCTATGTTAGCTAATTTTTTTATTTGTTTATAATTAATAGCTACAATAAAAGCAAAGAAGAAGTTAGAAAGAGAAACATTAGCCAAAGAAGTAGAGAAGAGAATAGAGAAGAGTGCAAGAGGAGGTGGAAAGAAAAGTGAAAGAAGAAGAAGAACAATAGGCCTAGAAGGATGTTGAGGCAAAGAATAGGGAAGTAGTAGAAGAGTTGGAAAAATTAGAGAATAATGGCTTAGAGAAAGAGTTGTGTGGGAAAGCTTTAGATATTGATGTAGAAGATGTAGGTAAGGCTTAAAATGTTTTATTATTTTATTATTTTGAAAGTATGATATGTGTTGTGGTAATGAGGAATTAATTATTTCACAAATCATAAGCTAGATGATATTAATATGGATAGGATGTCCTTTGTTTTTGAGATCATTAGATTGCCACCCTGAGAGGAAGAGGTATCAAATGAAGCTAGGAGGAAATGGCTACAGTAGAAAGGAAAGGGAAAACTATCTCATAGCAATTTAGTAATTGATTTTATATTTTTAATTTTATTTTGAATGATTAGGCTTGTTTAGGATTTTAGGATTTATTATTTATTTGTATGTTTATATGCATAGATATTTTGAGTTTATTTTTGGAGCACATTGATAAGTAGTAGTTAGTCTATAGCATGGTTGATGGACTTATGGAGAAGCTAAAGTCTATCTCTAACATAGATGTGTTCATTTAAATATTTTAGTTTCTATATTTATGTTTTTTATTAGTAATGAGAATTAATTATTTTGTTGTTAGATAGAGAGATAATAGTTACGCATTTAATATATGTCCAAATTATGGTGGATTGGGGAAAGGTATTTATTGTAAATCCTACTTTACAATGTCTCTTACATGATGACCCAAAAGTAAAGGAAGAATGAATTTCATAGCCCAATATGGAATAGACATGACCTATCTTAGAGTGAAATAAGTAAATGTAGTGATGGATATAACAACGACATTGTTGGTCACCAAGGAAGAAATGGGGAAATGACCTCTAAGATTAGTAAGTCAGAGGAAGAGGTAGAGAATCTAGAAGTTGATCTACATGACAACATAATGATATGTTATAATCCTAGATCTTCCTATTATTGGTATTTAAAGAATTATTTAGATTCTATGGTGGCTACTCATACTATTTAGTAGTACAAGCTATTGACCATAGAAACTTTAAATAATAAGTAGGAACATTTATTCTTCGTAGGAGCATTGGAGAAAATAGAATTGGAGGAATAAGTTATTTTACAAGAAAAAAAATTTACTTCTTGCAAAATAACATAGGGATGAGAGGGTAGCAAGAAAATTATGAGATATGCTAATTGAGGAGATGGATGTGAATAATGCTTTGGAAGCATTTGAAGGATGTGTAAATGTAAAGAGGAAGGAGAAAGACAAAAAGGCTCTAGGATCCATCATGGAAGAGGAAAATAATAGGATGAAGAGGGAAGCTAGAATGGATGATCCTTCCTTACTAGATGTATAGGACATGTACATAGAAGAATTAGGCTTTACATTCCTATCACTAGATGTGATCACTTAACAATTAGTTGATGTTTTTGAATATGAGACTTCTAGGATGGAAGTGATAGTAGAAGATAATAGATGTGAATTTGGTCTTAGTGGTACAAGTATAGGTAAAAGAAAAAGTTTTTTTTATTAATTTAACCTATTTTAATTTTGTTTATTTTTTTTAGTCTTAATATTGTTTTGATTTTAAGTTTTATCCATGTTAGTATTTTTTTTATTTCTATATTTTAGTATCTTTTATATATTTTTTTTTGTTTTCGTACGTGTGAAGGCTCTAGGAGGTTTTGGTACCAAGGAGAAGGATGTAGGAGATGCAAAAGTAGTGGAGAAGATTTTTCCTTTCTATGATGAGACTTCAAGTGGCTAGCATGGACATAGCTAAATGTTAGATTGAGATGAGGCTTTATTTTAAAATTTTTATACTTTTCTTTATGGATGTTATGTATTATTATTGATGGAATGTACTTTGATGAATGTTGTATGGATATTTGGCAATGGTACAAGGATTGTTATTCTTTATGGATTTTCATGTTTCATGTTTTTATTATTTTTGGAGTTTTCTTATATTTATAGTTTTTTCTAAGTTTTCTATATTTATGAATTTTTCTAAGTTTTATTTTTATGTGATTTTCAGTTTTTCTAACATGGGAAACCAAATGAATGTAGTAAAAATAAATATAAACATAAAAGATCTAAGTTTGCATAAAACAAACTAAGTGTTAGTGATAGATAATAATGAAAACCAAGCTAGAAAATTCATAAAATATTGTAAACATGTAAATTAAAATAAATAAGATAGTAATTATGTAAAAATAGAAAATAAATGCTAATGCTAAAAAAACTATAAATGAAGAAAAAGAAAAGCAAAGAAAGATTGGGATATGATATGTTAAGAAGCATATGCTTACATGATAGCTTTTCTAGCCTACACTCTAATAGAACTCTTTACACTTTTGATTGATTGTACTATGTCCAATTCACCAAATTCTAAGTCTATCAACTTAGATGTGCTAGAAGACCAAGAAATGCTAGTTTTGGCCCCTTTGATTTTGTATTAAAAAATGGTCTATCTTTAATGCAAGTCAAGGTCTTAGAATAGGTTTCTCTACAACATCAAGCTATGAAATTGCAGTGATCACAAGATTTGCATGAATCACTACCTTTTTATCCTTGTAAGATAAATGAATTTCCTAGTGTAAAGGAGAAGAGAAAACTTGGTGATGGGCTAACCAAGCCCTTCCTAAGATAGCATTTATGCCTAATGAGTCCCTAATGACCATAAAAATTATCTTAGATGCAATGTAGATTCCTACGAAGAAAGATAATTTGATTGCTAAAGAGATTAAAGAAAACTTATAGTTAGAATATGTGACCTTTTATTCAAGGTTGAGATACTTAATGATGAACCAAGAAATGACATCAATTATGGACCCATCATCAATGTATACCAAAGGTAGGGATATATTTTCATCCAATCATATCATGATGTGGATTAGAAGTTGGCATATGACATCCATGATATGAGGAGTCTTGATGCTTTCTCCATTGAAAACCAAGAAATCTACCTCATACTTTGGAGCATTGAGCATAGATGAAATTTCTTGAGCATGAGGCTAGATGTTTTCAAGCATAATAATTAATTTTAAAAGCTTTTTCAAAGCTAAGAAATGCTTCTTAGAGGTTGAAATTAAATTAATGAGAGAAATATTAGTTCCATTTGATTTCATTGTAGCTAGAATTTTGGGTAAGGCTTTATCCCTAGGTGTTACCTCATTGATTGTAGGTACATATGAAATATAGTTTGGTGTGGCAAGAGTTAGCATAATAATAAGATAAGGAGTAGAACTAGGTTACTTTGGAAGGAGATTTTCCTTCTATTTTGAGCAAGGTAATTTGAGGCTTTCTCTTTCTCTTTTCCTTTTTCATCTTTGACCTCCTTTTATACACATGTTAGAATTATGACTAGTGATGTTGAAGTGAAACGCAATGAAGGTTCTTAGGGCTTAGGTAAGGAGAATGGATGTGATGGAGAAGGAATAGCATAAAGAAATACAAGAGAATAGCTAATAGATTTGGATGGTATTGGCAAGGAAAGATAGTTTGTCAGAGAAGATGAAGGATAAGAAAATGAAGGATTTTACTTTGTAGAATTTTTATCATAATGAAGTGTCATGCTAATGACTAGGAAAGCACTACACATACTCTAGGAAGAAAAAGAATCAACACCATGCCATAGGAGATTGACGATAAAAGGCTTCTTGGGCCTTGATGAATTTGGCTAAGGGGATGAATAGGAAACATATTAGGAAGGGTCCATTCAGATTATGAAAGGGGTCTTAGAATAACTTGTCTTATTCTCTAAGTAAAATGAAAAAAATCCTTCTTGAATGGATATTTAGTGAATCCTAAATGATTTGAATATTTTGATTGCTTGGTTGAATTGGTACATTGAAAATGATTTCTTCCTTCTCAATCAAAGCCTAAAAATCATCTTTGAGTGTTTTTTAATCATCAGTGTCATGATGTACAACCTCATGATAGGAACAAGCTTTGTTAGGATTATACCACTTTAGGAAAGGTAGATATCCTTCCACTAGTTGGAAAGGATTGATAGCCAAGGTTTGAAGTCTTCACTTTTCTATTCCAAGATCTATTTTAGGGTGATGTATCCTTCCTTGGGTAACATGTTACCTAGTTGCATGTAGATCATTATGAACTTTTGATACTTAAACTTATCATTAGATGGTCTCCTTTGTCCATCATTGAATGAACTCTATTGCCATCATTATTCCTTGGATTTGGATTTCTATTCCCACCATTTGTGCCTTTATTTAATGATGAGGTAGTTAAACATTGATTTACTGATGCCACTGTTTGTTGATTATTTTGATTATATTTCTCATTATTTGTTACTTTGTTGTAAAAATTAGCCCTTTGAATCTTTACATTGAATTGTGACCTCCTTAATGTTGTTAGTAGATGTTATGGCATCATGGAGGCTAAGTGGCCTAGGATAGACCAGCTTTCCTCTAATGTTATCATTCCTAGCTTCTTCAAAGATGTTCAATAGCTATTCATAAAAATTGAATGTGTAAGTTACATTGTGAAAAATGTCTATCTAGATATGAATTTGGAGATGGACTCATTGTGTGCCTACTTGATTACTAGGACCTTTTACAAAGTACCATCATTAGTGATGTTGTATTTGAACTTGTCCATGAAGATGGTGAAAAGTTATTTCAAAAAAGTATGAACCCATGGGGAAGGAATATGTACCATTCAAGTGCTTTTATAGTTAAAAATTTAGAAAAGATTCTAAAATTAGTATGGGGGTGATTGGCAAGAAACATACATTTATTACAAAAAGTGATTACATGATTAATGGAATTAGATTACCCATTGTACTTCATGAAATTTGGCAGGGAAACTCCCTTAGAAAATTAAATAGGTGGGATCAAAGGGTTAATGGGATTAACAAGTAGATTGGCAATGGTTAATTGATGAGACGCGATTTACACTAGGCCGCGATATCGCGGCCGACGCGATATTGCGTCTTCTCCTGCGATATCGCGTACACGAGATCACGTCCCGCCGCCATTTCTATAAATAAGAGGCGGCACTCCCCTTATTTCCCAATCCTGGCTAGTGTAGCGAAGCTCTAGCAGATTGATCACTCCAGAGTTAGAATTTTTCCCCATGTGCCCGCAGTAGGAGTCCTAGATTGAACGGCTCTTTATTCGAGCAGCTTGTAACCTAAACCCAAGTTGTGTACGGCAATAAAGATGAACTTGTTTGGATAAACCTTGCAGCACGTGGTTTCATTTATTGCTTTATTTCCTGCTTTCCTAGTGCGTTCAAGTACGACTTGATTACGAGCGTCTACGGACGTGTACGGCTAGTCAAGGAATCGGCTGCTTGACGCAATGCATGAGTACGACTCAATTACGAGCATTGGATGCTTGGTAACCCAGTAGCGTATTCCAGGATTCTGCGCTTGGTAACTCCCGGGTCTAATGTGTACGGCTAGTTGAGGAATCGGCTGCTCATTGCTAGGCTAGATCGTGTGATAAGTACGACTTAGTTACGAGCACCCACGGGTGTGTACGGCTGGCTAAGGAATCGGCTGCTTATCACACGTAGGCTAAATAGGTGCCTCAGTACGACCACTTCGAGCACTTGCGTTACGTGTGGCGATCCCAGTAACGATTAGCGTTTGGTAAGCTGCAGTTGCATAGTTCAGGGTGTGTCCGGTAAGTGGGAACGGATGCTGACGCTAGTTAATTTAGACTTAGATCTTTAGTTAGAGTTAGCTTAGTTTCTCAACCCTTTCTCCTGGTAGCATAGAAGATAAGCCGAAAATACCAAAAAAATCACATACCTCAGACTTGCTTAACCATACACCGTGACACATACAAGCAAGCCTGGGAAGACAACGAACGATTAACCCCAAGTGTTTCTTGTGGCGTTAAGGCATTTAGTCTGCGGAGTTCGACCGGATCGCGCGTGTACGCTCGTATTCGTATGGTGGAGTGTAGGGGTACCTCGCCACTCATCATTGGCGCCGTTGCCGGGGACTAAGTGTTTTTACGCCAATTTAACATAAGGGATATCACTCACATCGTTGTGAGCTTAAAACGAACCTTAGGGTTAATCAGTTAATTAAGAACATAAATAACGGTGAAAATTAGCACACCATTAGAAATGGCTTCTTCTCATGAAATCAACTCACCTAAGGACAATACAGGAGAAAGTCAGGATCATACGCATAACCGAAATCAACCATGTCCTCAACAATCTAAAGTCACATATACTCATCCCGATGAGTATGTGCCAGATTTTACCTTTGTTTTCCATCAAGATGAGCAACTGCGGTGGAGAGACATGCAAGGTAACATCGTGTTACCCCCAGATCGATCCGCTCCCAACATGCTTTCCCGTGCTTTGGTACAGTATGGCATGCATGAGCTGCTTGCTGAATACGTTTTGGATGATTATGACACAAGGGATTATCATCCCACAAACGCCCAACGTATTCGGGATGCAAGGCAGGAGAGCCAACATTCACTATTGAAGGGCAAGGTTCCCCACGTCATTAGTGAAATAGGAGAAGAGGAACCCCTCACGATGGGTTTCTTAGAAAATGATGTTCCTCCTCCTCACTCTAGTGAAGAGGTTAGGCATCAGGGCCTTAGATCAACGATACATATTCCAGGCTCTGATCCCCGTGAGCACCAGCTGTTCACGGCAGGAACAATCACTCGCACTAATGACGGACTCGTTGATCGTCACAACGATCGGGGCCGAAGCAGCCGAAGAGAAGGCAAGAAACATCACCATGGTGATGGATCCCCTTCTTCTTCCCCTTCATCACATCATTCACCCTCTCCTTCCACATCTGGGCGCAGCCACCATGAGCATAACGCGGAAAGTAAAGGTAGAAGAGATGAAATGCCTCGACAAGAAGGTCGAGAGGAGTTAGGACAAGGGCAAGGACGTAGGGAGAATAGGGAACCACAACGTAGACATCACAGACGTCATGAAAGAGATGATCATGACGAACCCCTATTCGCAACCCGAAGTATGCTTGACATTAGAGAGGCAGTTAGGATTCCCACAAGGCATTTGAAAGACAGTAGGATCAAGCGTTTGGATATAAATAATATCCCACGTTTTGAAGGGGGATACAACGCTGATCCTCAACATCATTTACAGGCATTCCACGATGCCTGTGCCTTGCAGAACATAGACAATGAGTGGCAGAAACTCAAGTTGTTCCCAAGGACACTCACTAAAGAAGCAGAAAGCTGGTACCGGTCCTTAGAACCGGAAACCATCAGGAGGTGGAGTACGATGCTTGAATTGTTCAACAACAAATATCAAACGTACTCCAGAGTGTCCAACTTGCGTAAGCAGATCCAAGGCTGGAAACAAGGAGCTTATGAATCCTTGGATGCTGCCATGGCCCGTTACTACACACTGCTACATCGTTGCCCGGGCCATGGGTACGCTAAACGGGATCAACTTCGCCACCTCGTGGATGGGCTACGAAATGAAACGAGAAGAACTCTTGGGACTTACGCCCAAGGGAGACTCTCCCAATTAAGAGCCCATGAAGTTGAAGTTTTGTTGGAACAAGTAGCGCAAGAAGAGGGTGAGCTACGTAAAAGAGAAAGTGCGGAGGAATACAACCGCGATCCCTCCCTTCGCAAGAAGGGAGTGAAATTCTGTGATGAGGAGGATGAGTCACCACTCGAAGAGTTGGTGAACAGGAAAACCGTGCCGATCCAAAAGTTAACAACGGAGGTATCGGCTAAGGTAGACCAAATGTGGGATTCCTTAGACTCACGAATAGAAACAGTTTTGAAAATTGTAGAGGAGTCTAAGGATGAGCAAAGTAGTGATAAAGGCAAAAACATGCGGAGAAACTTTAACCCTGCACATAACAAGGGTAAGGGAAAAATCTCTAACTCCGATGAGGCTGAAAATTCTGATTCAGACAATGATGGTGGATGTGAGGTCTGCTACTATGACCATCCTAAGGGATGTTGTCCAATTATCTCACATCTGCAGGAGTCTGGGGTGTATGCATTAAATCCAAGACTTAATCAACGGCAAACACCCCGAAGGTTACCTTATCCACAAGGTAACCCAAGGCAGTTCCACCAACCCTTGACGTATTATCCAAGTGGAACGCCTCCACAGCCCATTGGACAACATCAGCAGTGGCAATACCCACAGTCATGGGGGATGCCACCGCCAACACATCAATACCCTTACCGGCAGCCTGATCCTTATGGTTATTATGTGCAGCAGCCAGTTTCTCCAGGTGACGCTATGGGTCACACTACTCCACAACGTCACTACTACGCTCGGGAGTACTTCAGAAGGACTCCTTCTCCTCCGGGAGACATCCCACATTCCGTCCATCCTCTAACTCCACCCGCACCTCTTCCTCAAGTAGTTCCCATAACACCTCCTGCTCCAACAATGCAAGGGGAATTGCCTACCCAACCGCAGCAACGTCACGCCGCGAGAGCTGTAAATATTCAGAGTGTAAATATCCAACCGGGTACTAGTTCTGGCGATAACTGTACAAAAAAGAGACCCTTTTTCAGAACTAAGAGCCCAGACAAACTCTCGCAACAACAAGCGGACGGGTACATGTATAGGCCTCTAACTACTAACGCTTCGGAGCACCCTTCAGTCCAAGGGAGTGTAACGCATACGGTTATGTTAACACATACCGTAACTGACTGGATCAAGGTAGGCCACCTTCCCAGGAAACTAACTGATCCTGGGAGTCCCTTTATTCATTTGCAGATCGCTGGGAATGCACCACATCGAGCTCTTCTTGACTCAGGTTCCGGAGTCAACTTAATTTCGCGAAAGATGTATCACGCCTGGAACCTGCCCCAACTTAAGAAGAGCAACATCCAACTAGAGCTGGCAGACCAGTCCATCACTATTCCCTTGGGATTAGTGGAGGACGTTATTACCACTGTGTGTGGTTGGTCCTACCCAGCGGATTTCCTAGTGATCGATGTTAACAACAACGAAGGGGACTTCCCAATTATAATGGGAAGGGCATGGCTAAGCACAGTAGATGCATGCCTTAGGATCCGCGATCTTTCCTTGGAAATCTCCAAGATAAACATATGTGGAAAGATCGAGAAGAGGATAGTTCCATGCATCACATACAGTGATTCATCGGGTGATGACACGGAGGAAATGTCTCCATGTCACAGGTGTGCCCAGGAAACTTTGCCACAAAGATGCCTGTATGTAGCAACCACACAAGAAGTAGTAGACACCCCGTGGTTGACAGCTTTTCATAAGGGCAAACAAATATGCATGGAACGAACTGAGGAAACTCATGCCAACAACCGTGGCATAGATACACTGGAACGTGAGCGTCGCCAACTTCCAACCCTGAATTTAAGATCATCAATTGGGAGAAGTTGTACACTGCTTAGAAATTCAAATAGGCGCTCACTACTTCGGATCTCTCCCTCACAACTCAATCATGAGGGAGATGGCCACCTATGCTGATCATATGGGGCCCTCAGTTCTTTTTCAGTTTTTGTTTTACATGTTTTTGTTTTACAACGTTTTTGTTTTTCACATTTTTGTTTACAATTTCTTTAACTTTTCTAATATTTTTTTTTACAACTTTCTTTAAATTTTCTTATTTTTGTTTTACAACATCGTTATATTTTTCTATCTTTTTGTGTGTGTGTGTGTGTGTGTGTGTCATCCATCATGTAAATTCGTCACCCAATAAGTGTTCGGGCCGATGGGATGAACTGTTTTTCATTAATTGCTAATGTTTGGTTTTTACCTTTCAGTTACATTGTTGATACTAAAGTATGTTCTTTTGATATCGCAGGCAATGAGATCACTTCATCCATCCATCCATCAATTCTATGGTTTCCCTTGGCTTGGAAATGTATAGTTCCCTTCCAATAAGAACTTTAATGAACCTGTGACTGGGTATTTCTCAAACTAAGGACGGACTCAAGGATTTGAAACGGGTGTTACTTCAAGGGAACTTGGTGCTCTTCTGTGGTCTTTCACTTGGGTGCTTGGATGTTTTCTTCTTGGGTTTTCTTACCGTTCCAATGTAACCCAATAATCAGAAGCTGAGACAATAAAAATAAAGAAGTATTTGCATGGTGTGGTCCCCACGCATAAAAACACAAAACAAAAAAGAAGAAGAAAAAATGAAAAAAAAAACAATGGAAAAAAAGAGTGAAAAAGCTAAAAAGCTCAAAGTGAGGATTCAAAGCACACCCCTTAGATGGAATAAATGTGGGCTGCAAGCACTGGTTATGGAACCAAAGTGTTCCCTCTAACTAAGGCCCTTCTCACTTCCCATTCTCTCTGTTGTTTCATGGGAATGGTGGTGGCTTCTCGAAGTTGCATCCTTGTTACCCAAGTGGATGATTTAACCAACTGCATTGATGCGAAGTCACTGGAAGTGGTTGGTTTGAGCCCAGAGTTGGAATGAGATT
>MNCI01003292.1:0-10463 GCA_015680685.1 Gnetum montanum
GAAGAGAATGGTTCCACTCAAGTGAATAAGAAAATAGAGAGAATGTTGAGAGATAAGGATTTTATGCTAATGAAGTTACTGGGTGAGTTTATCAAAAGATGAATGGTGAATCATAAAATTCAATTATTACCAAAAATTACCCCTCATAGATAATGATATTATTGAATGTGTTTCCTTGAATTTGAAGAGTTAAAAAAGAAATTAATGAGTTTGGTTAAAAAGGATAACATTTAACTCTCCAAATCTTCATATAAAGCCCTAATATTTGCTAAAAAGTACAATGTCACATTAAGACTGTGTCATAATTTTAAACTCTTCAATAAGTACATCATTAAGAACATATATCTAGTATCTTTAGTTTCAAACCTATTCAACTAGCTAGTGGGCACTCAATTTCTCTCTCAAGTTGACCTTTGTCGAGGTTACTATTAAGTGTAGATTGTGAAATGTGATGAAGATAAGATACCTTATGTTACTCATTATGACTCATACAAGTGGACAGTCATGTCTTTTAAGTTATGTAATACTTGTACCATATTTTGCACACTCATGAATGAGGTATTCTACCTTACCTTGACAAGTTCATGATGGTATATTTTAATAACATTCTTCTATATTCTCATCCTATAGAATAACATCATTAGCACTTGGACTTGGTGTTCTCAAAATTTCAATAGCACAAGTAGTATGTCAAGTAGGATAAGTGTGACTTTGAGAAGCTAAAGTTGAAATTCTTAGGCCACATCATTGGTGAAGATAAGGTGAAACTAGATTCAAAGAAGATGGATCCCATTGCCACATGGCCCATTCCAAAGTACATGCACAACTTACACTAATTTTTAGGGTTGGCTAGTTCTTATAGGAAGTATGTTCATGGGTTCTCTAATGTAATGAAAGCCTTGACCAATTTACAAAATAAAGATATCCCTTGGATATGGAGTGATAAGTGCAAAGAAACATTTGATAAGACCAAGATATTCCTTACACATTAACCTATGTTGGCCCTTCTAAACTTGTCAAAGAAATTCAAAGTTCAAATAGACACTTCAAATGAGGTAATTAAAGGAGTCCTTTCACAAGAGAATCATACATTTGAATATGATTCAAATATGATAAACCTAATAGAATAGTATGGTCAATTCATGAAAAGGAGACATTTGTTATTGTGCATTTTCTTTGCACATGGTAACACTTTTTCTTAGGTGATCCTATGGTAGGTAAAATAGACAATACTATCATGAGCTACCTTTTCATTCAATCTATGTTAAAGTTGAAGCAAAGCAAGCTTGATGGTTGAGCTTTGAAAGAATTTGACATTCAATTTTACTATGCGCGAACAAGAGAAAAAGTGATGGCAAATGCTTTGGATTTACATCCTTAACTATTTTTGATAAAGATTATAAGATAGTCCAATTATTTTATCCACTTTTTTAGTACCTTAGCAACTAGGACAAGTGTGACTTCAACATTGTCACATTCACTTGGACCATTAAAATGTCCCTTAACATGCCATTACCAATAGTAATTCAAGCTTCTAAAGGCTCTTAGTAATTAAACTTAATCATACCCCAAAGGATAGACATTAATATAAGTACTTTCAAAATCTTTTGAAAGATTAAAATGGGGTATCTTTACTAGGTAATGTGAGGTGATGCTAATGTAGCATTGGTATTACTTTTCCAATACCATCTACCTTTCCTTACCATTAACCTCACCTCCAAACCATTTTTGATGACCCACCACACCTTTTATGGCTAGTCCACATTACCTTGAGATGAAAACTATTAGTTTTGATATCATGTGAAGGTCCAAAATAATAAGTTCCATCCATTTGACATTGGGTGATGCTATAATACAACATTAGCATCACTTGCATTTTTAATACCTAAAATTTATTTTCCAAGCTTAGATTTTCCTCTATCAAACCTCCCACAAACAATATATAGCATTCTCAAGATGATGGACATTAATTTTGGTAATTTTGAAGATCCCAAAAAGATATAGAGTAGCATCTTTTCATCTTATGATGCTCATGTAGCATCAACATCAAATTCTAGTATCACCTAAATATCATAATATAAGAACTTGATTTTAAATAGTGTTTTCAGCTCTGTGTAATCCCTAGGATTTATTAACATTAGTTTGGACATTGATAGCAACACTAAAGTTTCAAATTCACAATTTAATGTGTAGGACATTAACTTTGATAGATGTAAGTAATGCTAACATAGTGTCAACATCACTGTATCACCTTCTTGCAACATCAATATTACTTAAACCTACCATACACTTTAATTTGCTAAAAATGAACTCTTAGTAAATATAGAAGGTATATATTATCTATAAATTTTCTTAATAAAGAATTTCATTTATTATGATGGAAAACAAAAACCATTTCTCACTTATCAATCTCTCATCTCTTATTCATTCTAAGTACATTTATATTTTTGAATCATACATCACTTGCATTACATCAAATTCATCACTAAGTTTATAATTATTTATCTATATTGTTATTGATTCTAATATTTTTTGATAAGACAAGTCCATATTTGATTATGGGTTTGTGCTTCTTTGTTTTCATTATCATCAATTTATAAAGGATTATATCATTCTAAAAACCATTTATGGCCATAGATCATACATACACTTAAAAGTATGGTTCATGGAGGTGTCTTTGCAGATTTGTGAAACAACATTTTTATAGAAACATTTTTGGTGCTAGAAGAAGGACTATTACATTTTCTAATATCATAAAACCAAATTGAGATGCCCAAGATCCTTTCTAGCATTTTTATTTTTGCATATTTTCAATTCTTTTACTCAGGTTTTATATATTATATTCTTTTTCCATTTAGATATTGATCCTTATTTCCAATTTTATGTAGAAGATACTCTTTGATCCCATGTCTAGCCAAGCATCTAATTCATATCAAAGATCCTAAGTTCATAAAATAATGGATATGAGGAATTTCTAAGTACTCACAACACCCATGTCCAAACATAACTACAAAATCACATGCATCAAATGGGAGTTGAATGTCACATTATTTGAAAATGAGCTATGGAAAATGGTTCCTTATGAAACAATCAATGATTTGAAACCTTTATGTCCCAATCCAAACCATCATGTTGAGTTGGACTAGTTTGAAAGTACAATAGTGGTAGATTATAGATGAATCATGATTTTCCAAGTGCTAATATCAAACCCTTGTTATAGAACCCTTGATATCGGGTATAAGATATCAAGTCTGATGAGTCCCGATATCAGACCCCTAATATCAGGTACCCAATATTGTAGCCTGGCTAACAATATTGGATACACAATATTTTGATCCCTATGTAAGCCTATAAATACACATTTGGGCACAAAGGAGAAGTGTATTAGAGTAAGTATAGAAGTAGAGTCTTTTTGTCATTTTTTAGTTCACTTCAATCCTTTCCCTAGTGCATGCCTACAATGTGATGATTGTAATTGTACGGAACCTTTATTCAAGTGTGACATACTTGGACACATGCATGATCGACAATAAATATTGAGATTACTTCATCATTGCGACATTCACTTAGTTTTAATTGTTTAACTATTATTTATTACTTTCTTAATTAATATTTCTTTACCTTCCTCTACTATCCCTGTTATTAAACGTGGAATGAGTACGACTTAATCACGAGCATTTAAGTGTAACTACTTAGTATCCCAGTAGTGTACCTAGGACATCCACTTGGTAATCCCAGCAGTAGTACATGAGGTCCAAGATGTGTATAGATGATTAAGGATGGATGCTCATCGCACTTAGTCTAGCTTAGATTCTCTTCTCCCATTCCCTCTTAGCTTAATCAAAGTTACTTTCCATTGTCTCTAGGAGTAGCCTAGTGTTAGAAATCATATCATACACCTCACTCTGGACTAAACTATACATGACAAAGCAAATACTAGTCTAGGTGGGAAAACAATGAACTGTGATCAATGAGTAACTATCTAGATACCAAAACTAGTCCATTTGCAGAGTTCAACTGAATCATGCGTGAATGCTTGTATTCATATGGTTGAGTGTAGGGGTACCTCACCATTCATCATTGGCGTCGGTGCTAGGGACAATGCTAGTTATTTAGATTAGTTACATAATACAATATCACTATAACAAAGTATTAATGATATATCTTTTAGAAGGAAATAATTGCAAATAAGTTACACACAATTTCACAACAATGTCTCTCTTACAAGACTATGATAATGCAACAACTAGTAAGGAAATTCATTGGAGAACCAATGAATTATATGACGATGAAGATGAATTTGGAATACTCAACCTGATGCAAGGGTTTCCTATGTACATCAACAAAGACAACTTTATCCTGCAGGCATCATAAGGAAAGTCGTCTACTTAGGCTTGATTTAAATAACTTTCCCAAATTTTTAGGAGGCTATGAATTAGATCCAAAACATCATTTACAAGCCTTCCATGATGCTTGTGTATGGAACAATATTGACAATGGATGAAAAAAAATTAAGCTCTTTCCTTTGACACTTGTTGGCCAAGCAAAAGTATGGTATAGGTCCTTAAGACCAAAATGAATTCAACATTAGTCAACAATGGTAAAAATCTTCAATGAAAGATATCAAACTTATGCAAGAGTGTTAGCCTTGAGGAGAAAAATCCAAGAATGGAAACAAGAGCAACATGAACCCTTGGACATGCCCTTAGAAAGATATTATGCATTGTTAAACAACTACCCAAGCCATGGATTCTCCAAGGAAAGGCTAATGTACCACATCATTGAGGGGCTCCGTAATGAAATAAGGGAGACCCTAGGGATGTATGCTTGAGGTCAACTATATGAGCTATGAACCCACCAATTTCAAGAGCTTATTAAATGGGTAGCAAAAGAATGAGGAGAAATGGCTAAATGGGAGAATGTTAAAAGCTCTTAACAGGACCAAAATCTTGAATTAGCAAAGGTCCATGATCATGAAGAGGAGAAATCAACTCACCTCAAGGAGGTGGAATCATCTTTGCCAATACTACAATCACTAGATGAAATTGAGGCAAAGATCAATAAGATGATGAAATGGATGCATGAAAAATGTGGAGAATATACCAACACTATTAGAGGTAGAACCATGATGAACCAAGAAATAGGATAGAACACCCTTAGACAATTGGAAAAAAGGGTTGAAGAGAATAAGATCTCAACTGCTAATCATACATATCAATGTAAAATTTTCCTATACGATCACCCGAAAGGTCAATGCCCAATTATGTCACATTTACATGAGCATTGTGGAAGAATGCTACATCTAGAGTTTGTACAAAAATACTATGTTCAATCATAGTGGAAAAAATCCTAGTTGTGGGGAAGGCCACCATCAAACTGGTCACACATTTCATATCATCTGAACCTAAGTGCTTATTAGATTTAATATCCTATTTCCCCAATTGGTTCAACATCTTCTATCTCACCACATTGTTATTATTCTCCTAAGTACTATCAGCCTACATCCTTTCCAAAAAGATTACCACCTCATATGCCTTACACTTCTCCTCACCCTCAATATTCTCATCCTTCACCACCTTCTACATCACTAGCAGTTGTTCCAGAAGGTTTTTCACCATAGCACCAACCCATGAATGTCACTTGTGTTGCTACTATCAATAGCAGTGGAGGTCCTCCACAACATTGGAAGCATCCTTTCTTTAGACATGACCAGAGGAAGGGACCGCATAGTTCCAAGACCAATGCATCCTCCCACTCAACATAAGTTCAACACTATGGTGCATCCTTCTCCTCGAATCAAATGCCTCACATTACGTTAGTAGGGCCACCAATCAAAACTCCAACAACTATGGGGCCCAATGAATATAGCCATGTAGGGAGACATATCGATCCTTGCATACCATCTTATGGTCTAGGGTGCCATAGTGGGTCAACTCCATATCAATTAACCACATATTCTAACTTGCCACACTATGTCAAATTTAATATAGTGTGTGCACCCCAATTTGGGTACATTCCAACCACCACATCAAAAGACACCCGATGGTTTGGATATGACCAAGTCCCAATATTTCTAAAATGCATGGATCCAATCATTCCATTTGTTAAATCTTGTTATGATCAAAAGTTTAGTTATGGAGGATATCCCCCATTCTAACAAAAAAAATTAATAAATGTTGTTCATTTTCTTCAATTTTATAATTTTTTGTTTTCTAGTCTTTCATCTTTCAATTTATTGTTTTATCTTTTTATTTTTTTATGAGTAATCTCATCTATGAATAAAGCACTCATGTGACTCGTTGGTTGAGGTGTTGTTCTTTGTTATCAAGTCTCAAGTGACTAATTATTTGGATAGCAAGCCATCACATCCATCCAACCATTCTATTAATAAGAGGTTCTACTTTGGGTACAATGATATTCTTGACATCATTAAAACTTAAAGTAATTTTGTGCTCATTATACCCAGAGCAAAGAAGGATGGACCAAGAGGGAATGGCCAAGGTGTTACATCAAGGGGACTTGTGGATTCTCTTTGGTGACATCTATAGGAGTTACCATGTAACCTGGGTGTACTAAGATCCTTGTAGATCTAACAAAAAATGGGAGTAAGAGTAATAAAGGCACTCACTCAAGAAAACCAATGCTATTCTAGGGGGTCCCATTGGAAAGACATGCACCCATGCTTGAATGTAGGTGGCTTCTCTAGATTATGCATAAAAAAAAGAGTGTGTGTGCCAAAGTGGCCAAAAAAAAGTATGCTACAAAGAAATTCCAAATCACTCCTCCCGTGAACAAAATGCCAAGTGATCGTATGCCTTGTTGTCATGGTACTCTTATGGTTATCCTTCATGGGATGAAATAATGCAATGTCACTAATCAGAGGAATGGACTTGGTCTTGATTTTGGAGCGATGGGTTAATGACATATTAATCATGTCCTACACTCAAGATTTATTGTACCCTGGGTCAGTCACCTCACGTCCTGATCTCTGTAATCCCTTCTACAATTTGCCTCATCTTGCTATTCATGAATTGGTGACTCGTGTCTTGTGTGGCATAGAATGGTAGTATCAACATGTGTGTGTTTTGTTGCATCAGTGTAGATTACATTTAACCCTTTTAGTGCCTATGGACATTTTAAGGTGTGGTTATGCAAGGGCATTATAGGTTGGAACTTGCTTTGGGAAGGACCCACTTGTGTGACTTTTGTGATTTTTACTTGTTGCACACCACCACATAATTTTATACCCTCCGAGTAGTTCATTGCCAAATCTATTCTTTCCTTTGTCATCATTTTATCGAACGTTCCTCAAAACCATTGCATGTCCTTCTATGTGTCACCTAAACAAATTAGGTTAGACATTAAACTTTTAGGGCAACTTCCTTGAAAAAAATTTCTAACTCTAAAATCACACTAAGCAAAGAATTGAACATTTATTAAAGATAATGAGTAAGGTATGAAATAATTGAACTTCTTTCAATAACCTTACTAACAATTGGTCTTTGTGTGATTATAGATGGCCCCTAAACGAGGAAAACAAGGAGGACCTTCTCAAGGTGCAACTGCATGACCAGGGGAAGCTAGAGACCAAGGACCTCATGCAAAACATGTAGAGTAGGATGCACAATCATTCAACATCCATTAGGGACCTCCTGTCACTGCATAATCTGGCCAATCAAAAGGTGGAGAGGTTAGGGCTTGAGCCTATGAAGAGGAATGACGGCTATTTGCAGCATGGCATGTCAAGGCCAATCAAGTGTTCCCATAGCTATTGTGTCCATGGAAAGTGTTGACTTCATCAAACATTGGAACATCAGCATGGATGACTCATAATCCTTGGATAGAAGAGGAGAATTTTCAGGTGCTTCTTCAACGGTATCAATCTCAAAGCCTGGAGCACAAGACAAAGGGAAGAGACCCATGGAGGAGCCACTACCACCAAGAAGCACATGAGTTCCAATAAATTTTGTAATTTTGTGTCTGTCCCAATTTTTTTGTATTCAACTCTCCACTACAGCATGAATAAATTTCTAGTTAGTCAATAATCCCATACCTATCCATTGTGTAATCAATTGAACTTGTTCCTCACTTTCTTTGACTCAAGGATGAGTTGTTATTTAATTGTGGGGGTATGATGAATCATGATTTGTTAGGTGCTGATATCGAACCCCTATTATTAGACCCCTAATATTAGGTATAAGATATCAAGTCTGATGAGTCCCGATATCAGACCCTCAATATTAGGTACCCGATATCGCAGCCTCGCTAACAATATCAGATACACGATATCATGATCCATGTGTAAGCCTATAAATACACATTTGGGCACACAGGAGAAGTGTGTTAAAGTAAGTAAAGAAGTAGAGTCTCTTTGCCATTTTTTAGTTCATCTCAACCCTTTCCCTAGTGCATGCCCATAGTGTGATATAATTGTAATTGTACGGAACCTTTATTCGAGTGTGACGTACTTGGACACGTGCATGACTAGCAATAAAGATCAAGATTAGTTCATCATTGCAGCATTCACTTAGTTTTAATTGTTTAACTACTATTTATTGCTTTCTTAATTAATATTTCTTTACCTTCCTCTACTATCCCTATTATTAAACATGGAATGAGTACAACTTAGTCATGAGAATTTAAGTGTAACTACTTGGTATCCCAGTAGCATACCTAGGACATGCGCTTGGTAATCTCAGCAGTAGTACATGAGGTCTAAGATGTGTACAGATCATTAAGGATGGATGCTCATCACACTTAGGCTAGCTTAGATTCCCTTCTCCCATTCCCTCTTAGCTTAATCAAAGTTACTTTCCATTGTCTCTAGGAGTAGCCTAGTGTTAGAAATCATATCATACACCTCACTTTGGACTAAACCATACATGACAAAGCAAATACTAGTTTAGGTGAGAAGATAGTGAACTATGATCAATGAGTAACTATCTAGATACCACAACTAGTCCATCTGCAGAGTTCGACCGGATCATGCGTGAATGTTCATATTCGTATGGTTGAGTGTAGGGGTACCTCACCTCTCATCAATTATCTTTCCATAAAGAATGAGATTCAAGTTCTTACTAGCATCGAAATCTAACAAAGATATAATATGTTAGATTACCCAATGCATCATCCAAGCATCCAATTTAACTAAATTTATCAATTCTTGTACAAAAAAAGTGAAGATGGTGGTGGCATCAACATTCATGATGATGATGCTGATGATGAGAATCCTCATATCTTAATATCCACTAAATTGATTCATCAATACAGTACATAGTCCCAAAGCCTAGTCCTTCAACATTGATGAACTGTGATATCGTTACCAGTCCATCATTGTCCCCTTGGGATTAGTGGAGGATATTGTTACCATTGTTTGTGGGTGGTCATATCCAGTTGACTTCCTAGTGATCCAAGTGAATAACAATAAGGGGGACTTCCCAGTCATAATGGGAAGGGCATGGCTAAGAACTATCGATGCATGCCTAAGAATCCACAATCTTTCCCTAGAAATATCTAAGGAAAATACTTTTGGAAAGATGGAGAAGAAGAAGGTTCCATGCCTCGCATATAGTGACACAGGGTGTAATTGTGTGTAGAGATCATGGGTTGTGCAGAGTTTGATATTGCTTGTATGCAATCAGTGTGCACAAACAATCAACACATAAAGGTTCTTGTATGCAGCAGCCACATGACAAGAAGATACCCAGTGGCTGATAGCTAATCAAGAAAGTAGCTCACTTATATACATGGAATTGACTGAGGGTTTGACTTGCGCTTATATAGATAGCATTGATGTATTAGAGCAAGTCCACCGCCAACTTTCCAGTCCCAACTTAGAAAAAATCAACTAGGGGAAGTTGGAAATTCCCAAGAAATTTAAACAAGAGCCCCTGGAGCTAAAACCATCATCCACCGGTATGGAATACACGTTCCTTAAGAATGGAAAACTGGTAATCATCAATGCAATACTTTCTCTACAATAAAAAGAAAGTCTGCTCAAGGTAATAAACAAATGGTCAAAAGCCTTCACTTGGTCATATTCAGAATTAACTGGAATAGATCCTAGGATATGCCAGCATAGGATTTACACTGACTCCTCCATGAAGCCTTGAAAACAACCACATAGGTGACTGAACCCAAAGTTGAAGAAAGTAGTAAAAGAAGAAATTGAACAGCTTCTAAAGGCTAGGTCCATATACCCCATTGCTGATAGTGAATGGGTTAGCCCCTTAGTAATTGTGCCTAAAAAGTGAGGCAAATGGAGGGTGTGCATAGATTTCAAGCTGCTAAACATGGCAACATTCAAGGATCACTTTCCATTGCCATTTGTTGACCAAGTCTTAGACATAATAGTAGGGCATCAATATTATAGTTTTTTGGATGGCTATAGTGGATACAACCAAATACAAATAGCCCCAGATGACCAAGCCAAAACTACGTTCACCAATCCTTAGGGAATGTTT
>MNCI01003295.1:5637-54095 GCA_015680685.1 Gnetum montanum
CGAACTCTGCAGATGGACTAGTTGTGGCATCTAGATATTTAGCCTTAGGTCGTAGTTCGCTGTCTTCCCACTTGGACTAGTATTAGCTTTTTCATGTATGGTTTAGTCCAAGGTGTATGATATGGTTTCTAACCTAATGCTACTCCTGAAGGCAATGGAAAATAATGTTGGCTAAGCTAAAAGGGAAAGGGTGAGAGAGAATCTAAACTAGCTTAAGTGCGATGAGCATCCATTCCTTGATAATCCGTACACATCTTGGACTTCGTGCATGACTACCACTAGGGTTACCAAGCGCAGATCCTAGGAACGCTACTAGGTTACCAAGTAGTCACACTTAAATGCTCAAAATCAAGTCATACTCATTCCGCGTTTAATAGGAGTTTAAGGGTGAGAAGAGATTAACTAGGAAAGTAGTAAATAATAATTAAATAAATAATTAATCTAAGTGAATACTGTAATGATGAAGTAATCTTAATCTTTATTGCTGGTCATGTGCATGTCCAAGTACGTCACACTCGAATAAAGGATGTCGTACAATTACATTCACCACCCTGCGGGCATACATTGGAAGGAAAAGGGTTGAGAGGAAAAATAGAAACTTAACAATTAAACTAAGAATTGAAAGACTAACTAAAAAAAATGCCTATCAGATTTGTCTACCTCTTATTTATAGATGAGGAGATAGGCTGCAATATCGCATACGCAATATCGTGGTTTCCTAAACATCGACTCATCATACCCCCATGGAGGAGCCACCGCCACCAGGAACTACATGAGTTTTAAAACTTTTGTAGTTGTAGCACATTCTTTGTGTTGTGTCTTAATTTTTTATTCATCCCACACTACGGCATAAACCCATTTTCACCATCCAATAATCCCATACCTATCCACTATGTAATCACTATAGCTCGAGGATGAGTTTTCATTCAGTCGTGGGGGTATGATGAGTCGCTGTTTAGTAAATCGCAATATTGCAGCCTATCTCCTCATCTATAAATAAGAGGTAGACAGATCTGATAGGTATTTTTTTTAGTTAGTCTTTCAATTATTAGTTTAATTGTTAAGTTTCTGTTTTTCCTCTCAACCCTTTTCCTTCCAATGTATGCCCACAGTGTGGTGAATGTAATTGTATGGAATCCTTTATTCGAGTGTGAAATACTTGAACACATACATGATTGGAAATAAAGATCGAGATTACTTCATCATTGTAGCATTCACTTAGATTAATTATTTATTTAATTATTATTTACTGCTTTCCTAATTAATCTCTTCTCACCCTTAAACTCCTGTTAAAGGCAGAAAGAGTACAACTCGATTACGAGCATTTAAGTGTGACTACTTGGTAACCTAGTAGCATACCTAGGATCAACACTTGGTAACCCCAGTGGTAGTCATGCACGAAGTCCAAGATGTGTACAGATAATCAAGGAACAGATGCTCATTGCACTTAGGCTAGTTTAGATTCTCTCTCACCCTTTCCCTCTTAGCTTGGCCAACATTATTTTCCATTTCCTTCAGGAGTAGCATTAGGTTAGAAACCATATCATACACCTCACTCTGGACTAAACCATACGTGACAAAGTTAATACTAGTCCAGGTGGGAAGACAGCAAACTGCGTCCTAAGGCTAACTATCTAGATGCCACAACTAGTCCGTCTGTGGTGTTCGACTGGATTGTGCGTGTAACACTCGTATTCGTATGGTTGAGTGTGGGGTACCTCACCACTCATCACCATTGATAATAAAAGAATCAGAACTAATTTGATCATTAGCTTCCATAAAGTTAATAAATGGAAAATTACGTTTATCTTTTAATAATTTAAAAAATTCTTTACATGGTTTTGCCTCTACTTTCAATCAATTGAGATAGATCTTGATGAGAGCACTCTTAGCATTATGTGTATTCCTTTTTTGTTTGATTGAGCAAACATAAGCAAGTTGTTGTTGAAGATTAATATTAAAAGGGTCTAGATGTAAAGCAATGTTAATATGTTGAATTTCATAATAGATTTTTTTCTCAGTCTCCCTTTGTCTCTTAGCATAGCACTTACCTAACTAATGGGTAAAATTACGAACATGATATATAGCACATAACCACCAATTAATCCAACCTAATTTACCAAAGGGTCTTATTTCTACATTCCAAAGAGATGTCAAAATACCTTTTCTAGAAGAAGTAAGAAATAAATATGCATTCATATGGAAAAGCTTATAACGTTAAACTAGACATTTAATACCAAATTCCAAACTAAGAGAAACTGGAAAATGGTTTGAAAGAGTTGCATCTTTGTTAATTACGATCTTTCCATCATAGAACCAAAGAGTATAATTGGAAAAATAAAATTGGTCAAGTTTTTCAAAATCCAACTATTACCTTTACAATTATTAGACCAAGGAAACCAATCATCTTGATGAGCATTTGATCCAACAGCATTAGATAAACAAAACTAGTTCTTAGCATTACACCAAATAGAAAGCTCATGGCCAACAAGTTGAAAAGAAACTCCTTCAATTTTATCATTAGAATTTTCAGTTAGATTAAAATCACCCTAAAAAATCCAAGGAATGTTAGGCAAAGTTTGGAGAAGAAATTGTCATAAAAAATTTTATCTATAAAAGTATTAGGAGCATAAATATTGCAAGTACCAAAAGGACCTAAAACACCTTAAAGAATTACCCAAACTATAGAATTATCTTTACCATTAGAAATAATTTTTTAGACAAAAAATGCTTGATAAAGAGAATTGTACCACCTTGACCAATATTATGATTAGTAAATAATATTATAGAATAATGAAGAATATTGTTACCGATGATGACTATATTTAAATTAGAAATCTTAATCTCTTAAAGAGGAATAAAATTAGGAATGAAATGCTACATACAAAGAAAAGGACCAACAACTTTTGTCCAAAGTCTATTACTAAGACCCTAGACATTCCATGAAAAGATTAACATAGGATAGATGGAAGGAGGCCCCCATCGTGTTAGTAGAATTAACGTTCTCAAAAGAAATTATCTTCATATCTTGATCAATAGTTACAAATGAGATTTTAAGATTTCATCAATGATATTTTCAACTTTCTTCAATACTATGTTGAGGCATTGTAACAATCCAACAAATCCTTTTGACATAATAAAAATGTCAAGTTTCTAGTAATTAAAATATCTTGAAGATGTTGATCATTTTGAAGATTTGATATATATTCATAAATAGATATAATTCAATAACATTTTTTCTTATTAAAAACCATTTAAAAACTATCTAAATCAACAATAGGGTTCTATGAAATCTTAGGAGCATATATTTATTTCTCCTTAGTTATTGAAGAATTTTTTGAAACTGATTTCATTGGAACCTTCCTTAAAAATACATTATGTTGAATAATAGTAACAGAAAGGGGTGGTCTAACTATTGAAATGTTAGTAGAAGAAATCATCATAAGATTTACATCATATGTAGAAAAAACCTTAGCAAAATCTTTAACATTAGTAGTAGAAACCTTAGTAGAATTTACAATATCGTGTTGTTGATGTGCTTATATTACCTTTATTTGTAACATGAAAGGACATGAATCAAACATGTGATCCTTACAATGACAATAGTGACATGACTTTGGAATATTATAATAAAAAAATTTTTATGCATAATCAATTTGGTAGCATATAGAAGAATTTCTCACTTAATTGAATTCTAGGAAAACTAGTAATTGCAATAACGGTTTCAGAATGCTTGATTGACCTAATATAAGAGAGAATGTCCCTTTCAAATTTTTCAAAAATAAATAGAAGATTCAACAATTCAACAAAATAGAAACCTTCTAGAATTCAAGAGATGTTGGATTAAAAGAGGAACTACATTTTGAATAATCAATAAAGCATTATGATGCTTGAAAATATCAATATTAAGGGTCTTATAAACCATTATTGAATCAACAAATTCTACTAGAAAAAATGAGTTTGACAAATAATGAGCATGGAAAACATCTAAATCTTGATCTTTCCATATCAAATTTAAATGATTCAAAAAATTTAAGAAATAAGATAGATAACCTAGAATTCGCATCAAAGCATACCTTCTAGAAATTTCCTAAGTGATAAGTGGCAAGGTACCCCTACACTCAACCATACAAAACGAGTGTTGCACGCGTGATCCGGTCAAACTCCGCAGATGTACTAGTTGTGGCACCTAGATAGTTAGCCTTAGGTCGCAGTTCGCTGTCTTCCCACCTAGACTAGTTTTGCATATGTCATGTATGGTTTAGTCTAGATGAGGTGTATGATGCGTTCTAATTCTAACGCTACTCCTGATGGCAGTGGAAAATAATACTAACTAAGCTAAGCTAGGAGGGAAAGGGTAAGAAAATCTAATCTAGCCTAAGTATGACGAGCAACCAATTCCTTGATCAACCGTACACATCTTGGACTTCATGCACAACTACCATTGGCACTACCAAGCGTAGCTTCGAGGTATGCCACTGGGATTACAAAGTGCAGATTCCAAATACGCCACTGGGTTACCAAGCATAGATCCTAGATACGCCACTGGGCTACCAAGTAGTCACACTTAAATTCTCGTAACCAAGTCGTACTCGTGCCGCTTCTAGGAGTTTAAGGGTGAGAGACTAATCACGATGAGTAACTGATTCCTTAACTAGCCATACACATTCGTAGCCGTAATCTCGATCTTTATTGCCGGTCATGTGCATGTCCAAGTACGGCATACTCGAATAAAGACATCGTACAATTACATTCACCACACTGTGGGCAAACACAGGAAAAAATCTAACTCTGGAGGGATCAAACTACCAGAGCTTTGCTACTCTAAACTGGGATGTAAATGAGGGAGAGCCGCCTCTTATTTATAGAAATTACAGCTGACTGTGATATTACGTACGTGATATCGCGACCCATGAGATATCGCGACCCATGATATAACGTGGGTGTGTTAACGTGGATGCCTTAACGCTACTGCTAGCAATATGAGCAATTTCATGTCTCATCACTAAGTAATAGATTCATATAAATCATTAAAAAAAAGTAGAAAGGAAAAGAAACAATCACTCCACCTAAAGGATTACCTATTGAATTTAGTAGCATTGCACGTAATATCAATTCTAGACACCTTTTTCCTTAGAATAATGCATAAACCTTCATTGTAGAAACCCTCACTATTGGAACCATATAGGGTAATGGGTATTAAAGTCAATAAAAGTAATAAATCAAGATAAAACTAATTGAAATGTATTCCTTGTAACCATGCCGCTAGGTCCAACTTCATCTCCATCATCTCCTATAATCTCTTCTACCTTAGAAGCCTTGTAACAAAAAACACCATCAAACTATTTTGTGATCTTCTCAGGTGAGAGAAACAAATAGCCTAATTCATTAATAGGAACATCAAAGATCTCAAGAATAGTAGGGTCATGCATACCAGGTTCCCTTTCCACCCTAGCATCCTCTCTTATATTAGCTAGTTCCATTTCCCTCTCCTTCATTTTTACCTTCACATAACCTTCAAAGGCTTCTAAGACATTACTAACACCCATTTTCTCTATGAACATATTCCTTACCCTCGATGCCACGTATTCCTTCCTAAGTTATGTAGTGAGAAGCAAGTTCTTCTTTTTGTAAACTAATTTATTCCTTTTGTGTTTCTTTCCCCAATATTCCTATACAATGCAATTATCTCTCAACTTGTGATTCAGGCCCTCATAGTCAATAGTTCACATTATTATTTAGTATTGATAGCTAACATGGCATCCAAGAAGTCTCTAAAACACCAATAGGAAGAAGCTCTAAGATTGTGATGAATGATAGTACTTTCATAAAGATTAGCTTCTAGGTTTACCACCTCTTCTTCCAACTATTTAATTGTTGAGGCAAACTTTTCCCCCCTCTTCTTCATGATTAATAACTCTGTGTTAAGGTCCATCATTGCATCACACTACTTCACTACTAGGAAAGTTGTCTCTATCATATTGAAAGATAGCATCCATTTTCTCTTTAACGATAGGTTTATCATGTAAGAAAGATTGTAAATTAACATATGCAATAGAGACCTTACCATGATCGACTATTATTTGAACATTTGTAAAAAAATTCATCCATAACACCTTTAACCAACCAAATTAACAATACATTTTCTAATCACTAACATGAATAAAAGAAAAGATCTAAAACATAAAAGGCATAATAACAGAATATAAAAACATAAAAAGATAAAACAATAAAAATGAGCTTACTACTTATGAAGATAAACTTTAGTTTATCTATTATGCCATCAACCATATCTTTGAATAACTACTTATTGTCAACATGGTCCCATATTAACCTTAAAATATCTTCACCATACAAAAATACAAAAATAAATAGAACTCCAAAAATGATAAATAAGCTTAACTTGTAAAACAAAGAAAAACATAAAATAAAATAACTAACTTATAAAACATTAATTATCCTTTCTTCTTTAGTTTTTTCTCTAACCATTGAATCCTTGCTTCATTAGATACCTCCTCTTGCTGAGATAGCAATGTATTAATCCTGAAAAGGAATGGCATCTTATTCATGTCAATGTTATCCAATCCATGATTTTTAAGATCAAATGTTAGCAATTTTTATTCTAATATAAATCACATGTACATAGAAGCTTTGAAGTATTCTTAATCTTATCTCCTCTTAAATTAATCCCCAATGTACCTATAAACAACTCCTATGCTAAGACATCATTCTCTACTTTCTCTATGATTTCTGCTATCCCTTTTGCTTTTGTTTTTACTTCCTTTTAAGCTTTTTATTCTTCCTCCTCCTTGAGTTTCCTCTTTTCCTCCTATTGTACTCTTTTGTATTCTTCTTCTTAGGTTTTTATTTTTTTTCTTTTCTTTTCCTTTACTCCTCTTATGTTGCCTTGGCCAATGCTTCCCTCTCTATCTTCTTCTTTGTCTTAACTACAATTGTAAATATTAATAAACAAATGAGAGTTTATAAACATAAAAATAAAAATATTAAAGCATAAGTAAAACATTAAAATCACATAAAAAATAACTATAAAAAAATAAATAATAGACTAGAACATAAATATTTTGTTAACTTACCTAGTCTCTTTAATACTTTGGCTACTTCAACTTCTAACTTCTCCTTTGAGTCATAGGTGTTAATTGTTAATTGCCTTAACAGATGTGCCTCTCACCTTATTAAATATATGGGCCTCATATTTTTTGTCTAAAGCATACTCCCTCACTACATCTTTTAAATTAGGTCCTTATGAACTAATTGTTTCCTAGGTAGTGCCATACTATCAAGAATGGAGGACTCAACCATGTCCTACTGCAATGATGATGCTACCTCCATTGGACCACCTAGAGTCGAAGGAAGAAACACCATGATGTTCATTATATTTTGGCACATAGGATGAGAGAAATCCTCTTCATTTAACACTTTCCCATCCCAATCAGAATGGGTTAGCAACATAACAAAACAATGTGCCATCTCATAGTAGAAACCAAAATTGATGAAGTTGCTAGAACTCCCATCATCCATGATGTTGATGTTGTCAAATGCACTAGACATCCTCTCATCCAAGTAACTAGCCTAATTATAGTGGATTTCATGATTTATGATATTATAGATAATAAAAAAGCTCAAAGAGAAAGTAGTCCTATGCTACCTAATCTTTCCACAAAATACTCACTCAATAAAAAGATAATACATGTGCACAAGATTATGGTTCTTACACCTAGGGATGTTGTGAGCCATATCTTCATATTGAGCCCATCCATGAATCATATCCTAATGAACAATAGAAAACGTATCACTTCCATCAACCTTAATGTAAAGATTAAAAAAGTTAAACCAATGCCTCAAGGAATTCTACTTCCAAGATAAAATGACATCCATGCCCTAAACTTAGAAATAAATAGTGGTTGCTGGCTCAAATAACATCTTGCCATGGTGATCACATCCATAGGTGAGATGTTAGAAGACCTCAATTAAATAAAGGGATTAATTCTACACATTCAAAGTTAGGAAGGTATTTCCTCCTAGGTTCACTTGTTAACCACATGTAACTTACGGGAGTGTTGTGTATGTTTGCTTATAAGCTTCTCTCCTTTATGTTTCCAAGCTAGATGTACATAACCTCTACAATCTTGCTTTTATTTATAAAATCAATAAAACATAGATCATAAAGCATGTGTCACACACATTGAGATGAAGTAAAGTCACAATAAAACTAAGCATGAAGAACAAAAGTTGAAATTATACAACTTACCTTTAGGAACCAAGTAAATGTAGGAAAGATTAGGTCACTCATCCATCATATCAAAATTAGATTTATCATAGTGGACATGAATCGAACATGCCCATAATAATTCCTAGTACCACCTATGTTTCTAGGCCTCTTCTACCTTATCCAAGAATTGAGAAAATATAGCAAGATTCCAGTTTTCTTGTAGAGCTACCTCACATGACATCTTCTTTAACAACTCTAGGTAAAACTCCTTGTGATTAGGATTCTTAAAAGTAAAAGCACAGTGAGATAGACAAACCACATAAACCAATGATTCAAACCATAAAGGACCTTGAAGACTTAGAAAGTTTTAAGACACAAATAATACTTTATATTAACATACTTAGAGACTATGATATGAGTGCCAATAGGACTAAATAAACTCTAGATATGGTAGATGTCCAACAACAAGGTAGTATCAGCATTAAATTATTTATAGGGATGATCCCTTCATAAATAATCCAACTTCTTACATTAGATGTATTGACTTCTACATATATCATCCATACTTGTATCAATATCAACCAAGTCTTAGATGATACATCCTAATAGCCTCACATTGACACCATCACATATCCTCTCAAGTGCATGTGAGATCACATGGAGAGCCATCAAAGTCTACACAAGTATATGAAAGTTATCAATGCAAAACTTCATAAAGCACTTGGCCCTTGGATGAGCCCAAATCTATGTATGAAATAGCTTTCATCCTTTGAAGCCTCTTAGTGGCTACAAAGATCACATAATACATCAAGAAAAGCATCAATCCAATCATTAACAACCTAAGGATGACTTCACCCCTACAAAACAACATGCAAAATTAATGTTAGTCCCATGAGATAAGCATAAGATGCATAAAAAATATGAAGATCTAGCTAACCAATATTGAACAAGATAGAACAATATCAATGACAATATAACTAAGGCACAAGACATGCTTCTTAATGTTCCCTCATTAGACTTCAACATCTTAGATAACCTTGACACTTATGTAATGTTTTTAACACCTAGCTAGGATCCATACATAGCCTTTTTTCCAATTATTTCCCTAAAACCTAGATACATTTCTCATGTCCCTAGGTATTCAACAACTTATCTTCTTGTACTTAAACTTTCATCCCCCTAACATCCTAGAACTAGTTAAATTATGGGCACTACATTATCCTAGATTAGTTAAAGTTTTAGGTCCTTTTCTTTCTAGAGTTACATTAATACTTAGTGAAAATTTTCCACTTTTCATAGTCACAATACTTAACCAAATTTTACCTTCTCATCCATGATACTTAAGTAAATTTTAGCTTTACTTTCTTCCCTACTCGGTAGCTAGTAAAATTTGATGTTTCTTGCTACCCTACACCCTTGGATACTTAGGAAATTTTTCTATTTCCCCCTAAATTTTCTAAACTTAGAAGATTTTTTATTTTTATTTTTACTAATACTTAGAAATTTTTGCAGTCTCCCTTCCTATCCACCACTTGTGAAAATTTTGAATTTTCATTTATTCTACATGGTACTTAGAAAATTTTTTCTTTTCCTTCTCAATACCTACTTTTTTCTACTTCTAACATAGCATGCCTTCTAAGCCCAAAAATATTTAAGCATCCTAGTTTATCTACCCTCTCATCTAGCTACATCCACCTTTCCTACCCTACTAGTCCTAGAGCTTGGTTACCCTATTTATCCTTGCATTTCCCATTATAAAAAGAACTCCCTTAGCGACAACTACCTGTAGGGGCACCCTTGGCACTAGTCCACTAAACCTTCAGTAACACCAACACTATGTGTGTCCTGGTGCACAACAGTCGATGTCATATTCTTTTGTCCTTTTAAATTTAATTTTTTTTAAAAAAATTTGAATGGATTAAGCCCCACCTACATGCTTAGTGTACATCCAATGTTACGATGTATTAGCAATGCCATGCATGCTAATAGGAATTGTGCACTAATAATACCATGTAGGTCTAAGCCATGCATCAACCCTCCTATTTGGTATAATGCCTTGCATCCATGAATCATAGTTTTATTTCCTCACCCCGTAATTCTACAAAAAAAATTTATAAAAAAAGAAGAGATGAAAAATAGCACCCTCAAGGCCACATGCACTATGTGCAAGGATGCACAAGCAACACTGAGGGGCTTGGCCTTGGCCACTACTACAGGTAGCTAGCCTTACTGTAGGTACCCAGTGTTTCATTTAGGCCTTTCTTGCCTTTTCCAAAAAGTCAAAAGTGACCAAATACTTGTTATTTTCTATGCCCTTTCTCTTGTACTTTCTCCTTCATATACAGTGCTAACACAATCATTTGTTCTCTTCCTCCTACTCTTGGAGGGTAAATATGCCCTTAAGAAAAACTTATCTATTCACAAGAATGCAAATCAACATTTTTCCCAATAGTTTTTGACAATTTCACATCCAAATTTTACTCTATTCTCCCCTCTAAACTTAATTTTTTGGACTTCAACATCAATCTTTAGAGTTAGAATTTTTTAGCTCCAACATCAATGATGGGACACTTAATAAAAATAGGCCCATTTTGGCCTAAAATTAATCTGAGACTACTCCTACAACTTCTACATGCATATCCTCATCCTCCAAAGATTTAATTTTACTCTCCAAACCAATATTTTACTTACAAATTTGGTTTGTATTGGAAATTTTATCGCACTTTGAATTTTTACACTAAAGCTTGTAGTTTGGCCCTCCATAGGAGGATAACACTCATTTTATCAAGAAATAAAGCATTTTTATCTTTGGGAAGGGAACCTAAACCATTCCCTCATATCATAGCATATCATACTTAATATTTTATGTTCTTTAACTCATGTTTTATAGTTAGAATTTATTTTTTTGTCTCTTAGTCCATTTTATACTTAATTTATTTTTCAGCATTCTATATTTAGTTATTTTTTAAACAGTTTACACTTAGCCATTTTTCCACCATTTGATGCATACATTTTTTATCATCCTCCTAAAACTCTTGATTAACATGTAGTAGGCTAAGTCCATATTCAATTGCAGATTCATGCCCCATTGTGTCATTATCGTTTCGAATGTGCATAAAAATGCTGACACTAGTGGGTCTCAATCATAATGTAGGAAACATTCTTTCTGGAGGAATGGTTGTAAGTTGAAGAAAATCATGCATGGACCTAGCACATCATCCAAGCTAGCATAATGCCAATCTAGTGCACCACCTTCCTTTTCATAACCAACATCCTCTAAAGATACACAAGGGCCACCGTCCATCATTGGTCTAATCCCAAACCTAAACAATGAATCTAATAATGTGGGGAGACAAATAAATCCATGCATATCATATCATGATCAAGGATGCAATCGTGTGTCAGAAATCCATAACATTAACACACCTCATATCCTGACGCACCATACATGTAACAATCAAGTGTATGACCAACAATTTTTCTACCCAACCATCACACCACCAACAGATACCGAGTGGCTAGGGCATGAATGGTTGCCAATGTTTCATACATGCATGGATCCTATTTATCCACTTATTAATCCTTGTCATGGCCAAATGTTTAGTTAGGGGGGTTACCCCTCATCCTAAGTTTTAGGATTCTTAAGTGTTTTTCATCTTTTTGTTTTACAATTTGTTGTTATTTTCCTATTTCTTGAAATAATTCTTCCAATTTCTTCCAATTTTTTCGATTTATTATTGTCATTTTCCTTATTGTGTAATCTCACTTGTGAATAAAATGATCATGTAACCCATTGAGGTGAGGTTTTCTCTATGTTGTCAAGTCATAAGGGACTAATTATTTGAACATTGAGACCATGACATCCATCCACCCATTCCATTAATAAGAGGTTCTTGCTCTAGTCATAATGACATCCTGTTTCACCATGAGACTCAAAATAAGTTAATAATCATTATCTAGGTAGAAGAGTGCAGAACCAAGGTAGAATGTAAAGGGTATGACATCAAGGGGATTTGTAGATTCTCTTTGGCCACTTCTATATGTTCTATCATGTTGTTGAGGTTGTAATCATATCCTTGTAGATCTAACAAAAAATGGAAGTAGGAGTAACCTAAAATGATACTAAATAAAATTTTGTGGATCCCACTGGAAAGACATGTATCCATGCATAAAGGTTGGAAGCTTCTCAAAGCTCAACAGAAAAAAAAGAAAAACATGTGTGCCATAAATTAGCTTCTCCCTTGGACAAAACACCAAGTGATGTTACACCTTGCAACTATGATAGTCTTATGGTTGTCTGCCAACGTGATGAAATTATGCAATGTCAATGTGTTTTGGACTTGGTTTGAATCTTGGAAAGAAGGACTCATGACTATTTAACCATTAATAACACACAAGGTTTCATTGTGATCATGGTAAGACACCTCATGTTCTAATTTTTGCAATCCTTTCTACAGTCCATCTCATCTCATTATTCAGGTGATCATAACTTGTGGTCTTGTGTAACATAGAGTTATTATCTCAAATTGGTGATTTTAACATGTGTGTTTTGTTGCACAGGTATGCATTGCATTCAACCCCTTTAGTATCTATAGACATTTTCAGGTGTGGTTACACAAGGGCATCATAAGCTAAAGCCTCCTTTGGGGAGGATCCACTTGTATAACTTTTATGACTTGTACTTATTTGACACAACCACATCATTCTTCACCTTCCAAGCACTCAATTGTTATATTTGATTATTTTCCTTCTCATATAACTTGATTTGTCCACAACCTTGATTTCAATGCCCTTTTTCTTGCTCATTCTAGTGCTTTTCATGTTGAAGACTATACCTTCTTACAGTTCTGATGCCTCAAACTGATTTTCCACTTAACTAGAACTATGAATCATAGAGCTTCCATTTTCATGCTTGGCTATCCCATTTGGTGGTTATCCATGAACCTTGACATTGCCTACCCAATGTTGGGTCAGACGTGACATCAAATACTCGACATTGGATCACACAAAGCCTATATATATGTCCCCCACAGTGCCCAAACTTCATTTTCATCATTTGTAGCTAGGGGAGTTATTAAATTTTTTCTTGTGCCTCAGAGCTCTACATACCCACTTGCGATATTTGACTTTCTACTTCTCCAATTTCTATGCCATTTAGACCTATCTAAACCCAGAGTGTTCAAGTTAGTCATGGGAGGTGCTTGTATGGAAAACTTGTTCTAATTTTTGGTAATTTGCTATCACCCAGAGTGTATTATAAGGGTAATAGTGTTAACAACTTTAGGTGTTATCATGAATAATCAATCATATTAATGCTAGAAACCTTAATTTCTCCACCCAAGAAACCATAACCATCATTATAAGCCACACATAAGGAAAAAGAAACTAATTGCAAAGAGTCATAATAGACGATAAACACTTTTTGGGGATTTTTCTTGAAAATTTTTCTAACTCTATAATCATATGAATTAAGAACTTAATGAACTAAGGTAACAAGGAAGGTATAAAATGATTAATGATAAAGAATATAACCTTAGTAACACTTGATCTTTGCTTGAATGCAGATGGCCCCAAAAAGAGATGCACAAGAAGAACCTTCACAAAGAGTAGCTAAGAATCCATGTGGTGGCCATGGCCAACAATGCAAATGTCTAGAGCACATGGAGTAGGAAGCCCAATCATTTAGTATTTGTCAAGAGGCCTGTACTATTGGATAGTTGGTCTAAGGAGAGGCCATAAAACCACCAGCTCCTATGCAAGGAAAATGTCTCACGTTGTCCCTTGATTGCCTTATAGCTATTCAAGAAAAAGTTTGTGTTGACCTCGATCATCATGGAAGTGAATTTTAGCCTATTTATGGAGTTTACTCTAGAAGTAGTTTGAATGCAAATCTAGGCATCACCTCTGTGGCCCATTCTTTAAGACAATGGCAAGTGGTACCTTGGTGAGACTCACCAATTCTAGCACAACAAAGATGAGGGCACCACTATCAACATTTGTGGAGTTAATGTCTCTTTTTTAGTTAAAGAAATTATAGTAACTCTCAATTTGCCAAATGAAGAGGCTAAGGTAGCCCATCTATCCACCAAATCTAACCCTGATACCAAAAAATTGTGGTTGAAATGGGCATATGACAAGGAAGACAAAACATATAATGAACTAACTCTAAGAGAGAGGACATACTTCAAGGTTGGTATATACCACTTGTTTCCCACTAAAGGGCTCAATCAAATTTCAACATATGTGGCTAGGGGAAGTGTTATCTTAATGGGAAAATATGTAGCCAATATTCCTCAATTCTACTTCACTGAAATTCAACAGTGGTTCGAAGAGAAAAAGGTAGGGAAGCCAACACTCCCATTTCCTTGCCTAATTAGGAAGCTATGCAAGTACGCTGGAATCTTGGGATATATGAATGATGTCCCCAGGAAGGCTCAAAATGCCTCCTTTGCCAAACTCCTTAAACTTGCAACACCAAGAAATGATCTTGGTGAAGAACAAGAACTAGGGAAGCAAGTAGAGCCAAAAGTAGAAGTACAACATGAACCTAAATAGCACTCAAAAACACAACTCCACCATTGCCACCATAAGATTACAGGCTCATGATGAGCCATCTCTAGAAAATTGCTAAAGTTGTCAGTTAGGGAAGCAGGGATGAATCTAATCTCTTTAGAATAATTGATGATGTCATACAACCCATTGTTCCAATTGATCTAATAAGGAGAAAGATCTCATTACAAACAAAATGAGGATCCTAGTGGTCTAGGCAAATCTCTGGGAATGCTACATCCTTCCAGGTAACACTTGAAACTGGAGAAGGTGCCATAGTTATGGTAATGCAACATCATGATGCAGTTGGTTTAGTAGAAGTAATCATGGACCATATTAAAGAATCATTCAATGTGCTTGTTGTGTCCCCAGTAGATGTCATTAGGACCATAGATGCGTAGATGTTGGTCAAGACCTTAATGACTCCTATGGTGCATGAGGATGTATTGGATCAACTGATGTAGATGAGATAAGTGATGACTATTGTGTTTGACATTTCAAGTGATGTCCCTGCAGCACAATCAAACCTCATCACCACTAAAGGAAAGCTGGTCATGGCTGAAGTTAGGGTAGAACATGTAGAAGTAGAAGTGCAAAGATTACAACAAGAGTTAGCTACCCTAAGAGCTAAATGATGAGACCTTACTTGATTTATTATACTTGACTAGCTAGAATAATTTAGGATGGAGCTATTGTCCAAGCTGATTGAGGAGAGTGTAGTTATAAAATAAGAAAAGAAGAAAGTAGTTTAGAATGCCTCTATTGTTGATGCACAATCCCATGCTTATAAAAAGGCAATGATCGTTGCACAAGAAGAAAACAGGTAGCTCACCATTGAGAATTCAAAGTTGACAATAATTGAAAAGCAAAAGAACATTATTGAGGAGAGTGTCCACTAATTAATAAAATAACTAGTGAGGGTCAATTAGGATATTAATAGATTAGCCAGAGAAAAAAAACCCTTAATGGAAAAGGTCCACGTGATTTGACAAAAATTAGCAATAGAAATCAGCATGTGGTAGAATGAGGCCAAGAAGCATGAAAAGTTGAAGGAATAATTTCATGACCAAGTAGGCATGTATAAGTAGATAAATGAAAAAGAGATCTAGATGGCTAAAGCCCACATTTGATCCCTGTTAGCACAAAATCCTAAGTGGCAACCAATTTTGGATAGCTATGCCTTGGTCCACTAGGTGGAAGTAAAGAACAAAGACTTGTAGATCGAAGATTTGAGAAAATACATGACATTAGCTAAACTCAGATATGCTAACCTCACCATGTTAATGGTAGGTCGACCTTGGAACAAGCTAGAGAAGTAGGTAGCGACCACTTATGCATTGTATGAAAAAGAGTTTGCAAATCGGAAAGACGCTTTGCAGAAGCTACATGTGGTAAACTTAAAATTGGAAACGGTTAAAGCCAACTACTAGGAATAGAAGGATATCACCTCAAACCTAGCTAGAAGATTAATAGATTATCATGAACTTAGAGGAAAAGCTAGGACCTTTGAAGAGGAACGATAGTAGTTTGCAGCTTAGTATGTGAAGGTTAATTAGATGTTCCCGCAACTGCCATGCCCTTGGGACATACTGACATCAACAAATATTGGTTCAGCAACCTGGATAGTACATGATCCAAGAATGAATGAGGAAAAGTTGCAAGTGTAGCTTAATCATTACAAATTTCACAAGCTTGGTGACAAAGGGAAGCAACCAATGGAGGAGTCACCGCCTTCAAGAACTACATGAGCTTCCTAGTTTTGTATCTTGTAATAGTGTGTTCTAGTTTTGTACTACACCACTGCAGCATGTAAGAGTAATTTTTTTTTATTGATTAAGGTAGTCAATAATCCCATACCTTCTCAATATTTTGTAAAGAACTTGTTCCTTGTTTTGTTTAACTTGAGGATGAGTTTTCATTTAGTCATGGAGGTATGATGAGTCATGAATCTATCAAGCCCCAATATTAGATACTCAATGTCAGAGCCAGGAAGCAATGTCAGATATCCAATGTCATCTCCTCTATGCTAGCCTATAAATTTTAGCACTTGGATGCATGGTTGATGAATCAAATTTTTCATCTGCTCCAATGTCATGTATCTGATGTTGGAGCCAAGATGTGATGTCAAATATTCAATGTCATGAGTTATATGCTAGCCTATAAATATAGTGCTTGGGCTCACCATTTTAGATCAGTTCTTGTCATAGTTAGCAAAGATCTTGTAGTTTTTTTTCCCTAGAGTTAGAATATTTTCTAAGTGCTCATAGTAGGAGTCTAAGTGTGTACAAGTCTTTGTTTGAACACTAATGTACCTAAGCATAGCAATGTGATAGGAATAAAAATGAACTCTTTTGATAATCCTTGTAACACTAAGAATAGATTAATGTTTTCTTTAATGCACTTTACTTTTATACATTGTACTTTTATGCATTTAAATTAAGTAATTAATTTTCAGTTGTTAATGAACATAAGTATGACAACTTCAAGCATATATATAGTGCTTGGTAACCCAACAATAGTTAATGTTTGGTAACCCAATAGTGCTATATGTGTTTAGGATGTGTTTAGTAAAGTGGGACGAGTACTTGTGTCAAGCTAGCTAGGCTAGTTTAGATCTTATTTTCCAATATTCATTAGCCTAGTTAATTTATCTCTTTATTGTCATTAGCAGCTATACTGACCTAAATCGTCGATGTTAGGCTGGAAGGGAAAACAAACACCGAAATATCGTTGGGCAGACATAACTGACACTGCCTTTGCTTGACGGCAAGCTAGAAAGGGAAATGAAGGTAGAGTGCCTTGGATGGTTTGCATGCAAATCAACCAAGGACTTCCTTGAGTGTAAACTATGGCTTGCACTGGGGTTATCGTAACTGATGTTTGAAATGTAACAATATGCTCGAAATGCAAAATGTAAACAGTACACATGAAATGCAAATAGAAATGTATACTGAATTGGTATTGTAAACAAAACGTAAACTAAATTTAAAATAGTGCAAACAATATAATGGCCAGCAAAATGAACTGTATTGTATTGCTTGAAAAGGATGTGCACCGATCAAAGCATAGCTACACGTGTAGATCAAGCGCCAAGCCCCAGGGTGATGTGTTTCAGAAATTCTTGGATACAAGGAATCAAGTGTGTCTGAGCATCCAAGGATTGCTAGTCTACGTTTCCTAAGCTGTTAAACTTCAAAATTGCCAACCTTGTTTATGTGAATTGATAGGGTATTTATAGGGTTTGGCTGGGCTTGGGTGCGGAATTCATGGATGGAATCAACGACTGAGAGATGAGAGGAAAACGGATCGTGTGACACGTGTCCGATGGACAACTGTGTGTGAGTTGGACATGTGTGGGCAAGCTATGTTCTTGACCAAGTTCATTGTATCTTAAAACATGTGTTGGCTTGTCCAAGCTACCTTACGCTCATGGAAGCAGATACAATTTGGAGCGTAAGAGCTTGATAAGCTCACAAATGATGAAAATTTACAATGAAAATGATGATGTACAACAAGAGAAATTGACTCCAGCTCACTTGAATCTTCTTGATCTCAGAATTGATTGCTGCAGGATGTTGATTTGAGTGGTTTCGTGGTTGTTCAAGGCATCTTTGTTTGACCAGGACTTCCAGCTTGAGTTGATTTTGTCTTAGCGTCTCCTTAGCGTGCTCATGCTGCATTCATGCTACACTCATGCTGCTAGTGTGACTTCAGCGTGACCTTAGCATGAGTGAGCTAAAATGATGTATTTTTCATAAATTTTTTATTTTTGAAGCCTGTTTCTTTAGTGCAACTGTTGTCTGACTGTGTGGTTGACCTTAGGAATGATCTATAAGTCAAAAATTGAGCCTAATGTGACTTGTTTTAGACCATTTTGGTAGCTCATGCTGGACTCATGCTACTAGCATGACTGCAGTGTGACCACAACGTGAGTTGCAAAAACTTGCAATTTTGAACTTGAAATCTGGAATTCTAGAGATTGGAACTTGAAGTTGTCAACCATGAACCCTGAGGATGACTGGCACCTTGGAAATCAGATCATTTTAACTCAGTTTTGGGGCTTCTAGAGTTGGTCACACTGTACTCACACTACCAGCATGACCTCAACGTGACCACAGCGTGAGTGAGGAAATGTGTACAATTTAGCCTGAAATTTGAACTCCCGAATGTTGAAACTCAGAGTGGACATTAGTGGCTCTTGATGATAGCTTGCACCTTCAGATTTGGACCATTTTGACTTGATTTTGAAGCTTTTGGAGTTGCTCATGCTGAGGGAAAGCTAGCTTGACAATGTGAGCAAGCTGGGCATGAGTTCCATGTCTTAGTCAAATTTTGCCTCCCGAACGCTTGAAAGGGCTTGAGTCGTTTCAAAGTGTTAGGCTGAAATTAGTGGTGTTTCATTGGCCCCTCTTTGTTGACGTCTAGAGGAATCCACCCAAGAGGCATCGACAAAGAAGTGCAAAACATCATGAACAAACAAGTACCAAGCATTATCCGTTGGCCCTTGGCTGGACTTCATTGCACTATTTTCAAAATTACATGGGATTGAAGGAATGTAGTTCAAGATGCAAGGGGATTGGTTGTAACCAGGGGAAACTAGGAGTTGATCAAGGGTTATATTTGTTGTTAGAATTGTGGGAGAGAAATTTCTCTCATGTGAATGAGCCATATCTTTGGTCGTCATCAATAGCCAGTGTTCAGCAGACTTGGAACCAAGACATACAGAGTGTGTTCTTTAGAGAAACGGGACTCTTGTAGAGTGTTTATTGGGGCCCATTGTAAATAGCCAAAGTGACATGTTGATGTGCAACATAATCATTTGAAACATGAGTGTAAATTTTTTTCAAGACAATTGCCTTCTCACCTGGGGCTTGTATGAGAAGAGCCAATGGTCTTTGGTCTATGATGTCTATGGCGTCATGAAGACCTTTTCCATGCATTTTGCTCTTTGATCTTTTTGTTCTTTTTCCTTTTTTTGTTTGTTTCTTCTTTTATTTTATTTTTCTTTTCTTTTTATTTTTCTTTTCTTTTTGTTTTTTTGAAAGAGATTGCTTTTAGTATTATGCTCATGCTCATGCACTTGCATTTTGTATCATGTACCGTGTACTGTGCTTTGCATTGCAACTGCTTAGAAGATCATAGTGTGCAACAATTTATCAAGAGCTTTGGGGATGAGTAAAATGTATCAAGGGGGTGTAATTGAATAGGATAAGGGGAACATGATGGGGAATAGGGAATGTATCAAGAGTCAGGAAAGTACTTATGAACGGATTGATTAGCCCAGTTGCAGGCATTGGGAAGAATGTGATACCTTGTCGTCATGATGAAGTGCATCTATGCATGAACGCCTCAAGCATGTAATCTTGCAAACACAACTCCAAGGAGATAGGAAAACCATAAATGATTTGGTTAACTAAGCACTTCAAACCTGAAAAAAAACAAGGGATGGAGCCACTACGTGCAATTTCAAAGCAAACAGAATCATGAACAGTATCAGCTTCATCAGAGTTTGTGAGACAAATTGGGCAACAAGTCTTTATGGAATAGGTACAGCCAATTGCAACAATCATATCTTTTCAAGTATTCCCTAGTCGTCGATGATGTCACTAGTTTATAGTCTTAGCGGACTGTTGCAGGTTAGTTTCATGTTGTAACCCTTTGGACGGTACCAGTTTAGCGTTGTAGCAGATGGTGCATTACTAGTTTATAGTCGTAGCAAACTATGAAGAGGCAAACTAGTTTTTAGTCTTAGTGGACTTTGGATGCTAGTTTACGTCATGGCGGACAAATGTGGCAGTTTAGTGTCATGTCGAACAGAGCTTTGTGGTGTCAGTTTATTGTCATGACTCCAGGACACTCTTGCTTATGTAAGGTATGATGCAACATGCGTGGTCATGCTGTGTGTCTGCAAGATCCTGTAAAAATCAACTAGAAAGAAAACAACATCAAGCAACACCTGTCATAAACAAAGTTAAAATGTATGAATGAAAGAAAAGTAACGCGTGGTAGTTTTAGGCCATTCCAGGCTGTAGGCTAGTTTAAGGCCTTTTCGGGCCATGTGTTTTTGTAGTTTTATGTTTTTTAAATAATGTGTAAACTAAGCTGACAAATGTGTAAACAAAGAAAAATGCGTGATCTAAGTGAGCAGCCAAAATGTAAACACATAGGCTAATGCAATGTAAACAAAAGTTAAAAATGCATGGCAAGTGGAGGCAAAGGGTAGGCAGGCACCCACATTTTTGACCAAGGAAAAGTATTGGTCATGTAGTTACTTCCTAACTAGGCATGGATTAGGGAGCATGCAAGGCTTAAGATCCTATAGGGGGGGGGGGGGGGGCTATTGGCTTCAACCACTCGTTCGGGTGTGTTAGCCTTAGGCGTTGCATTGGTTACCATAGGTGTACCACCAAGAAACTCTTCTTCCAAAACTTGCACCATGTCTATGTCATGGATAGTCGAAGAGGAAGCATTATTACCATGGATGATAACTTGACCTCCTTTGAATGGAAGGTGGATTTCTTGGTGGATGGGAGAGGAGATGGCCCTTAGTTGGGCTAGCCAAGGCCTACCTAGAATCATGTTGAAACCTAGCATCTCCTCAATGATAGAGAAATCTACACTAGTGGGGAATTTCTCTCCTACTACAAAGGCTAAGTTGATTGTACCCCTAACTGTGATACGTGAATTATTGAAGGATTTTAGACACATGGTTTTGGTTGGCCTGATTTCATCTGCCAAGCATAGCTTGTCGATGACGGAGTACAAGACTACATTTGTTGTTGCACCATCATCTACATGCACTCTACGGATGGTACACTGTCCAACACGAATGCTGATGGATAGTGGAGTTGTAGTGACCTCTCCTTATGCAACGTTGACTTTGATTGCATCATTGCAAAAGGCTAAGGTTGTTGAACCCAATTCTTGTGGTGTAGGAGCCAGCATTGTTGCACGAATGGATGTCTCATTTGCAGGGATGTCCTTTGTAATAGGAATGAAGGCCAAGATCTTGGCCAATGCTTGGAAGTGAGCAGATGAAGTCATGACTAGGTTGAACAAACTCAACATTGTGTTCTTTTGCTTGAGCATTTGCTTCACTTGGGTTAGTGCAACTACAAATTCCTTGTCATTAGCCTTTGTGTTGGCCTTGATTTCCTCCATGTGGCTTGAAAGGCATATCTCTCGAGAAGGGGACTCGGGCTTGGTTTGCTTGGCCTACTTGGGGGTAGGGGCCCTAGTGTTCAGTTGTTGTTTGTTGGTTGTGGCCTTTGCTTTGACCATGGGGGTTGCAAGATGTTCATTTGTCCTCTTGCATTGCCATTTGGTGGACCTACCCAAGTTGCTAGTGGGATTGACCCTTGAAGGAGGAGGGATTGAGATGTTGCCCACTGTTGGGCTTCAAGTATGTGAGGGTCCACCACGTTGTAACACCCTTATGATAAAGGGTAGATTAGGAGTTTTTTGTGTGACTAACTCGTTGTGGCACCTTGATGACGAAAGGTTGTTCAGTGGTTTTTGTTGCTATGTCATGTCAGTTTAACGTCTTAGCAGATGATTGTTTCAGAACTTTGACAACAAAGGGTGTTGCAGGTGCCTAAGGCGGCACTTTGATAATAAAGGGAGACTTCTTGCTTGTGGAGGCGAAGGGGACCCTTGCCTTGTTAGAAGGCACACAAATCACAAAAGGTTGTTGCATAGGTTTGGTCTTGCCACCTATGCTAATTGAGTTTATGACATAGGAGGCATTGTCTATGTTGGATTAACTTGCTGTGTCAATCACCAGTTGGCCTTGTTCTCTCATTCTATGCAGGTCCTCTTGCAAAGCATGATAGTCATCTGTATTGTGACCAGCCAATTGATGCTAATGACAGTATTGGTCCAGTCTAAAATGTTGTGGGACCATGGGCTCATTTGGTACTGCTAATGTGGGGTTTGTTAGCAGTTCAAAGTACCTATCGTGTTTTTGACGGGTAATCACTGAACGTGTTTGTGTTGGATTTTCTTGGCTTTCAAGAGTTGCTCCAACAGTTCAAAGGGTTGCATCGGTAGTGGTGTATACTTTGAGCGGTCCTTGCGCTAAAATTTGGACTTTGGGGTGGCCCCTGCCTATGTAGGTGAGTTGGTGCCAAAGTTGGCAATTTTTTCAGCTGGGGCTTTGGGTTGCTTAGCTGTTGGGCCCCAGTTGGTTGCTTTTGTACTTGCGGCCACCATTTCTACTATTGTGTTTTGCTTGCAAGCATGTTGGTTTCTGTAGGCCACATAAGCTGGGTTATTACTTGCTGTTGCTACCTCTTCAATGCCCCTTGCTTGGTCAAAGGCCTGGGTAAGAGACTTTGGGGCCTGGTAGAGCAGTTTGGAATTGATGAAGCCAGTGACTACATCCTTGAAGATTTCCAAGAGATGTGTCTCTATGATTGGCTCATGCATTTCATGGCACTTCATCATTAGAGGAAGGGTAGTATGGGCTCCAGGGATCCTTGTGTGACATGGAGGAGCTTGTCGATTATCACTTCAGGTCTGATGTTGTATCTGAAGCATGTCATAAACTGGTGTATGAGGTCCTCGAGGGATGCGTTGGAAGCTTGGGGTAGGGTATGATACCAGTCTAGAGCTTTGCCAGTGAGTGACATGGGAAAGAGACGTAGAATGACATGTGGCCAGGAGTACAACGTGATAGCTTCTATGTGGAATGTGATGATATGTTAGATGTGGCAATGAATAGCCCATGAGTAGTGTAAGGGGCAGGACCATACGATAGATCAAATCATCACAGTAAAAGTCCACCACCTTGGATGTGTCTGAGGAGGTAGCCTTAAGCTAGTGTATTTTCTCCATCAGAGTCTGGATGAGTTGGGACACTTATTCCCAACTCATAGATTCACCAGTCGATTGTGTTGACTAGACTCATGTAGGTTGTGCGGTGAAGGCTGAGATCACTAATTGTGGGCTTTGCGAGTTTAATGTCATGGCTGATGGTTGGTACTTTAACATCATACTGACCATGTGTTGGTAGTTTAAGGCGGTACTGGGTCATGGATAGTTTAACATCATCCTGGATGGATGATGAGTAGGTGCCTGAGGCACTGGTGAAACAAGCATGATACATGTGGCACCTGCGTAAATGTTGGGTTGAGGTTGGGGAATTTGGGGCATGGCCCTAGTGTAGGCATAAGGTACTTGTGTTGCTTAGGGATAGGCCCCATTGTGTGTAGATTGTGAAGCGAATGCCTTGGGCATGTGCTCTAAGTGCTATGATTGTTGTGAGGAGGCAAGGCCCCAAGGGCTATCAGGTTCGGGCAGGGCCGTGAACTCATACTCGTACTCAGATGGCAACCTCGGGTAAGAGGAAGTCATCATGAAATCGTTGTGTTATGTGTATTGTATGTATTGGACAAGGTGATCCATGTTGATGGTAGTCAGTACTTAGACCGGATTGAAGTTAGGTGTGAATTACGGTGAATTCGTCTTTGAAATGGATGCAATTTGTGTGTTTTTGTTGAAAAAACACTATAGCGGTACTATAACAGTATTGTAGCAACATGAGTACTGTAGCAGCGTGAGCACTGAAGCAACCGCAAAACACTATAGCAGCATAAGGTTACTGTAGCAAGCAAAGCATGAGTTACAATCCAACATGAGTTATCAAAGCATGAGCAAGCCTAGAGCATGAGTACATCAAAGCATGAGCAAGCTAGAGCATGAGTAGGCCCTCCTTCTAGCACTAATTTACTGTATTGACCTAAATCGTCGGTGTCAGGTTGGAAGGAAAAAAAAACACAGAAAGATCGTCGGGTAGACATAGTTGACACTGCCTTCGCTTGAGCGCAAGCTAGAAAGGGAAATGAAGGCAGAGTGCCTTGGATGGTCTACACGTAAATCAACCAAGGACTTCCCTGAGCATAAACTATGGCTTGCGCTGGGGTTATCGTAACTGATGTTCGAAATGTAATAGTATGCTCGAAATGCAAAATGTAAATAGTATGCACAAAATGCAAACAGAAACGTATATTGAACTGGTATTGTAAACAAAATGTAAACTAAATTTAAAATAGTGCAAACAATATAATGGTTGGAAAAATGAACTGTATTGTATTACTTGGAAAGGATGTGCATTGGTCAAAGCGTAGCTACACATGTAGATGGCAAGTCAAGCACCAAGCCATAGGGTGATGTGTTTCAAATATGCTTGGATACAAGGAATCAAGTGTATCTGAGCCTCCAAGGATTGCTAGTCTACGTTTCCTAAGCTGTCAAACTTCAAAATTGCCAACCCTGTTTATGTGAATTGACAAGGTATTTATAGGGTTTTCCTGGGCTCGAGTGTGGAATTCATGGATGGAATTAACAGCTAAGAGATGAGAGGAAAATGAATCGTGTGACATGTGTCCGATGGACAACTGTGTGTGAGTTGGACGTGTGTGGGCAAGCTACGTTCTTGACCAGGTTCATTGTATCTTACAGCGTGTGTTGGCTTGCCCAAACTACCTTATGCTCATGGAAGCAGCTACAATTTGGAGCGTAAGAGCTTGACAACCTCAAAAATGATGAAAATTTACAATGAAAATGATGATCTACAATAAGAGAAATTGACTCCGACTCGCTTGAATCTTCTCAATCTCTGAATTGACTGTTGCAGGATGTCGATTTGAGCGGTTTCGTGGCTGTTCGAGACATCTTTGTTTGACCAGGAATTCTAGCATGAGTTGATTTTTTCTTGGCCTTTCCTCAACGTGCTCACATTGCATTCACACTACACTCACGTTGCACTCATGCTGCTAGCATGACTTCAATGTGACCTCAGCGTGAGTGAGCTAAAATGATGTATTTTTCACAAAATTTTGATTTTTGAAGCCTGTTTCTTGAGTGCAACTGTTGTCTGACTGTGTGGTTGACCTTAGGAATGATCTGTAAGTCAAAAATTAAGCCTGATGTGACTTTTTTTAGATCATTTTTGGTAGCTCATGCTAGCTAGACTCATGCTGCTAGCGTGACTGTAGCGTGACCACAGCGTGAGTTGCAAAAACTTGCAATTTTGAACTTGAAATTTGGAGTTCTGGAGACTGGAACTTGAAGTTGTCAACCATGAACCCTGAGGATGACTTGCACCTTGGAAATCAAATCATTTTGACTCAATTTTTGGACTCCCAGAGTTGGTCACATTGTACTCACGTTGCCAGCATGATCTCAACATGACCATAGCATGAGTGAGGAAATGTGTACAATTTAGCCCAAAATTTGAACTCCCGAATGCTGAAACTCAAAGTGAACATCAATGGCTCTTGAGGGTAGCTTGTACCTTCAGATTTGGACCATTTTTTACTTGATTTTGAAGCTATTGGAGTTGCTCATGCTAAGGGAAAGCTAGCTTGACAATGTGAGCAAGCTGGGCAGGAGTTCCATGTCTTAATCAAATTTCACCTCCTGATGCTCGAAAGGGCTTGAGTTGTTTCAAAGTGTTAGGCTGAAATTAGTGGTGTTTCAATAGCAGCATAGAATTAGACAACATCATATGCCTCACTTTGGACTAAACCATACGTGATAAAGCTACCACTAGTCCAAGTAAGAAGATAGTGAGCTGCAATCAAATCCTAACGATCTAGATACCACAACTAGTTCCATCCATAGAATTCAACTAGATCATGCATAAACACTTGTGATTCGTATGGTTGGATGTAGGGGTTGGTCAAGTACCCGACGTTGGATCATATAGAGCCTATAGATATGACCCCTCTAGTACTTCCAATTTCATTTTCATCATTTACCACTAGGGTAGTTGTTCAAATTTTCTTTCATGACTCAGAGCTTTGCACACTTATCTTCCACTTGCGATATTTAGCTCTCTACCACTCTAATTTTCATACCATTTAAACCCATCTAAACTCGAAGTGTTCAACTTAGTCTTGGGGGGTGTGCTTGCATGTGAAACTTGTCCCAAATTGCTAAAATTTATTATTGCTTGAAAGGTATCATAAGGATGAAAATATTAAAAACTTTAGGAGTTATAATGAAAAATCATTCACATTAATGCCAAAACCCAATCTTTCCAACCCACGGGCCCATAACCATCATTATAAGCCACATATAAGGAAAAAGGAATCAATTGTGAAAGGTCATAAAATGAGATAGATACTTTCTAGGGATTTTTCTTGAAAATTTTTCTAACTTTGCAATCATATGCATTACAACCTTAATGAACTAAGGTTATGAGTAAGGTATAAACTAATGATACCAAATATAACCTTAGTAACACTTGATCTTGGCTTGATTACAGATGGTCCCAAAAAGAGATGCTCAAGGTGAACCATCACAAAGAGCCACTAAGCATCCATGAGGTGGTCAATGCTTTAGCATTCACTAAGAGGCTCCTACTACTGGGAAATCAGCCCAAGGGGAGGTTGTAGAACCACAGGCTCCTAAGTAGGGACAACATCTCACGTTGCCCTCTAATTGCCTTGATACCACTTTAGAAAAGTCCACGTTGGCTTCAGTCATTATGGAAATGAATTTCAATCCATTCATGGAGTTTGCTCTAGAAGTAGTTCAGATGCAACTCAAGGTGTCCCCATTGTGGCCCATTTTGTTGGATAGTGGTGAATAGTACCTGGGTGAAACCCATCAATTCTACCACAATAAAGATGAGGTCACCACTGTTAACATTTGTGGAGTAAGTGTCTCCCATTCAATCAAAGCTATTACTACAACTCTTAATCTACCAAATGAAGGGGCTAAGGTAGCCCATCTATCAACCCTATTCGACCCTCAGACCAAGAAATTGTGGTTGAAATGGACATACAACAAGGAGGATAATACGTATAATGAAATGAATCTAGAAGAGAGAACCTGTTTCAAGATCGGGACTTACCACCTATTTCCTACGAAAGGGCTTAATTGAATTTCAACTTATGCAACTAGGGGAAGTGCCATTTTAATGGGTAATTTTGTGACCAATCTTCCCCAATTTTATTTCACTGAAATCCAATGGTGATTTGAAGAATCAAAGTTAGCGAAACCAACACTTCCATTCCCCTGCTTAATTAGAAGGCTATGCAGGTGCATTGGAATCTTGGGACATACAAATGATATCCCCAGGAAGGCTTAGAACCCCTCCTTTGCTAAACTTCTAAAACCTACAACACCAAGAAAAGATCTTGGTGAAGAATGAGAAGTAGAGAAGGAGGTAGAGCTATAAGCAAAAACACAACATGAGCCGGAGTAGCACCCATAAACACAAGCTCTGTTACCACTGCCATCATAAGACTATAGGCCCTCGATGAGCCATTTGCAGAAGATCGTTGAAGTAATTAGTTAAGGAAGCATGAATGATTCCAACCTCTTTCAAGTTATGGATGATGTCGTATGACCCACAGTGTCAGCTAACCCAATGTAAGAGAGATCTTGATACAATCAAGAGGAGAAGGATCCCAATGGTCATGAAAAATCTATGGGAATGCTACATCATTTGAAGTAATGCTCAAAATTGGTGAAGGTGCCATAGTTGTGGTACTATAACACAAGGATGTAGTAGTTGCAACAAAGGTAATCATAGATCATATCAAAGAATCATTTAACATACCTGTTATGTCCCCAAAAAATCTAACAGGAACTAGAGATGTGCAAGTGTTGGCTAAGACTTCAATGACTCTTGTGGTGCATGAAGATGTGCTTGATTAACTACTACAGATAAGCTAAGTAATGACCACCTTGTTTGACATCCTTAGTGATGTTATTATAGTCCAATTAGACCTCATCACCACAAAAGAAAAGTTGGTCATGGTAGAAGTTAGGGAAGAACATGCTAAAGTTGAAATACAAAGATTATGACAAGAGTTGGTTTCCCTAAGAGCTGAATGACAGAGTCTTGCCTATTTTGTTGTGCTAGACTAACTCAAGCAATTCAAGATGGAGCAGCTAACCAAGCTAACTAAGGAGAGAGCAACTACTGAGCAAGAGAAAGAGAAAGTGGTTTGAAATGCCTCTACTACTGATGCACAATCCCATGCACATAAAAAGGCATTAACCACTATACAAGAAGAGAATAAACAACTCACTCAAAGTTGACCATAGTGGAGATGCAAAAAAAAATTCTAAAAGAAAGAATCCACTAGTTAGGAGAACAACTATTGAGGGTTAACCAAGACATTAATAGATTGCTAGAAAGAATAGAATCCTCTTAATGGAGGAGGTTCACACTATCCACTCGAAGTCAGTAATTAAAATTTGCGCATGGTAAAATGAGGCCAAAAAGCATGAGAAATTGAAGGAGCACTTTTGTGACCAAGTAGGCATGTAGAAGCAGATCAATGAAAAAGAAATGTAGATGGCCAGAGCCCACATCAACTCTTTGTTAACACAGAATCCTAAGTGGTAGTCCATCTTGGATAGCTATGCCTTGGTCCATCAAGTAGAAGTCAAGAATAAGGACCTGCAAATAGAAGATCTAAAAGAATACATGGCATTGGATAACCTCAAATATGCCAACCTTGCCATGTTAACAACAAGTTTCCCTTGAAACAAGCTGGAAAAAAAAGTGGAAACCACCTATGCATTATATGAGAAAGAGTTTGTAGATCAAAAGGATGCTTTGTAGAATTTGTAGGTGGAAAACTTAGAATTAGAGGTGGCCAAAGCTAGCTATCAAGGATAAAAGGACAAGGCCTTGAACCTAGCCAGAAGATTAACTGATTATCATGAACTTAGAGAAAAAGCTAGGACCTTGGTTGGCCTATAAATACAACACTTGGGCACTTGGTTGAGACATGAAGAATAAGCAGTAGAAAAGATAGTTTTAGTTTTTAGTTTTTCTTAGAGTTCTATTATTTCTACTGCATGGCCACAATGTGATATTTGTAATCGTATGACACCTTTGTTTGAGTGTGACGTACTTGGATACATTACATGAGTGGCAATAAAGATTGAGATTACTCTCATCATTGCAACATCCACTTTGATTATTATTACTTTGAATTGTTAATTATTTACTACTTTCTTTAGTTAAATGTTTTCATTTATTTTTGTTATTAGGTAGAATGCGTACACCTTATTCACGAGCATTGAAGTGTAGATACTTGGTAACCTAGTAGTGTATTGTTTCATATACATGGCAACCCTAGAAGTAGTCTCATGAAGTCCAAGATGTATATGGATGATTAAGGATGGATACCCATTGCACGTAGGCTAGTCTAGATTTTACCCTCCATTATTTAATAACTTAATTAATTCATCTCTTTGTCATCATTAGGAGTAGCATAGAATTAGGCAACATCATATGCCTCACTTTGGACTAAATCATATGTGATAAAGCTACCACCAATTCAAGTGGGAAGACAACAAACTGTGATCAGAGCATAATGATCTAAATACCACAACTAGTCTCATCCATGGAATTTGACTGGATCATGCATGAACGCTTGTGATTCGTATGGTTGAGTGCAAGGGTACCTCACTGCACATCAATGATTAAGGGGGGATATAGATTTTTAGTTTTAGTTCTTAGTTTTTGATAGTCTTTCTTAGAGTTCTATTATTCCTAGTGCATGCACGTAGTGTGATGTTTGTAATCATATGACACCTTTGTTCAAGTGTGACGTACTTGGACACGTTACATGACTAGAAATAAAGATCAAGATTACTCTCATCATTACAACATCTACTTAGATTATTATTGCTTTTAATTGTTACTTATTTACTATTTCCTTTAGTTAATATTTTCATTTATTGCTATTTACTATTCCTATCATTAAGCAGAATGCGTATGCCTTAATGAAAAGCGCTCAAGTGTGAGTACTTGGTAATCCAACAGTGTATTGTTTGGCACACCGAGTAACATATGCTTGGAAATCCCATAAGTAGTCCCATGAAGTCCAAGGTGTGTACAAATGATTAATAATGGATACTCATTACATGTAGGCTTGTTTAGATTTTACTCTCCATTGTTCAGTAGCTTAATTAATTCATCTCTTTATTATCATTAGGAGTAGCATAGAATTAGACAACATCATATGCCTTACTTTGGACTAAACCATATGTGACAAAGCTATCATTAGTCTAATTGGGAAGACAACAAACTACAATTAGGGCACAATGATCTAGATACCACAACTAGTCCCATTTACAAAATTCAACCAAATCATGCATGAACACTTGTTATTCATATGGTTGGGCATAGGGGTACCTCACCACTGATCAACTGGTGTGTCTAACCATCATCTTCCACCACCTTTCTTACATGAACAACCCATTGAGAAGCTACATTTTCTATTCTTTTAATTTTTTGGAAATATTTATCATTACAAGTTATTTCTAGTGCCACTCCTTTAGTTCTTAAATTTTTGGAATAAAATGAAAGAAATGTACCAACAACTATGAATTACTTACGTTCAATGTCAAACATCTTTACTAGTTTTTGTAGCTCTTGGTCATTGTTTATCTCTTTAGCCAAGTTCTCAATAATGGATCATTGGTGAGTGAATTTAATCTTGAAAGCTTCAAGCTTTGCATTGGTTGTCCTTAACTTTTGATTTTATCTCTTTGTAATGCTTGAATTTTTCCTCATAAAGTAGGTAGGCACTGGCCACCTACTTTTTCAACTTTTACCTTAGTCTTTCTACTATTACCATTGCCAAGTTTCCATATATTTGGTCATCTCTTCATTTTGCAACTCCTTTAGGGGGATCTTAGCTTTGTTATATGCATTTAGTCCATTAAGTATGGGCTACCACATGTCACTTCATTATTGGACTTGTTGAAGGACCTCATTGATCTTCACTTTTGCTAATTGAATTTCCTTTTCATTGATCACTTTAAGAAGCCTAACCTAGTCCCTATAATGATTTTTTACCCATTCAAATTTTAGGGATTTATTCTTCCAAGAAGCTATTTCAATGGCTATATTTTGATGAAGTGCATGGACTTTCTTCATCAAGAGATTATGATTCTCCACTACCAACATCCTCAGATCTAGATTTACCTTGGATCGCTAATCCTCCTATTAGTGTATGAATTCAACCATTTGGTCCTTTTGTTACTCAACATTTTTTAGGCTATGGTTATCTTTTATCAAGATCAATTTTTCCTTTCAGACTTTTAACAAGTCCTTGTCAATGTTAAAAGTTATGGCTTTTGACAAGGATGCATCAAAGAGCACTACCTCCTTAGCATTCTCAACCTCTTGTAGTCTTTGCTGAAGTTACTAAAAACCTTCATCCCTAATAAGTTATAGCTTAAGAATGGCAGGGTTAGAGAGATAGGCGCACAACTTAGCAACTTTAGTAGCTGACTGACAATGGCATTAGTGGCTACCTTCAGTTAAGCATTAACAATAACCAATTTACCCTTCATCTCAAGTAGTTTTGAATACTTCATAATGATCTCATTTAGAAGATTAAAGATATTTGGAAGTAGTTGGATCTCACCATTGGATTCAGGGGATAGGCTGCAATCTTAAAATATGCATGATCTACCTTTGTAAGGGCACCATACTTCTTAAAGTCCATTCCATAGCAACACTGGATCTATTCCTTCATTGCTTTTGGATCCATCTATGTCAATATTTTTGCCAACTTTTTTGGGCAAACTGAGAACCTCTACAATGGCCTCAACTAAGTAGAAGATGGTAATGTCTTTGATCTTTACGAACACATTTCCCTGTTAGTTGTTCCAAAGTACATAAGTCTTCCCCATGTACCATTCTCCACTATTGGAGAGAGTAGGCCACATGGGAGACCCCTATAGTTATGTGTGGACTTCTTCTAGTGCTAATTCTAGGAACAATCCAAAGTTCAACTCTTAGAGAATGGAACTCTAAACCTTTTTAGTTTTTATTTTCTCTAGCCAAGCCTCTACAAAGATAGCTTCAAGGTTAGGCCTTGGACTAAGGACTTCATCTTGCTTTGACTAGCATTTTTTTTTATTCTTATTAGATTAGGTTATGCTTATGCTTATTTGTGATCTTGGTGAGTTATATTATTTTAGTATTAATTTATTGATTAGCTACTAGTTTGGTTGTTAGGTTTAACCCACCTAGGATGAGTAATTTAATATTATTTTAATGGATAAATCTTGGGGAGTTAGAAAAAATTTTCAAATTTTTTTAAAAGCAACCAAAGGTTTATGTCTCCCACAACATAAAGTTTGCATAGACTACCTCAAGGATAAAAAAAATGAGTGGAAGCAAGTGAGTGGTATGAAAGTTATGGTGCTTGGAAGGTTCTTGGGCTCAAAAAAATGGCAAAAACACCTATTGTGTGTTGGGAAAATGATGCAAAAATGACTAAGTTTCATGCATAGATATACTATTTTTATACTATGTCAATGGGAATGCATCGACGAATTACACTACGTCGAAGGGGTTGTGTTGATGCAGCTATACTTAGCAATAATTTACATTAGAAAAGTGAGAAATTTTAGCAAGTTTTGGGATGAGACAAAAGATCAATGGAAGCTAAAAAAATATAGAAGGATGGAAAAACATAAAAGAGGGTTGTAATTTTGTTGGAAGAGGAGAACGGATTGGATTTGGTTTGGATGAATTGGATGTTTGAAATGTGAGTTGATGAGATCAATCATAAAAATGGCCAAGGGATAGGAAGTCTGACTTAAAGAGACCAAAGAACATGCAATTGGATCCTTCCCAAAGCACGCTTATGCCTATTATGCCCTTATGTGCTCTTATTATGAGTCCATAGGCACCAAGGTTGATTAATAATATTATAAGTTAAAATTTGAATCCACATGAGAGATCGTCTAAGGATTATGTCACTCCCATAACAAATACATCAATTGACAATGGTAGGAAGCAATGAGATGATTGGTGATAAGGTAAGAATGATGGTAGATGAAGAATGATTGGTTAGTTGATCTGTATCTAGTTCACGTGAGATCCTTGTGGAGTTTTTGATTAAGATGATTTAATACCATCCCATCTCAAGTTAAGACCAAGTCCACTCCACAAATAATGACCTCACATTGACATATCCTTTTTCAACAATTATCAAAAATACATGATAAATTCCATAGGACAACCACCACTTTAAGAGAAGAAGAAAGAATAAGAAGGAAGAAAGGGCCTTAGTTAGAGGGGTATCATCAAGCATGGGTAGCATGTCATTCTAGCTCCATAGCTAGTGCTTATAGCTCATGATTGTATCTTAGGGGCATGCTTGAAATTTCTATTTTTTTATTATTTTTTCTTTCATGGAAACTCCACCATAAAAAGACATGCTTCCTATTATGGTTGACAATAGAAATGATGATCTACCAATGGAAGATCATAAAACTTAAGAGGGAAGTTAAAAAGAGCATACAAAAAATACCCTTGAGGTCACACCCATGTTCATTTCTACTTGGTTCTTTTAGAGTCTATTAAGTAGCAAGATCATTGATTACTTTAAGTTTCAATTGTGGAAGGACCTCATGCTTTCATGATGTAGAGCTTCACAAAGTAGATGGAATGGAAGGATGTTGTGGACCCACTACATGATATTATTAGAAAATTAAAAATATTTTAATCAAGAACATAATCTAGAGATAAAGTTTCAACATTTAATAATCAATTATAACATTAAATACTACATTAGTTAACTTCTAGTAGTGGTAGTAGCCATAGCAAAAATTCAAGATTTTATAACAAATAAACAAAACAAGACAAAAACAAATAAATTAAAGTTAAAAGAAAGAAATTGAAAAATATATAAAAGAAGTAGTAAAATATTTAAGAAAATGGAAAACATATGAATAACAATGTAAAACAAAAAGGTGAAATATTCAGTAGTCATTGCATAACGTTAATATGAGTGGCCATCTTCCCCACAATTGGATTGAAAGGAGGAAATCTAAAAAATAGAGCATGCTTGTCCATCTGTTGAGGTGTTAGTACTACTAGTTATCCTACATTTCAAGAAAGTCTACACTTGTTGGATGTTAACTAATAGTCATTTCTTTAGGCTTGAAGGGTGGTAAATTATCATGGCACTAAAAGGAAAAGTTGCATGAATGATGTAAGGTCCTTTCCATAGCTTCTAAAACTTGGTACATTATGGTACATACATGGGGTTCCAATAATGAACCTTATCAACTAATTGAAATTTAACTCTCCTTATTCTTGTGTCATGACATTGTTTGGCATGTGCCTTGTGCACTTCATTCATTGATAGGGCTACTTGTCAGTTCTCATCTAGCACATTTAGTATCATTAGACATTCTTTTTTTTCTTTTGTAGGCTTAGATTAAGGTCAAGCTTAGATTGGAAATATTAGTATTATTCCATACACAAACTCATAGGATGAATAACCTATAGAAAATTTCTAGGATGCTTGATAAGCCCATAGAGCATCATTAAGTTTTGTGCTCTAATCCTTCCTATATTTACTAATTGTGCATGTTAGTATCCTAGCTATTTTCCTATTAGTAACTTTGGCTTGGTTGTTAGCTTGGCTATGATGAGTTGTCAATTTATGCTGCACCCCTAGACATTACATCAGTTTTTGAAAAGTAGCTCTTGTAAAGTGAGCTTCATTATCAAAAATAAGTACCTATTTGAACAAAATATGCTATAGTGGAAGATGAAAAATTGATGATAGTTGTAGCTTTAACCCACTTAATGTAGTAGTTAACTACTACAATGATATACATCTTTTCATTGGATATGGGATTGATGGACCCCATGAAGTCAATGCCCCAAAGGTTAAAAGGCTCTAGTGGCTAGATTCATTACTAGGATCTTTCCATTCATATGGCCATTTCTCCATCTCTTTGGTAGTGCTTACATAAATAAAAAAATTAATGTGAATCCCTAAAGATTGTCAAGTAAAAATATCCTACCATGAGGATTTTCATGGTCATCCTCCTCCCTACATAATGGCCCCCACAAGGACCTTCATGAGTATAATGGAGGATCCATAGTTGATCAACATTAAGCATGCATCATCATACCAAGTCATCAGCACAAACCTTTACAAGGTTTCCTTTGATCTCTATATAATTCTTGACTTGTTGAAGAAACAATTGTTTCTTCTTATTGTCCCATTCTTGAAAAGTATCCTAAGTCAGTAGATAAGAGAGAAATTCATTGTACCAATTAGAACCTTTAGGATTTTAAACTTCAATAGCCTTTACAAAGAGGAATTTATTTGGAAATTGATCTAATAAAGGCTTCTCATCCACTTTGTTATTCCATTATAACCAAGACAAATGATCAATGACCATGTTCTTGGTTCTCTTTCTATCCACCATTATAAGATTGAATTCCTATGGAATTACCAGTCATCATATGACATGAGGGCTCACTATTGAATTATTCATTAAGAACCTAATGGAGTTGTGGTCTATGTGTACAAAGATTTGATATCTAAGCACATAATGCTTAAACTTCTCTAAGGTGTACACCACTGCTATGAGCTCCTTCTCCATGGTGGTGTAGTTCAACTATGCCCCCACAATTCTTCTTCTTACACAATGGATGTAATAAGGATGTTTCTGATTGTTTAATTATGTAACCACTACCTCTTGCATAATTAGATGAATTTGTCATGATGTGGAAGGGTTTAGACCAATCTAAAGCATGTAAAATGGGAGGTTGTATGAGCTTTTACTTTAACTACTAGAATGCTAGCTCACATTCATTGGTGCCATTGCCAAGGACTTAGTTTTTCTAAGTTGATGAAATATTATTAACTAGTAAATTCATACACTAGCATTATGTGGAGAACATAACAAACTATCTCTCACAATAATAATACTATTTTCCAAAGGCACACTTATGTTTATTTTGGAATGGCTTCTACTCATAGGAAAGAATCTCCACCACATGGAAATAGAAACAACAGACAATAGAAGAGGACACAAAGGACTACCAATGAGAAGCTATAGCAAATAAAGGTTGGGTATACCCACAACAAATCCCTATTATCTAGACTTCACCTTCATTCTCCATTAGGATGAGCAATTATGTTGGAGAGATATGGATGGTAACATCTTGTTACTTGCATATCGATCTATTCCTACCATGCTCATGGCCTAACTCTAAAGGCTTGGTCTTAAAGCAACAGGGCCTTAGTATGAGCCAACACCTAGCATTTATAGGGATTATCAACCTAAAAAAGCATAGCTCCATAGGGACAAAAGCATGGAGGCTCACTATGAAGCCTCTAAGAGAAAAAGGATCTCGATATGATTATTCTTTCAGCTACATAAAGAAGGTGAGATTTCTTTTTTGGCTAATCTTAATATACAAATTCTCCTCCTTTCTTTGAGGAGAAAAACCTTTAAAATGGTTGCAGTCTACCCTAGAGAACCTTGGTGATGGGTAGAAATGATCTAAAAATCAAAAAACCTCAAAGGATAAATCTCCTAGTTATTCATCTAAGGATATGGAGAATGACAAGAAGAAGGAAAAAGAGAAATAGAAGGATTAGGATAAGGACCAAGGGAGAAAGACTAGAAAATAGCATTCTCCTAGTCCTCCATCTTCATCATCCTCATCATCATCATTAGATTCTGATAGAAGAAGTCAAGATAGAGAGAGAGAAAGAAGAAATCAAGATCAAGATGAAGATCATAGAAGATCCCACCATGATGATAAGAGCTAAGATCATAGATGACATAGAGAAGAAGAAGACCATGACCATGAAAGGAGGCATAGTAAGCCTCATCACAAGAGACATCACCATGGACGTGATGTTTACAATGAGCTATTGCTATTTGTGAGAAGCATGCTGAATGTTTTGGAAGCAATGAGAATTCATACCAAGCACCAAAAGGATTGCAAAATTAAATGGTTGAATATGAATAATATTCCCAAATTTGAAGGAGGATATAATGCAAATTCACAGCATCATCTGCAAGCTTTCCATGATGCATGCACCTTGTAGAACATTGAGAATGATTGGAAAAATTTGAAACTATTCCCAAGGATACTTATTAAAGAAGCTGAAAGTTAGTACTGGTCCTTGAAAGAAAAATTCATCCATTGATGGAGCACAATGTTAGAAATGTTTAATGATCAATACCAAATGTACTCCAAAGTGTCCAATTTAAGGAAGTAGGTCCAAGGATGGAACTAAGAAAATCATGAATCCTTGGACATAGCCTTGAGAAAGTACTACTCTCTTTTGCACCAATGCCCAAGCCATGGATTCTCTTGATGGGGACAACTTTGCCACATCATAGATGAGCTCCAAAACAAAAAGAAGAAAAAATCTTGGGATTTATGCCCAAGAAAGAATTTCTAAGATGAGAGTCCATTGGATTTAAAGGCTAATAGAATAGGTGGACAAGGAAGAAGGAGAGTTAAGAAAATGAGAGAGTGTAGAGGAATACAATAGAGATCCATCCATTCACAAAAGGGAGGTATGTTTCTATGATACAAAAGAGGACACACTACTAAATGAAGTGATGTAAAGAAAAACCTTGCCAATATAAAAATCTATCTTTGGCATATCAACTAACGTAGATAAAATGTGAAACTCCTTAGATGAAAAATTTCAAGCTTCCTTGAAAATAGTAGAGGAAAAGGTAGGGGAGGGAAGCAGTGAATAAGAAGGAAGTAGAAGGAAAGATGCACATAAGGGGTAATCTGCAGCAAAAAGGTAAGGCTTCCATGGTAGACAAGGTTGTAGATTTGGAAACCAATGATGATGTATGTGATCAATATGTTAATATGAGCATGCTAAAAGATGTTGTCCTTTAATGTTGCATCTATATATGATTTGAATAAAAAATATGCAAAAAGGTAGTCACTTAGGAGATTATCTTATCCTCAAGGCAATTTAAGGTAGCAATTCCACCAAACATAGTACTATCCAAGTGAAGTGCCACCTCAACCTTAAGAGCAATATCAACAATGGCAAAATTCACAGTCCTAAGGGATGCCACCACCTAGTCATCTATACCCTTACTGGAAGCCAGATCCCTATGGATACTATCTCTAGTAACCTGTATCTCCTCATGACTCTGCAAGCCATAACCATTTTAATTATCACTACTACCCTCTTGAATACCACCAAACCTATTCCCCAGCAACAATGCTAATGATGAGTAGCATGTATCCTCTATGCCCAACCATACAATTCACAAGTATTTACTAGTGATCTGATCAAACTCCATAGACTTATTTATCCAAGTGATCAATATTCCTAAATAGTGAATCGTGTGGTTGCAAGATCGTTGTTTTCTTAATCTACACTTGTGTTTAATTGTACATATGGTTAAGTGTGATTAAGGCATGTGATGCGTATTTTGATAATTAGTATTTAAAATATTTTTCTTATAGCTAGACAATTTAAATAAAGGTTTAAGGATTAATTATCTTACTAACCAATTACTCTAGTCACTAATTACCCTAACATGAAGTATCTGTTCCACTTTTTGTACACCTCCTAAACTAATATTATCACTACTTGGTTATCAAGTGGCTATTACTGGGTGTACCAAATATCTACTACTGAGATTACCAAGCATAATATGTTATGCTCAAAGTCATCATACTCATGTATTTATGATTAACTACATTAATTATTTGAATCCATAAATATAAATTGCATAAAAAGTAAAGTGTTGAATGTAAAGAGTAAACTAGTCTAAGTGCTACAATGGATGTAGGAAATCTTGACCTTATTACCATTCATGCCAATGCATTTAGGTACATAGGCACTCAAATAAAGCACCATACAATCTCTTAAATCCACACTATGCGCACTTAGAGAAAACATAATCTAACTCTTGAGAGGAGAAACTACTAGAACTTGGCTATGTTATGATTACAAAGTGTCATAAATGCAAGTGAGGAGCACATTTATATAGGCATTACCTATGTCAACATCAATGCATCTTATCATATGTTGATAGGGATACATCAATGGGGCTACATCAATGCATGACCATTAACACAATCTATCTTATTCATGACTCATCACTTGAGAAGGTACTATTTGTTGCTACACCAATGCATAGGTCATGATTTCTCTTAAAGAAAGAAGCTTCTTCATATCATAAATGGACTTAGAAATAGAACCAAGAATACTCTTGGGGCCTATGCCTAAGGGAGATTGTTAAAAATGAGGTCTCATTAAATTCAAAGGCTCATCAAATAGGTCACAAAGGAAGAAGAAGAGTTAAAGAAAAGAGAAAGTATAGAGGAGTATAATAGAGATTTCTCCATCTACAAAAAGGAAGCATGCATCTATATTAATGCATCTTACCATGCATCAACAAAGATATGTTGATAGGGATATACTGATGCATGCTCGTTGATGTAGCTTGTCTTATTCATGACTCATCACTTGAGGAGGTACTATTTGTTACTATAGAGGTGCATAGGCCATGGTTTCTCTCAAAGGAAGGAGCTTCATCAAATCATAAATGGACTTAGAAATAGAACCAAGAAAACTCTTGAGGCCTATGCCTAAGGGAGATTGTTAGAAGTGAGGGTCCATCAAATCCAAAGGCTCATTGAATAGGTAGCAAAGAAAGGAGAATTAAGAAAAAAAAAGATAAAGTGTACAGGAGTACAATAGAGATCTCTCCATTTGCAAAATGAAGATATGTCTTTGTGACCCAAAGGGAGAAATACTAGTGGAGGAGGTTGTGCAAAGAAAAACCTTGTTAATCTAAAAATTCCTTAATGAAATGTTGGCCAAGGTAGACAAGATGTAGGACTCTCTATATGAGAAGTTCTAGAAAGCACTCAAAATGGTAGAGAAGAAAATAGAACAGAGAAACAAGGATAAAGACAACAGAATAAGTAAGGACATGTTGAAGGACTATTATTATCAGAAAGATAAGGCTGCAACAGTAGAAGCAATTGCAAATTCAAAACTAGATAATGAAGGATGTGACATTTTTCAATATGACCATCCCAAGGGATGTCAAATTCTATCACAATTACAAGAATCTTGGGTCTATGTCTTAAATCCAAGGCTCATTAAGAGATAACCACCTAAGAGGTTAACTTATTCTTAAGGAAATTATTGGCAACAATTCCATCAACAACAATACTATCTAAATGGAATGCCACCTCAACCTCAAGATTACTATCATCAATGGTAAAGCCCAAAATTATGGGAGATGCTACCACCAAAATAATAGTATCCTTATTGTCAATCAAATTTGTATGGGTATTATGTCTAACAACCGGTGTCACCAAGTGGCTCCATGACCCACACTTCTTCCCATCATTATTATCCTTCAACCTCTAAACATAATTGACCTATCACTCCATATATTAAATCTTCTTCCACATACACTCCTTATTACCCATAGCAACATCATGCATCTTATACCTCCACTCCCTTGCCACTTGCACTTTGTATGCAAGGAAACATACCTTTGTAGCCCTAGCAATGTAATTCCATAAGAGTAGTAAACTTATAGATGAATGATAACTCAAGTAGTTTTGAGCATAAGTCTTAAAAAATCATTTTAGGCCTAACAATCCATCCAAATCATTGTAGGTATTTGTGGCTACATATTTTTCTCAAATTACCCAAGGGATACCTACCAAACTACGTTCAAACTAGAAATTTTAAAATGTTCAAACTATCATATTAACCCATGCAATCACATACTAAATAAAAGTAAGACACCTTCCAAAGGAAAGAACTAGCACTACAAGTTTTCTAATTTATTTGCAAATTGTAGGAAATGATCCATGTAAAGCTATGTTAAACTCACATTTCATTGTGAACTAAATTTCCCAAAAAATGTACAAGACATGGAACCCACCTCCACTTTAAAAATGTAATATCATATTAGAGCTTGCAAACCTATCCATCACTATTCTATTAGGATTGATGTAGGACATTATCACCATTGTTGGTAGCTAGTCATATCCAACAAGCTTCCTAATAATCCATGTGGAAAATTATAACAAGATCTTTCCAATTATTATGGGAAGGGCTTGGCTAAGTATATTTGATCCCTAGCTAGGAATCAAAGATCTTTCCTTTAAGATTTCCAAGGAAAATCATTTTAGTAAAATAGAGAAGAAGAGAGTTTCATGCATCATGTGTAGTGACACAAGGTGAAATTGCATGAGAAAATATGGAAAATCAAAAGCACATCTATTATAGCATGCAAGATGTGTACTAAAACCACCAATATTCAAAGGTGCTTATACTCAGAAGTCATAAAACAACAAGGTGTTCAATGGCTAACTACAAAAAAATTCTCCAATTCTACAATATGCATGAAACTAGTAGAGATCCTTACAAGTGCATATATAGATAAGATGGATGAGATGAAGCAAATCATGAGTCAAATCTCCAAAGCTAAAAACAAAGAAGAATTAGAGATACACTGGAAAGAGTTGGAAGTCCTTAAAACCTCTAAACTAAAGTCTTTAGAATTGAAAATAATGATAGACTAGTAATTATCAATGCCCATCTTACCAAAGAATAGAAGAGAAAGCTGATGAAAGTCATCAACAAATGGTCAACAACATTTGCTTGGTCATATGATGAGATAATAGGAATAAGTCCATGTATATGCTAGCATAGCCTCTACACAGACTCTACTATCAAAACTCAAAAGGCAATCACAAAGAAGATTAAATCTAAAACCAAAAAACATTGTTAAGAAGGAAGTTGAGAAACTTCTCAAGGCTAGATTAATTTACCTAGTGGTAGATAATGAGTGGATAAGACAACTTGTAATTGTACTAAAGAAATGGAAACAATGGAGGATTTGTATAGACTTCAAGTTGTTGGACATGATCACTTTTAAAGATAGTTTTCCATTACCATTTATGAACCAAGTGTTGGATGCTATTACAAGATATGGTTACTATAGTTTTCTGGATGGGTATAGTGGCTACAATCAAATTCAAATCACTATAGGAGAAAAGGCCAAAACAACATTTACAAGCTTTTGGGGAACTTTTGCATATAAAAAGATGTCATTTGGTATATGTAATGTTCCTACAACCTTCCAATGCCTAGCCATTAGTATCTTTCAATAAAAAATTGGTAGTGGTGTGGAACTCTTCATTGATGACTTATCCACCTATGGTGCTAATTTTGAACAAACATTGGATCATCTAGAGCAGGTATTGAAACAATATGTGAAACTAAACCTATAGCTCAACTAATAGAAGATCCATTTGATGGTCTAAGAGGGCATTATATTGGAGCACAAAATTTTATAAAAAGGTATTAGGGTGGATCTTGAAAAAATAAGGGTTATCTAAGGAATCACCATACAACCTCAAACAGTAAAAAATGTGAGATCATTCTATTGGCGATTTTTTGGGACCACCAACATTGGGGGCCTCTAGGCTCATGATTGAGATCATGGGATGAAGGTGTTTTTCAAATAGGGTTTAGGTGCTTACTGGTCTCTGGCAACACTAAGGCTCAAATACCTCCAAATAGACTTAGCAGTTTTGAAACAAACTAATCATGATTATGTGTTTACTATTGTGAATGTTGAAATGGTTGGGTTATGTATGAAACTATAATTGGCTATCATAAAAGAAATTTAGCTAACTTTGTCAAATACTATGAGCTGTTGAGGTTCCTATTATGTCCAATCACTTAGTCTATATAGTCCCTATAGTACGTTACTTGTAACATAAAATTTTTCAAAAACATTTGAGCATAATTATGCTAATCTACTCCTAATTTTTCCAAGAGAGAAAGTTCTTTAAGAAAACTACAAATAGAGTAAGATTCAATGGACTTAGAAATAGAAGAGAAAAGAAAGTAGATTTGTGTGAATCTCAAATATTTAAACAAGATAAATTGACATGAGGAAACACTTTGCAATAAAGTTATTCTAATTCAATTTAACTACAAATTGTCCAAACCCTTTGAGCTCAACAAGAAATTTCATAAAGACAATCTTATTATACTATCAAAAATTATTGCATAAATGATGAGTGGCGAGGTACCCCTACACTCAACCATACGAAACGAGTGTAGCACATGCGATCTGGTCAAACTCCGCAGACTAAGTGCCTACACGCCCCATGGAACACTTAGGGTTAATCATTCGTTGTCTTCCCAGACTTACTTGTAGTTGTCACGGTGTATGGTTAAGTAAGTCCGAGGTATATGATTTTTATGATCTTTTATGTTTTATGTCTCCTATGCTAACAAGGTGAAGGGTAGAGAAACTAATTACTAACTCTAACTAATGAACTAAGTCTAAATTACCTAGCGTCAACATCCTCTCCCACTTATCGTACACACCCTGAACCGATGCAACCATGGCTACCAAACGCTAATCGTTGTTGGGATCACCACGCGTAATGCACGTGCTCGAAGTGGTTGTACTGAGGCACTTAACTAGGAGGAAAGGGTTGAGAGAATCTAATCTAGCCTAAGTGTGATGAGCAGCTGATTCCTTGATTATCCGTACACATCTTTCGTGCACGACTACCACTGGGATTACCAAGTGCAAGTCCTAAGTACACCACAGGGTTACCAAGTAGTCACACTTAGATGCTTATAATCAAGTCGTACTCATTCCACATTACTAAGAGAGAAAGCAATAAATAACATTAAATAAAATCCTATTCCATGCACTACAAGGTTTATCCAAGAAGTTCATCTTTATTTCCGTACACAACTTGTGTTCAGGTACAATGTTGCTCGAATAAAGATCTGTCTCAGCTTTCGATAATTGGGTAACATCGAAATGGCAAGAAAAATCAAGAAGAAAACATCCAAGAACCCAAGAGAATGGCCAACACAAATGCATCAAGTTCCCTTGAAGTCACACCCTTTGCAATCCTTGAGTCCTTCCTTAGTTTGAGAAATGCCCAGTCATCAATTCGTTAAAGTTCTTATTATGAAGGAGACTATACATTTCCAAGCCAAGAGAGACCATAGAAACTAGTGGATGGATGGATGAAGTGAACTCATTGCCTACCATATCAAAAGAAACATACCTTAGTATCAACATCGTGACTTAAAGGTAAAAACCAAACATTAGCAATCAACATGAAAACAGTTCATACCATCACAAAGAACACTTATTGGGTGACAAACTTATAGGGTGGATCACACACACACACACATACACACACACAATGGAAAAGTATAATGATGTTGAAAAACAAAAACAAGAAAAGTTGAAGAAATTATAAAACAAAAATGTGTAAGACAAAAACGTGTAAAACAAAAATGTATAAGACAAAAACTTGTAAAAAAAAATGTTGTAAAACAAAAATACGTAAAACAAAAACGTGTAAAACAAAAACTTAAAAATAATTGAGGGCCCCATATGATTAGCATAGGTGGCCATCTCCCCCATGATTGAATGGAAATGGAGAGATCCAAAATAATGAGCGACTGTTTGAATTTCGTAATAGTGCCCAACTTCTCCCGATTGATGTTCTTAGGTTAAGGGGTGGAAGTTGGCAACTCAATTATTCCAATGTGTCTATGCCTTCGTTGTTGGCATGGTTTGTTTCCTCAGTTTGTTCTATGCATATTTTTTGATTGCTTTTTCTACTAGCTATCAACCACAGGGTATCTACTACTTGTTGTGTGGTTGCTACATACAAGCATCTTTGTTTCATAGTTCCAAGGGCACACCTGTTGCATGGAGGCATTTCCTCCATGTCATTACCCGATGAATCACTGTATGTAATGCATGGAACTTTTCTCTTCTGAATCTTTCCATAAATATTCATCTTAGAGATTTCTAAGGAAAGATCACGGATCCTAAGGTATGCGTCTACTATGCTTAGCCATGCCCTTCCCATTATAGTTGAGAAGTCCCCTCCATTGTTGTTAATTTCAATCACCAGGAAGTTAGCTGTGTAGGACCAACCACACATAGTGGTAACAATGTCCTCCACCAATCCTAAGGGAATGGTGATGGACTAGTCTGCCATCTCTAATTCAATGTTTCTCTTCTTAAGTTGGGGCAGGTTCCAAGCGTGATACATCTCTCATAAAATTAAGTTGACTTTGGAACTTGAGTCAAGATGAGCACTATGTGGTTCATTTCTGACAACTTGAAGGTAGATTAAGGGACTTCTAGGGTCAGTTAGTTTCCTGGGAAGGTGGCCTACCTTGATCCAGTCGGTTACGGTATGCGTTAACATAATCGTATGCGTACTCTGTTGTTGGACTGAAGGGTGCTCTGAAGTGTTAGATGGTGGAGGCATGTACATCGACTCAACCGCTTGTTGTTGCGAGAGTTTTTCTAGGCTTCTGGTTCTAAAGAAAGGCCTTCTATTTTTACAGTTGTTAGAACCAGTACTAGGTTGAATATTTACAGCTCTCACAGTGTTACGTTGCTACGGTTGAGTAAGGAGTTCCCCTTACATTGTTGGAGCAAGGTCTATGGGAACTACAGGTGGAAGAGGTGCAGATGGAGTTGGCGGATGGGATGAGTGTGGAATGCCTCCCAGAGTAGAAGGAGTCCTCCTGAAGTACTCCCAAACTTGGTAGTGACATTGGGGAGTAGTGTGACTCATAGAGTCACTTGGAGAAATTGGCTGCTGCACATAATAACCATAAGGATCTGGCTGTTGGTAAGGGTACTGTTGTGTTGGTGATGGCATCCCCCATGACTGTGGGTATTGCCATTGTTGATGTTGTCCGATGGACTAAGGTGGAGTTCCACTTGGATAATACATTAGAGGTTGGTGGAACTGCCTTGGGTTACCTTGAGAATAAGGTAACCTTTGGGGTGTTTGTCGTTGGTTAAGTCTTGGATTAAGTGCATACAAACTAGACTCCTGTAGATGTGAGATAATTGGACAACATCCCTTAGGATGGTCATATTGGTAGATCTCACATCCACCTTCATCATATGTGTCAGAGTCCACAGCCTCATCGGAGATAAGAATTTTCCCCTTACCCTTGTTATGTGCAAGGCTTGCATTTCTCCACTTTGTCTTACCTTTTTCACTACTTTGTTCCTCCTTAGACTCTTCTACGATTTTCAAGACACTTTCAAGTCTTGAGTCTAAGGAATCCCATAGTTGGTCCATCTTAGCTGATACTTCTGTTGTTAATTTTTGAATCAGCAAGGTTTTCCAGTTCACCAACTCTTCGAGTGGTGACTCATCCTCCTCATCACAAAATTTCACTCCCTTCTTTTGAAAGGAGGGGTCACGGTTGTAGTCTTCTGCACTTTCCCTCTTGTGTAGCTCACCTTTTTCTTTTGCTACTTTTTCCAACAAGCTATGTACTTCATGGGCTCTAAGTTGTGAGAGTCTCCCTTGGGCATAAGTCCCAAGGGTTCTTCTAGTTTCATGCCTTAGCTCATCCATGATGTGGCGAAGTTGATCCCGCTATGCGTAATCATGGCCCGGGCAACGATGTAACAATGTGTAGTAGCAGGCCATGGTAGCATCCAAGGGTTCATGATTACCTTGCTTCCATCCTTGGATCTGCTTATGCAAATTAGACACTCTGGAGTACGTTTGATACTTATCGTTGAAGAGTTCTAACATCGTACTCCACCTCCTAATGGTTTCCGGTTCCAAGGACCGGTACCAACTCTCTACTTCTTTAATGAGTGTCCTTGGAAACAACTTAAGTTTTTGCCACTAGGTGCAGGCATTGTGAAATGCCTGTAAATGATACTACGGATCAGCATTGTATCCCCCTTCAAATTGTGGGATTTTGTTCATGTCTAAGCGTTTGTTTTGACTATCTTTTAAATGCCTTGTGGGAATTCTAACAGCCTCTATTATGTCAAGCATACTTTGGGTTGCAAGTAGGGGTTCGTCATGATAATCTCTTTCATGATGCCTATGATGTCTGCGTTGCTCCCTACTTTCCCTTTGTTCATGCCATCATGCCAATCTGTGCCAAAGCACGGAGAAGCATGTTAGGGACTGCCCAATTTGGGGGTAACACTATGTTATCATGCAGATCTCTCCAGTGCATCTATTCATCTTGATGGAGGGTAAAAGTAAAATTTGCAATATACTCATTGGGATGAGTATAGACTATCTGGTATTGTTTAGGACTTGGCAGATCTTGGTTATGTGTTTTATGTTTCCGATTGTCTCGTGTATGATCCTTAGGTGGTGACTTACTCTTATGAGAAGAAGACATTGTTATCAGTGTGCTAATTTACCATTATATAATTTTTTATCTTGATTAACCCAAAGGTTCATTTAGGCTCCCAACAATGTGAGTGATATCCTATGTTCTATTTAGCGCACAAACACTTAGTCCCCAGCAACGATGCCAATGATGAGTGGCGAGTTACCCCTACACTCAACCATACAAAACGAGCGTAGCACGTGCGATCTAGTTAAACTCCATAGACTAAGTGCCTACACGCCCCATGGAACACTTAGGGTTAATCATTCGTTGTCTTCCCAGACTTACTTGTAGTTGTCACGGTGTATGGTTAAGTAAGTCCGAGGTATATGATTTTTATGGTCTTTTATGTTTTATGTCTCCTATGCTAACAAGGTGAAGGGTAGAGAAACTAATTACTAACTCTAACTAATGAACTAAGTCTAAATTACCTAGTGTCAGCATTCGCTTCCACTTACCGTACACACCTTGAACCGATGCAACTGTGGCTACCAAACACTAATCGTTGCTGGGATCACCACGCGTAACACACGTGCTCGAAGTGGTCGTACTAAGGCACTTAACTAGGAGGAAAGGATTGAGAGAATCTAATATAGCCTAAGTGCGATGAGCAGCCGATTCCTTGATTATCCATACACATCTTTCGTGCACGACTACCACTGGGATTACCAAGC
>MNCI01003295.1:54378-99165 GCA_015680685.1 Gnetum montanum
CCATGACTAAATGAAAACTTGTCCTCGAGTTCCTTACAAAATATTGGGAAGGTATGGGATTATTGAGGTGAAGGAACTAATGGGATGACATGTGAATGGATCATCATTACCAGACTTGACAAAACTAGTGTTCATGACAACAAGGGTGAACACCTTATTACATTGACATCAGGCCTCATTTGGTAGCTGAGAGAAAAGAGAAGAGAGAAGAAGTGTTGTTGCTGCCAACGCCAAGATTGCGTCTTTCGTTGTCCATCCGTAAGCGTGCCATTAATCTTCCTCCTTGCATAGCTGCTTCTAGCACTGCTCCATTCCAAGTATTTGCTCCAGATCCAATCCATTGTTGTATGATCACCATCTACACATACAACACAATCTTATATTAGCAAGGGTAAATGAATCATCATGTAATTAATACCTTGCTTTAGCGTAAGTCCATTGGCTAGGTTGTGGTATGGTTGATTGCAAATCTGGAGATGTATTAATGATGACTACCAAAGGTGTAGGGGTTAGGAAAAAATCAAAAAAATTGAGGCTAGGAGAAAATCGAAAAAATCAGGCCCTGTACCCCCATGACTAATCGCGAACCTCTGATAGCGTTAGAATGGAGAAATAAAAGGAGTAAGAAATATGGATAAAAAGGGACAACTATGGCATCAATGAAATGGATGTCAAGATGGAAATGAACAAAATAAAATTAATTGCAAGAATGTTAGGGAAAAGAATTGAATTGGTGCACCAAAGAGGAATGTCAGTGGGTCCTCCCCAAAGCAGGCTTATGCCCTTAATGCCCTAACAAACCCACATTCAAAGAGTTTGTAGCTCTGGGAATGTCAATTTGAATAAGAGTTAAAGTCTTAACCACAAGAATTTACCAAAAAGAAAACAATGCATTAACCAAAATATATACACTAATGATTCAACCGGCAATGAGGTGAACAATGAAGAGAAGGGTAGAGCGAAGAGAATGAAATGGAGTCCCAAGAACAAGGTGGTGTACAGCCCCTTGTGTGTTTCATGATTAATGTGACTTGGCAAATCTCATTCCAACTCTGGCCTCAAACCAACCACATCCAGTGACTTCGCATCAATGCATTTGGCCAATCCATCCTCTTGAAGTAACAAGACTGCACCTCCAAAGAGCCACCACCATTCCGATGAAACAAAGAAGAGAATGGGAAGCGAGAAGGGCCTTAGTTAGAGGGAATACTTTTGGTTCCATAACTAGTGCTTGTAGCCCAAGTTTATTTCATATAAGGGGTGTGCTTTGAATTCTCACTTTTCTCTTTCTTTCTTTTTTCTCTCTTTTTCTCATTTTTGTTTTTTCTTTTTGTGTTTTGTGTTTTTATGCGTGAGAACCACACCATACAAAGACTTCTTATTTTATTCTCTCAACTTCCGATAATTGGGTAACATCAGAATGGCAAGAAAACTCAAGAAGAAAACATCCAAGAACCCAAGAGAATGGCCAACACAAATGCATCAAGTTCCCTTGAAGTCACACCCTTTGCAATCCTTGAGTCCTTTCTTAGTTTGAGAAATGCCCAGTCACCGATTCGTTAAAGTTCTTATTATGAAGGAGACTGTACATTTCCAAGCCAAGAGAGACCATAGAAATTGGTGGATGGATGGATGAAGTGAACTCATTGCCTGCCATATCAAAAGAAACATACCTTAGTATCAACATTGTGACTTAAAGGTAAAAACCAAACATTAGCAGTCAACATGAAAATAGTTCATACCATCACGAAGAACACTTATTAGGTGACAAACTTATAGGGTGGATCACACACACACACACACACAAAATGGAAAAGTATAACTATGTTGAAANGAAAAACTTAAAAAGAATTGAGGGCCCCATATGATTAGCATAGGTGGCCATCTCTCTCATGACTGAATGGAAAGGGAGAGATCCCAAATAATGAGCGCCTGTTTGAATTTCATAACAGTGCCCAACTTCTCCCACTTGATGTTCTTAGGTTAAGGGGTGGAAGTTGGTGATGCTCATATTCTAATGTGTCTATGCCTTTTTTGTTGGCATGGTTTGTTTCTTCAGTTTATTCCATGCATATTTTTTGGTTGCTCTTTCTACTAGCTATCAACCACCGGGTGTCTACTACTTGTTGTGTGGTTGCTACATACAAGCATCTTTGTTTCATAGTTCCAAGGGCACACCTGTTGCATGGAGGCATTTCATCCATGTCATCACCCCATTAATCACTGTATGTGATGCATGGAACTTTCCTCTTCTTGATCTTTCCATAAATATTCATCTTAGAGATTTCTGAGGAAATATCACGGATCCTAAGGCATGCGTCTACTATGCTTAGCCATGCCCTTCCCATTATAGTTGGGAAGTCCCCTCCATTATTGTTAACTTCAATCACTAGGAAGTTAGCTGGGTAGGACCAACCACACACAGTGGTAAAAATGTCCTCCACCAATGCTAAGGGAATGGTGATGGACTGCTCTACTAGCTCTAGTTCAATGTTGCTTTTCTTAAGTTGGGGCAGGTTCCAGGCATGATACATCTCTCGTGAAATTAAGTTGACTCTGAAACCTAAGTCAAGAAGAGCACTATGTGGTTCATTTTCGACAACTTGAAGGTAGATTAAGGGACTCCCAGTGTCAGTTAGTTTCCTGGGAACGTGGCCTACCTTGATCCAATCAGTTACAGTATGCGTTAACATAACCGTATGCATATTTTGTTGTTGGACTGAAGGGTGCTCCGAAGTGTTAGATAGTGGAGGCGTGTACATTGGCTCAACCGCTTGTTGTTGCGAGAGTTTGTCTAGGCTTATGGTTTTGAAGAAAGGCCTTTTCTTTTTACAGTTGTCAGAACCAGTACTAGGTTGAATATTTACAGCTCTCGTAGTGTTACATTGCCGCAGTTGAGTAGGGAGTTCCCCTTGCATTGTTGGAGCAGGGTGTATGGGAACTACAGGTGGAAGAGGTGCGGATGGAGTTGGAGGATGGGATGAGTGTGGAATGCCTCCTAGAGCAGAAGGAGTCCTCCTGAAGTACTCCTGAACTTGGTAGTGACGTTGGGAAGTAGTGTGACTCATAGAGTCACTTGGAGAAATCGGCTGCTGCAATAAATAACCATAAGGATTGAGCTGCCGGTAAGGGTACTATTGTGTTGACGGTGGCATCCCCCATGATTGTGGGTATTGCCATTGCTGATGTTGTTCGATGGGCTGTGGTGGAGTTCCACTTGGATAAATACGTTAGGGGTTGGTGGAACTGCCTTGGGTTACCTTGAGGATAAGGTAACCTTCGGGGTGTTTGTTGTTGGTTAAGTCTTGGATTAAGTGCATACACACCAAACTCCTGTAGATGTGAAATAATTGGACAACATCCCTTAGGATGGTCATATTGGTAGATCTGGCATCCACCGTCATTGTCTGTGTCAGAGTCCATAGCCTCATCGAAAATAGGAATTTTCCCCTTACCCTTGTTTTGTGTAGGGCTTGCATTTCTCCACTTTATCTTACCTTTGTCACTACTTTGTTCCTCCTTAGACACTTCTATGATTTTCAAGACACTTTCAAGTCTTGAGTCTAAGGAATCCCATATTTGGTCCATCTTAGCCGATACTTCTATTGTTAATTTCTGAATCGGCAAGATTTTCTAATTCACCAACTCTTCGAGTGGTGACTCATCCTCCCCATCACAAAATTTCACTCCCTTCTTTCGAAGGGAGGGGTCATGGTTGTATTCTTCCACACTTTCCCTCTTGTGTAGCTCACCTTCTTCTTTTGCTACTTGTTCCAACAAGCTATGTACTTCATGGGCTCTAAGTTGTGAGAGTCTCCCTTGGGCATAAGTCCCAAGGGTTCTTCTAGTTTCCTGCCTTAGCCCATCCACGATGTGACGGTGTTGATCCCGCTGTGCGTAACCATGTCCCAGGCAACGATGTAACAATGTGTAGTAGCGGGCCATGGCAACATCCAAGGGTTCATGATTACCTTGCTTCCATCCTTGGATCTGCTTACACAAATTAGATACTCTGGAGTACGTTTGATACTTATCGTTAAAGAGTTCTAGCATCATACTCCACCTCCTAATGGTTTCTGATTCCAAGGACCGGTACCAACTCTCTACTTCTTTAATGAGTGTCCTTGGAAACAACTTAAGTTTTTGCCACTCGTTTTCTATGTTTTGCAAGGCGTAGGCATCGTGGAATGCCTGTAAAAGATGCTACGGATTAGCATTGTATCCCCTTTCAAATCGTGGGATGTTGTTCATGTCTAAGCATTTGATCCGACTATCTTTTAAATGCCTTCTAAGAATTCTAACAGCCTCCGTTATGTTAAGCATACTTCAGGTTGCAAGTAGGGGTTCATCATGATCATCTCTTTCATGACGCCTGTGATGTCTGCGTTGTTCCCTACTTTCCCTTTGTTTATGCCCTTGTCCTCTCTCTTGACTCTCTTGTCGAGGTCTCTCATTTTTCTTACCTTTATCCTCTCTATTATGCTTGTGATGGTTGTGCCCAGAGGTGGAAGGAGAGGGTGAGTGATGAGATGAAGGGGAAGAGGAAGGGGAACCATTGCCATGGCGATGCTTCTTGCTTTCTCTTCGGCTGCTTCGGCCCCGATCATGGTGATGATCTAAGTGCTCATCCTTGTCTTTTGTTGTTGTTCCCTCTATGAACAGTTGGTGTTCAGGGGCATCAGAACTAGGGTTATGTATCGTTGATCGTAAGTTCTGATACCCAAACTCCTCACCATCGTTAGGAGGGGGAACATCTTTTGATAGCGAACTTGTTATGAGTGGTTCACCATATCTTATTTTGCTAAGGACGTGCGGGCCTTTGTCCTTCAATAGTGTATGTTGGCTCTCCTACCTTGAGTCCCTCATACATTGTAAAGCTGTGGGATGGTAATCCCTCATGTCAAAATCGCCCATAACGTATTCAACATAAAATTCTGTCATGCTGATCTGTGCCAAAGCATGGAGAAGCATGTTAGGGACTGCCCAATTTGGGGGTAACACTATGTTATCATGCAGATCTCTCCAGTTCATCTATTCATCTTGATGGAGGGTAAAAGTAAAATTTGGAATATACTCATCGAGATGAGTATAGACTATCCGGTATTGTTTAGGACTTGGCAGATTTTGGTTATGTGTTTTATGTTGCCGACTGTCTCATATATGGTCCTTAGGTGGTGAGTTGCTCTTATGAGAAGAAGACATTGTTATCGGTATGCTAATTTACCGTTATATAATTTTTTATCTTGATTAACCTGAAGGTTTGTTTAGGCTCCCAACAATGTGAGTGATATCCTATGTTCTATTCAGCGCATAAACACTTAGTCCCGGAAACGGCGCCAATGATGAGTGGTGAGGTATCCCTACACTCAACCATATGAAACAAACATAGCACACATGATCCAGTCAAACTCCATAGACTAAGTGCCTACACGCCCCATGGAACACTTAGGGTTAATCATTCGTTGTCTTCCCAAACTTACTTGTAGTTGTCATGGTGTATGGTTAAGTAAGTCCGAGGTATATGATTTTTATGGTCTTTTATGTTTTATGTCTCCTATGCTAACAAGGTGAAGGGTAGAGAAACTAATTACTAACTCTAACTAATGAACTAAGTCTAAATTACCTAGTGTCAGCATTCGCTTCCACTTACCGTACACACCTTGAACCGATGCAACTGTGGCTACCAAACACTAATCGTTGCTGGGATCACCACGCGTAACACACGTGCTCGAAGTGGTCGTACTAAGGCACTTAACTAGGAGGAAAGGATTGAGAGAATCTAATATAGCCTAAGTGCGATGAGCAGCCGATTCCTTGATTATTCGTACACATCTTTCATGCACGACTACCACTGGGATTACCAAGCGTAGGTCCTAATTACACCACTGGGTTACCAAGTAGTCACACTTAGATGCTCCTAATCAAGTCATACTCATCCATATTACTAAGAGAGAAAGCAATAAATAACATTAAATAAAATCCTATTCCATGCACTGCAAGGTTTATCCAGGAAGTTCGTCTTTATTGTCGTACACAACTTGTGTTCAGGTACAATGTTGCTCAAATAAAGATTCGTTCACCTTAGGACTCCTACTGTGGGCACATGGAAAATATTCTATCTCTGGAGTGATCAATCTGCTAGAGTTTTCCTACTTCTAGCCTAGGATTAGGAAACAAGGGAGAGCTGCGTCTTATTTATAAATATGACGGCGCATCACAATATTGCATACGTGATATCGCAGGGGACGATGCGATATTGCATGGGATGCAATATCACGATGTCTGCAATATCACGGCCCATGCGATATTGTGTCTCATCAGTAAACAACAAAGTATAAGTCTCTATTTTGGCTAGTTAATACTTGTCAAAGATTGCATTCAACAAAGCCTTCAAAAAATTTAACAATTTCATGATTGAAATACTTTAAAATTTTCCTAGATTCTCTATGCTAGAAAGAAGGCAATTTCATTAAGACATTACTATTAAATTACTTTTGAGGCTTGAAAACATAAGCTCTTCTACGGAGAATCTTAATAGGAGTATAATATTGTGAAAAAATAGAGCTATAAAAGCAATCTAGAAAAAATCCAAAAATTAAATGCCAAACACAATACTATCTAAACCATTAACTAAGTAAATAAAACAAGATGGGAAGGAAAGAACTCATAGGATTATAACAAAGCAGCTAAATTGATGTCTTTAGTAAGCCATCTTACAAATAATCTTCAATTTTATTTTTCCCAAAAAATCCTTCTCTCCTCAATTCCTACTTTTAAGGCCCTTTTATATCAACCTTAGGGTAGTTACAATAATAATGATATTACAAATATCTAGGAATATTAATTTACAACTACCTTAGAAGTTACAACTTTCATAGGAAGTTATTAGAAATTTCAGCTATGGTTGCCAAGTGTTTTCTTACTAACAAATATCATGAAGATGACCATAGGGAGTTACAAAAAATTAGAGAAATTTATGCCATAATTGGCAAGTGTCCCATTGAATAATTATTAAATAAACTTCCTTTCTTTTTAAAATGATAACCTTTCCTATATTTAAAAAAATAATATCTAGATTATCTTTTAAACTTAAATTATAGCTTTATGTCTATCTTAATTTTTATATATATATTTTTACTTTAACTTTAAGCATAGTATAGATTCATTAAATTAAATTTTTATGATCACCGCAAGCCTATTACATTGGGGTAGGGATGAGGGTTTGTGAATGCCACATGATGAGAATGAATGTTTATTTTGATGAGGCCCCATCAACGTAGAAAATGCTACATCGACATGGCCCCATCAATGAGGTAGCAGCATGTAAACAAGGACTCATCGACAGGGGCCCGTCAATGAGGCCACATCAACAGGGGCTCATCAATGTGACACGTTAACACTCATCAACTAATAAGATGTTCATCATGACTTTAGCTGGCACATGACAAAGTATTGGAAGTAGCCCTCTCACCAATCAAATTAGATAATCCTAAGCCTCAATCCTAGCCTATTGATATCAATGATGATCCACCATTGATAAATGAGCCACAAAGCCCTACTTCTATGGTGATTGAAAATGCACTATTAGGAAATGAAGTTGTGAAATCATCATCTTCTACGAGTATCTTCTCAAAACTTAGAAACTTTGATATAGATTCTACAACCAAAGATTGATGATAAACATTTTATTTTCTTATTTATACTTATGTTAAATTTATTAACATCTTGTTATAGATAGTGAAGTTTTTAATGAAATTCATAACAAGCAAGTTTCTCTTTAGTCTTTATTATCTTTATTTTATCATTATAAAATGTTTCAAAAAGATTAAAAACATTTAATATCTTTTTTTAATCCTTTCTATCATTACAAAAGGATGTATTAATGCAAAAACAATTTATAACATATTTAGGTATTAAGAAAAAAGCTCAAAGTCACTTTAATTTTTCTTAATATTTACTTTGCTAAATTAAGGAAGATTGAAAGTGTGAAATTTCTAGCTGGAGCAATTCCTATTAGAAATGGTTTTTTAAGGGAATTCCATTTAGGCACATTTTAATAATGTTTCATGATAGCTAGTAATGAAACAATTTTCTTAACTCCTTGTCATGGTATTAAAGTAAATTTTATAAATGGTCAATGGAAATATATATATTAGATCACTTAAAATTATTAGTAGTCAATGATTAAAGTATATATAATCATTTTTACCAATGTTTAGCTTGAAAGGTGGCATTAAGATTCGGTACTTTTATCAATCTTAACATTTAAGAAATATTTGTATTGTCCATTGTGGAGAGTTTAGAAATGTTGTGTACAACAAAGGTTGCATCATCACAAAAGCCTAATTAATAAGTTGTGATACTTCACTAAGAGATACAACAATTCCCAAAAGCCTCTAAATATGGTGGGAAGCCACTGAAATAACATTGTATATGAAGCAAAAAACAAAAAACAAAACAAAACATAGTGTGGTATCATGGTATGACTATGTTAAATTTAACTTGACATTCTTTGATTTAACTTTATTTCATTATTTTTTATTTGAAGTTCATATCAATTATAAGTCATTCAAGCTTCTTATTAACATTGTAGCTCTATTTTCCTTGGATCTTGTGACTCCAAGAATCATCAAAACTCTCAACACATCTATGCTAATTACTTTAAATTTCAATTTTAATCTATTCTCCATTAACTTCTTGGAATTTTCAAAAATACCAAGAGTTTCACCCTTGGAATGAAAGGTATAGATCCACATATTTCTACTAAATTCATCTACAATAATAAAAAAAATTTATCTTCTCCTTAAGCAAGTGTAACCATTAGGCCTATCAAGTCCATGTGTAAATGTTTTAGAGGCTTTTCCCTACTTTTCATTTTAGTGTTATGTGAAAGTGCCTTATAGTTTCCTTGTGTCACAAACTTCATTTGGTATTTTTAGACATATGACTCCAATTGCTACTTGATTCTTGATGGGACGCGATATCACATGGGCCACGATATAGCGGTGTGCCGCCAAGTCTATAAATAAGAGGCAGCTCTCCCTTGTTTCTAATTATAGGCCTAGACCATAGTGAAACTCTGGCAGTTTTACCTCTTCATAGATAGAATATTTTCCATGTGCCCGCAATAGGAGCTCCAAAGTGAACATATCTTTATTTGAGCAAATATTGTACCTGAACACAAGTTTGTGTATGACAATAAAGATGAACTTCTTGGATAAACCTTGCATTGCATGGAATAGGCTAAATAGGACTTTATTTATTGTTAATTTTTAAATGCTTTATTACTTAATTAAATATCTCTCAACCCTTCTCTCATAGTTAAGTGCATTTAGTACGACCGCTTCGAGCATGTGCGTTATGCTTGGTAATCCCAGCAACGAATAGCGTTTGGTAAGCCCAAAGGTTGCATTGGTTCAGGGTGTGAATGGTAAGTGGGAACGGATATTGATGCTAGGTTAGTTAAGGCTTAGTTAGTTAGTTAAAGTTAGTTAATTAGTCTCTTCACCCTTCACCTCATCAGCATAGGAGATAAAACAGAAAAGATATAAAAATCACATACCTCAGGCTTACTTAACCATACACCGTGAAATACAAGTAAGTCTGGGAAGACAACAAACGATTAACCTTAAGTGTTCCATAATGCGTGTAGGCACTTAGTCTACGGAGTTCGACCAAATTGCGCATGTAACACTCGTATTCGTATGGTTGAGTGTAGGGTACCTCGCCACTCATCATTGGCTCCGTTGCCAGGGACTAAGTGTTTGTGTGCTAAGTAGAACATAGGAAATCACTTACATTGTTGGGAGCTTAAATGAACCTTAGGGTTAATCAAAAGAAAAATTGTATAATGGTTAATCAGCACACTAAACTAAATTAAGATGTCTTCTTCTTTGAACAAGAGCACTTCACCACCTAGGGATCATAAAAGAAACAGTCGACAATCTAACACACATAATCAACCATCACCAGTTCCTCAACAGTATTGGATAGTATATACTCATCACGATGAGTATATACCCAATTTTACTTTTATCCTCCATCAGGATGAACAACTGCGTTGGTGAGATTTGCAAGGTAACATAGTGTTACCCCTAGATCGTGCAGTCCCCAACATGCTCCTCTGTGCTCTGGCACAGATAGGCGTGACACAGTTATACACTGAATACGTTGTAGGAGATTTTGATATAAAGGATTACCATCCCACAGAAGCACAACATTTAAGGGACTTGCAGCAGGAGAGCCATCATACATTGTTGAATTGAAAAAGGGGTCCCACATGTCCTAAGCGAAATCGGAGATGGTGGACCCATTATAACAGGTTCGCTATTGAATGATGTTTCCCCTCCTAACAACAATGAGGAGGTGGGGTATCAGAACTTATGCTCCACAATTCATAACCCTGGTTCTGATACCCATGGCACTCAGATCGTCATCACGATCGGGGCCATAGCCATCGAAGAGAAGGTAAGAAACATCGTCACGGTGATGGTTCTCCTTCTTCTTCCCCTTCATCACACCATTAATCCTCTCCTTCCACATCCAGATGCATCCATAAGGAACACAACGGTGAGGATAAGGGTAAGCGAGATGAGAGACCTTGATGAGAGAGTCGAGAGAGAGGACGAGGATAGTCAAGGGAATCAAGGCATGAAAGAAGGGAAAGTAGGAAACCACATAGGCATCATAGACATCATGAGAGAGATGATCATGAAAAACCCCTACTAGCAACCCAGAGTATGTTAGATATCACGGAGGCAGTTAGGATACCCATAAGGCATCAAAAAGAAAGTTGGATCAAGAGACTTGATATGAATAATATCCCCCGATTTGAAGGAGGATACAGTTTTAATCTGCAAAATCATTTACAGGAATTTCATGATGCCTGCACCTTGCAAAACATTGAGAACGAGTGGCAAAAACTAAAGTTGTTCCCTAGGACACTCATAAAGGAAGCAAAGAGTTGGTACCGGTCCTTAGAGACAGAAACCATTAGGAGGTGAAGTACAATGTTAGAGATATTCAATGATAAATATCAAACGTACTCCAGAGTGTCTAATTTGCATAAACAGATCCAAGGATGGAAACAAGGTAATCATGAACCCTTGGATGCTACCATGGGCCGATACTATGCATTACTACATCATTTCCTGAGCCATGGCTATGCACAATGGGATCAACTTTGCCATCTCATAGATGACCTAAGGTATGAAACTAGGAGAACCCTTGGGACTTATGCCCAAGGGAGATTATCTGAACTTAGATCCCATGAAATTCATAGGTTGTTGGAGCAAGTAGCCAAAGAAGAAGGGAAGCTATAGAAAAGAGAAAGTGCGAAAGAATATAACCGTGATCCTTCCCTCCGAAAGAAGGGAGTGGGATTTTGAGAGGAAGAGGATGAGTTACCAGTCGAAGAGTTGGTGAATAGAAAAACCTTGCCGCTCCAAAAGCTAACAACCGAAGTGATTAAATGTGGGATTCATTAGACTCTAAATTCAAAACCATTTTGAAAATTGTAGAAGAGTCTAAGGAGGAACGAAGTAGTGACCAGGACAAGAAAAAAGCAGAGAGATTCAGGCCATGCACGTGACAAGGGTAAGGAAAAAATTACTATGGCCGATGAGGTTGTGGATTCAGATACAGACAATGACGGTGGATGTGAGATCTACCAATATGACCATCCTAAGGGATGTTGCCCCATAATCTCACATCTACAAGAGTCTGGGGTGTATGCACTCAACCCAAGACTTAATAAATGATAGGAATCCTGAAGGTTACCTTATCCTCAAGGTAACCCAAGACAGTTCCACCAACCATTAACTTACTATCCAAGTGGAACTCCACCACAACCCATCCGGCAACATCAGTAATGGCAACACCCACAGTCATGGGGGATGCCACCGCCTAGACAATAATACCCTTACCAGCAACCAGACCCATATGGCTACTATGTGCAGTAGCCAATTTATCCAAGTGACTCTATGGGTCACGCAAATCCACAACGTCATTACCAAGTTCGAGAGTATTTTAGGACTCCTTCTCCTACAAGAGACACTCTCCACATGTACCATCCTCTGAATCCATCTGCCACTCTTACACTGGTAGTTCCACTACCACCCGCTCCAACAATGCAAGGGGAACTCCCCACTCAACCATAGCAATGTAATGCTACGAGAGCCATAAATCTTCAACCCGTTGCTGGTTCTGACAACTGCACAAAGAGAAGACCTTTCTTCAGAACCAGAAGCCCAAATAAGCTCTCACAATCACAAGCAGTTGAACCTCACAATGCCTCTCCAACAAATAAGGCTTCGAAGCTCCCTTCAATCCAACAACAGAGCTCAACGCATATGGTTATGTTAACACATACCATTACCGACTGGATCAAGGTAGGCCACCTTCCTAGGAAACTCTCTAATCCTGGAAGTCCCTTAATCTACCTCCAAGTTGCTGGGAATGAACCACATAAGGCTCTTCTTGACTCAGGTTCTAGAGTTAACGTAATCTCACGAGAAATGTATCAAGCCTAGAACCTATCCCAACTTAAGAAGAACAATATTCAACTAGAGTTGGCTAACCAGTCCATCACCATTCCCTTGGGATTGGTGGAGGACATCATTACCACTATGTGTGGTTCGTCATACCCAGCTGATTTCCTGGTGATAGAAGTCAATAGTAACAACGAGGGCTTCCCAACTATAATGGGAAGGGCATGGTTGAGTACAGTAGACACATGCCTAGGGATCCATGATATTTCCTTGGAAATATCTAAGGAAAACATTTATGGAAAGATCGAGAAGAATAAGGTTCCATGTATCACATACAGTGACTTAGAGGGCAATAACATGGAGGAATGCTCAACATCTCTTCCATGCAACTAGTGTGTCCTAAAAACTCTGAGATAAAAGTGCTTGTATGTAGCAACCACACAACAAGTGGACACCCCGTGGTTGACAGCTAATTGAAAGAGCAATCCACCAACTTGCATGGAACAAACTAGGGGAGCAACTCACTTCCATAGCGAAAGCATAGATACATTGGAATATGAGCGTCACCAACTTCCACCCCTTAACTTGAAAACATCCATCAGGAAAAGTTGGACACTTCTAAGAAATTCAAATAGGTGTTCATTATTTCGGATCTCTCCCTTTCCATTCAGTCATGGGGGAGATGGCCACCTATGCTAATCATTTGAGGCCCTCAGTTCTTTTTAGTTTTTGTTTTACACATTTTTGTTTTGCATGTTTTTGTTTTACACATTTTTTTCTTACACATTTTTGTTTTTCATGTTTTTGTTTTACAAAATATTTTAACTTTTCTTGTTTTTATTTTACAATATCGTTATACTTTTTCATTTCTTTGTGTGTGTGTGTGTGTGTTATCCATCATGTCAAGTTTGTCATTTAATACGTGTTCTCCATGATGGTATGAACTATTTTCTATTGGTTGCTAATGTTTGATTTTTACCTTTAAGTTATGATGTTGATACTAAGGTATGGTTCTCCATAATTCACCTGTGCATCCATAATTTTCTATGGTCTCTCTTGGCTTGGAACTGTACAGTCCCCTTCTTCAAATAATAAGAACCTTAAACAAATCGGTGACTGAGCATTTCTCAAACTAAGGAAGGACTCAAGGATTGAAAAGGGTGTGGCTTCAAGGGAACTTGATGCATTTGTGTTGGCCATTCTCTTGGGTGCTTGGATGTTCTTCTTCTTGAGTTTTCTTATCGTTCTGATGTTACAATCTCATTGGGAAGCTGAGTAAAAATAAAAATAAAAATAATAAGTCTTTGCATGGTGTGGTTCCCACGAAAAAAACAAATACAAAAAAAATTGTGGGAATTCAAAGCACGCCCCTTAGATGAAATAAACATTTGGGCTACAAGCACTAGTTATGGAACTAAAATAAAATGTTTCCTCTAAGGCCTTTCTTGCTTCCTATTCTCTTCTCCTTCATTTCGTTGGAATGGTAGTGGCTCTTTGGAGTAGGCATTCTTGTTACTTCAAGTGGATGGATTGGCCAAATGTATTAATGCGAAGTCATTGGATGTGGTTTGTTTGAGGTCGAACTTGGAATGGGATCTACTAAGTCACATTAATTATTAACTACACAAGGGGCTATACACCACCTTGTTCTTGGGATTCCATTCCATTCTCTTCTCTCCATCCTTCTCTCCATTGTTCACCTCATTATCGGTTGTATCATTAGTGTATATTTTGGTTGACGCATCATTTTATTTTTGGTAAATTCTTGTGGTTAAGACTTTAAATTTTGTTCCGAATGACATTCCTAGAGCCTACAAACTCTTTGAATGTGGGTTTGTCAGGGCATTAAGGGCTTGAGCCTGCTTTGGGGAGGACCCACTAGCATTCCTCTTTGGTGCACCAGTTAAATTCTTTCCCTTAACATTTTTGCAATCCACTCTACTTTGTTCATTTCCATCTTGACATCCATTTCATCAACATTGTAGTTGTCTCTTTTTATCCATCTTTCTTATTTCTTTTCTTTCTCCATTCTACCACTACCGGAGGTTCACGATTAGTCATGGGAGTATGGGACCCAATTTTTTCGATTTTCTCCTAGCCCCTACACCTTCAGTAGTTACCACTATTATATCTCCAGACCCATATCAGCCATACCACAACCTAGCCAATGGACCTTTCACCGAAGCAAGGTATCAACTACATTGAGATTCATTTACCCTTACTAATATAAGATTGTGTTGTGTGTGCAGATGGTAATCATACAACAATGGATTTGATCTAGAGGGAACACTTGGAATGGATTGATGCTAAAGCAGCTTTGCAAGGAACAAGATTGATGGCGCGCTTACGGATAGACAACGAAAGGTGAAATCTTGGCATTGGCAACAACAAGACTTCTTCTCTCTTCTCTCTTCTCTCTCAACTGCCAAATAAGGCCTAATGTCAAATGTATAAGGTGTTCACTCTTGTTGTCATGAACACCAGTTTTGTCATGTCTTGTAATGATGATCCGTTCACATGTCATCCCATTCACCATTAGTTCCATTCACGTCAACAATCCCATACCTTCCCAAATTTTGTAAGGAACTCGAGGATGAGTTTTTATTCAGTCATGGGGGTATGATGGGATGTGATATCACGTACAAAATATCATGTCCGCTGCGATATCGCATCCCCCGCAATATCACGTTGTCCCCCGCGATATCGCATACGCGATATCACAGTGTGCCGCCAAGTCTATAAATAAGAGGTGGCTCTCCCTTGTTTCTAGTTCTAGGCCTAGACCGTAGTGAAACTATGGTAGTTTTACCTCTCCATAGATAGAATATTTTCCATGTGCCTGCAGTAGGAGCTCCAAAGTGAACAGATCTTTATTCAAGAAAATATTGTACCTAAACACAAGTTTGTGTACAACAATAAAGACGAACTTCTTGGATAAACCTCGTAGTGCATGGAATAGGCTAAATAGGACTTTATTTATTTTTATTTATTGTTAATGTTTAAATGCTTTATTAGTTAATTAAATCTCTCTCAACCCTTCTCTCATAGTTAAGTGCATTCAGTACGACCGCTTTGAGCATGTGCGTTACACTTGGTAATCCCAGCAACAAATAGCGTTTGGTAAGCCCAAAGGTTGCATTGGTTCAGGGTGTGAACGGTAAGTGGGAATGGACACTAATGTTAGGTTAGTTAAGGCTTAGTTAAAGTTAGTTAATTAGTCTCTTCACCCTTCACCTCATCAACATAGGAGATAAAACAGAAAAGATATAAAAATCACATACCTCAAACTTACTTAACCATACACCGTGACAAATACAAGTAAGTCTAGGAAGAAAACGAATGATTAACCTTAAGTGTTCCATAAGATGTGTAGGCACTTAGTCTGCGGAGTTCGACCGGATTGCATGTGTAGTGCTCGTATTCGTATGGTTGAGTGTAGGGGTACCTCACCACTCATCAATTCTTAATGAGTTTTTCAATATTTGAATATAAGGCATGGCTTAGCCTCTAATGTCAAAGTCCTAAAATAGATGCATTTAATATTCTTGGAGATGAAATATGATAATTTTCAACTTCTAGATAGCTAATAGCCTTTCCTAACAAGTAATAAGTTTTTTTATTGAACCTCTTTAGTTTGGTAATTAAAAGGTCTCCTTTTGAAATGATACAAAAATCATCATTAAAAGTCACTTTGTTTCAATTTTTTATATTTTGACTAATTGATAGTAATGACTTTGAGAGTTAAGTGTCATTCTTAATCATATACAATTAATTTAATAATAAATAAAGAACCTTGCAAAATCGAGAAGATATAAAGTTACCCTAGGGAAAACCTTCAAGATAAAAAACCCTAACAAAAATCAATTCCTGGACTATTAGTAGTAGCACAAATCTAAAAGATTAAAAAGCATGTGAAGAATTTACAACGTGCAAACGATATTGTTTTTAGAGTTTATACATTAGCAATTTTTCACATATCAAGGATGCTCCTTTTAAGATTTTTTCATATTACCAAGGGTTACAAAAATAAACTCATAATTAAAAGGATATGAATATTTATTTCTGGCAAAGGAGTTGGCATAGCTAATAAAGAAGTTATGGATTGGAATGTTGACCAAATAAAAAATAGAAAACAAAACTATGACATGAAACAATGGTGGGCATATTTGCCTACAACCATCTTTACCTTGAGAAATATAAAAGACATCATTCATATTAATTTGATGGCCATTCAAAAGAGTGAAAAGCACATTATCAATTTCTTCTATCTTAATGCTTGCTCATCTTCTACCTTTATGCTTCTAAGTTTGCTAGTAGGTGTGAAATGATGAGATGAAGTTCTTCCTAATTAAATTCATGTGGTTGGAACAACCACTATCAATGATCAATGTTTGGGATGTAACTTCTTTGATCATTTGATATGTTACAAAATAAAAGATTAATGTCCCTACTTTAACTTGATCTTATTTGTTTTGAGGATTGGTTTGATGTGTAGAGTTTTCTTCAAGCGGTTCTGGTGCTTCATTGATAGTTATTGAAGGAAATCTTATCTTCCACCAACATTTATCTTCATAAAGGCTCTTCTTCTTGTGATGCTTATACCATGGCATATTTAAGGATGAGGATTCATGTTTCTTTCTTAGAGTGAAATTATGTCTTCCTCTTATTTAACCTCTTCCACCTTTAAAATTGTTTCTTCCTCTTAAAAAGTGAGACTTTAAATTTAAAGCTTGAGGCCTTTCATCTTTGAGATTTGAATTATTTCTTTTGCCTCTTACAAATCTTTCTTTGCCTCCTAAATTCTTAGCAAAGTAAGCTTGGTCTACTTGATTATCTTGACTCTTATAATCTTCTAATGTTTCAACCTAGGAAATTGATTCATGAATTAAGGTTTTGTCTAAATCTTTTATTCTAGAATTAATCCATTGTAGCATTTTTTCTATCTTTCATAATTATATAGCACTTTAATAACTTTGTCTAATTTTTTCCTTTAAGTGTACTTACAACCATATTCGTCAATATTCTTTATGGATGCATACATTTTTAAGAAAACATTTTAATGTTTTCATCTCTATAGAGCATTAAGTCTTTCATTTCTTGTCTATATCTTAATTATTTGATTTGAAGATTTGAAATGGAGCCTTTCTATTCTTATTGTAATAGGTCCCAAGTTTTTTTCGCAATTAGCTTATCAATGATCCTTACAAAAATGGAGTAAAAAACTAACATGCAAATAATCATCCTTGCTAGTGCAACCTTCTTTCTATTTTCAAGCAATTTCTTCTTCTTTTTTTCTATTTAGAACATTTATATTTGGAAATTCCTTGTAACCATATTCTATAACATGCTAGCATTTTGAACTAAAGTCTTTACCAACTTCTTTCCATATTTGAAATCTAAACTTCCATTAAATATCATGGTACATCTAAGAATGTCTTTGTTTAATTTTACTTGAAATAAAAATGATCAAGGTATTAATGGCTTAAAAATTTTGAGATTTGAGGCTTTGAGAAAGCTTTTAGCAACAAATATAGCTTTGAGATGAATATGAATGCTTTGAGCCTTTTGGCTTAGATTAATCCTTTTAAGGATGAATTTAGTTCAAAGCTCCAATACCACTATCAAAGTATGTGCAAAAGATTTTTTTTGTTTCAAATCAAGGCTTATCACTAGAAATCACAAAACAACAACTAACAACAATAGATGCAAGCACTAGATATTTTTGGATCTTACTCATATGATAAGCAACAAAATCATCTCTAGTCTCTATCAGGCTTTATCACTATAGATTGATCCAAATATGGGGAGAGATAGCAAAAGAACCTTATCATATCAAGTCACAACATTGATGTCAAGTAGTAAGAGATTCTTGAAGTTTTTAGTTTCAATTTCAATGAGACACTAGAAGACATAGCTAAAGAGTGCATAGCAATAAGCTTCAAAGATTATTAATTGAAGTCATGGCAATTGGCTTCAAGCCAAAGACAAGAATCTAGAACTTTTAATGCTTAATTTGAATGAATTCGATGTCATTTTGCTCAAAGTTTATTATCAATACATTGATCTAGAGAAACATTAATGTAACTACCAATTATCAATCAAATTAAGGATTAATATCTTGTGAAAAATTGAACTTTAAACATGAAAATCAAAGGATCTTAAACAATAAACATGTAACTAAAATGAATCTTAGCATGAAACTAATATAAACGTGTCGTACAAAATAAACCTGTGCATCGGGGATTTGTGAATATCGCAGAAATTTCGCGCATAGTTCGTGATGGGTGAAGGTGCAGGTGCGCATGGAAAAGCACACTAAATTCACCAAACTTTTTGCATAATTTTTAAGATTATGTTATAAAGTTGTTAATCGCAATAGAAACAATAACATTTTGTATCTTTAATCCTATAAAGCACACACAAATCCCTTATGGTGTTACATGAAAAGCAAATGCCAAAACATATTTTGTCAAGTAAAAATTCTTAAGTTCTATATTCTCCATCTCATAACTACAAAAATTTATGGGAGTTGCTATTTATATATATATATATATTAAATTTTTTCTTTCTTCTCCTTAGCTACAAACCAGTACCCATCTTTTCTAGAGTCACTTGGATATAAATGGATTCAGAATCACAAATTTTTAATTCCATGCTTCTACAAGATTCTTTTGATGCATAGAAATGAACAAAAACTTAAAATATTTATGCATATGTAAAAAATTAGGAGAATGTGTGAGAATTAATGAAAATCAATGAGAGATTAAAAGATTGAAAGAATTTATGTTTAACTGTGAATGAAATTTTAGATATTGTAATGTGAGAATGGGAAAAGCATGAGACAAATTGAAACTCCTTTAATAATGCTTGAACTGACTTCAAACTACTATAGCAATGAAACTTTAGAAAATGATCAAAGCTTAAACTTGGCACTACTTAGTTTGAGTGTGGACACCTCTTTTTATATAGGTTTGGATGATACTTTTATATTATTTTAGGCATGTTTCACATATATAAGACTCATGAGATGCCTTTTTCATTTATGGAAAGATTTTACATGGTACATGACTTCTAATTGTTGATATCAACACTCCCCTACTAGGCACAAGGCCATGACTTATTAGTTTTATCACTAGGGTGTAGTTTCATGATTTGAATCCATTACTTGAAACAAATTACGACACATAGGGGTGCTTTCAATGAGAGGTATCATGCAACCTTTACATTATTTATTGTTATAAGAGAATTATTATCATCCATCAACATTAGTTATGATTACTAAATTTTAATCCCATGAAAATTAAAAATCCTATCGGTTTTAACCCATGCGAATTATTTATGTGGCATCCTAGATAAAGTAAAGGACTCAAAATATAATAGGATGTTAAATTATCAATGAATCCTTTACTACGTTTTGCCATACCATTAAATTAAATAAATACACTAAAATAATGATTAATGTTGCCACTTCCATTAAGTCATAATTTATACAATTAATAAATACTCCTTTTGATGTGGCCATGGTTCCTATTAAATTAACATTACAAATATCAACAGTTTGTTAATGTCTTCTAGGCAATCATTTTACTATCATTCAAGGGATATTTTAACCAAGAATCTCCTATATATAACTTCCCATGCATGGCCATAAAATCATTGTAAACAATCCTTATAATGGTTGGGTAGTTAACACTAAGTCTCTAAGGGCTTTCCTTGCACTGATTTTGAAAAGTAGAAAATTTTCATCTCAAAGCTATATTTTTGTTCCACATGGTCTCCAATATTTTTCCTTGCTATATTTTTATTGCTATTTTTGTTCACAATCTTTCAGTGACTTTGCATCACCACTCCAAGACCGACAACCCCACAACACCCCCCCACCATTCCATAAAGAGAAGAAATGAGAAGTAGGAAGTGAGAGAGGGCCTTAGTTAGAGGGGACCTTCAGGCATAGATACATGTTTTTCTAGTTTTATAACCAATCCTTGTAGCCTGTTTATTTGTTAAGGGGTGTGCTTGAATTCCCATCATGGTTTTTTTTGGATGGGAATCACACCATGCAAAGACATTTTTTGACTTCCTATTAGTGGTTGAAATGGAACAATAAGAAGTTGATGAGAACACTCAAGCACTCAAGTAGAAGATTACGAGGAGTATTGAGTTCCCTTGAAGTCACACCCTATTCAAACCTCTGAATCTTTCCCAATTCTAGAAACTACCAAGGTCACAAATTTATTAAAAATTGATTTAATGAAAGGGACCTCAAACTTCCAAAAGAAGGAAAACCATAGAGTTTGTGGATGGGCAGATGTCGTGGACTCATTGCCTATTCCATAAAAAAGAAACCATGACTAAGTCATCAATACAAAAATTCAAAAATAGAAACCAGACATTAGCAAACCAAACATAAAGCACAAACCACCATTGGTAATACTTACGACACCACTATGTCTTGTTGGCAATAAAGCACTTTTATTAGCAAAAATTTAAAAATCACACTCAAACAAAACAAAGTAAAATATATAAGAAAGTGTAAAATATTTAATAAAGATTTAAATGTAGTAACGATGGTGTAAAAAAAAAAATGGTGTAAAAATAGGAAAAATTTTGAAAATCAAATTGTTGTAAAATAAATAACTTGCAAAAGCAAAAATGTGAAAAATAAAAAAATAGAAAAATCTAGGAGCCACATGGATGATTTAGTACGGATGTCCATCTCCTCAACAACTAAGTTAGAAGGGGGGGATCTAAAAAACTGAGTGTGGTTGTCCACCTATTGAGGTAATTGTTGCACCGGCTTATCTTGGCTTATGAAAAATCTTTACTTGTTGAATGTTGACCAACTACTTTTTATTTGGGCTCTTTGGTTTGTATATGGTCATGGCCCTAGAAGGAAAGGTTTCAAAAATTATATAAGGTCCCGCCCACAACATTTGAAATTTAGTTTTCTGTGGTGCATGTGTGGGATTCCAATAGAGAACCTTATCTCTAGGTTGAAATTTTACTTTCCATATTCTCAAGTCATGTCATTGCTTGTTAAATGCCTTGTTCACTTCATTCAAAGCTAGGGCCACTATTCGATTTTCATTTAGCATGTTTAGGTTGATTGGCCTCTCTTTTTAGGCTAGACTTAGGTCAAGATTCAAGTCATAGGCTATTGAGAGTGTACGGAGCTTTAATTGAATCAAGAGCATTGGAAGTTTCCAATACACTAACTCATAGGAAGAGTAGCCAATAAAAAGTTTCCATGTTGAACAGGCCCATAGGGCATTGTTGAGTTTTATGCTCCAATCTCTTTTATATTTGCTTATGGTTCTTGTTAGGATCTTTGTAATCTCCCTATTGGTTACCTCTGCTTGACCATTGGCTTGGGGGTGATAAGATGTTAATTTATGTTCGACCCCGAAGCATTGCATAATTTTTTGAAAGGTGGCACCTATAAAATGAATTCCATTGTTAAAAATTAGTGCACGTGGCATCCCAAACCTATTGAAAACACTTCTTTGTATAAATCTAGTAGCAGTGGATAATGTACAATCGGTGATGACTACTACTTCTGTCCATTTGTTGGAGTAGTCGACTACTATGATGATATATGTCTTTCCATTGAATATGGGTGTGATGGAACCCATGAAGTCTATGCCCCATATGGCAAAGGACTCCAATGGATAAATCCACTATTGACTATGCTCCATTCGAGCGATCATCCCACCATCTCATTGACAACATAAACAAGATCAGATAAACTAGTGGGCATCCCTACAAATTATAAGCTAATAGTAGCCTACCATTAGGATTGTTATGACCATGCACCTCCCTACATAGTGGCCTTTGCAAGGGCCTTCATGAGCATCTTGGAGCATGTGCAATTGATTTGCATCATGGACATACCAATGAATAAGGCCATCGACACACATCTTGTAAAGGTGTTTGTTGATTTCCATAAAGTATTTTGCCCATTGAAAAAATTTTTATTTCTTCCTAAAGTCTAGCTCTTGTGGTATCTCCTGAGTGAGAAGGTAAGTAAGGATGTTTTTGTACCATTTTGTTTCTATAGACACTTGGTCATTTATTGCTCCTGTAAAGAGAAGTTCATCTAGAAACTGATTAGAGAGTGGGATCTCCTCCTCTTTGTTATCCCATTTTAATCAAGAGAGGTGGTCAATGACCACATTATCAGTCTCTTTCTGATCTATCATTGTGAGATTGAATTCTTGCAAGATCACGAACCACCGTATGACACGGGGGCTCACCATCCACTTGTTCATTAGGAAGCAAATGGCATTATGGTTTTTGTGCACAAATACTTCATAACCAAGCACATAGTACTTGAACTTTTGAAGAGCATACATGATTGCCATTAATTCATTTTCTGTTGTGGTGTAATTTAGTTGTACCCCCACAATGCTTCGACTTATGCAATGAATGCAATATGGACATTTCTTGTCATCCAACTACATAAGCATCGATTTCAAGCATAATTAGATGTGTCCATCATTATGTGAAATGGTTTAGAAAAGTTTGGTGCCCATAGAATTGAAGTTTCTATGAGTTTGTTCTTTAATTGTTGGAATACATGTTCACATTCCTTGGTCCAAATGAATGAAGCATCTTTCTTCATAAGCTCTACCAACAACTTTGCAATCATAAAGAAATTCTCTATAAATTGCTGGTAGTAGCCAATATGTCCAAGGAATGATCAGACATTTTTAACTGTCTTTGGTCAGTATGTGATTCCTTAGATCCTTAGATGACCCTTATTTTTTCTGGGTCTACCTCAATCTTTGCCTAAGTAATCCTATGCCCCAGTACTATGTCTTCTTGGACCATTAAATCGCTTTTCTACCAATTGATCCTAAGGTTTGTTTTAACACATCTTTCAGTACCTACTTAAGGCAATCTAGGGCTTACTCAAATGTAGGCCCATAGGTAGAGAAATCATCCATGAATACTTCTACCTCACTACCAATTTTTTGTTGGAAAATACTAAGGACTAGGTGTTGAAATGTTGCAAGGGCATTGCACAAACTAAATGACATCTTATAATATGAAAAAGTCCCCCAGGGACTTATGAATGTTATCTTGGCCTGATGTTCTAGCACAATTTGGATTTGGTTATATCCACTATAACCATCCAAGAAGCTATAATAGTAATGCCTAGAGATGATGTCCAACACTTGATCCACAAATGGCAATGGAAAATGATCTTTAAATGTTGTCATATTCAACAGCCTAAAGTCAATACGGACCCACCACTTACCATATTTCTTTGGCACAATTATGAGTGAGCTAACCCACTCATTAAATGTGATTAGATAGTTGAACCCTACCTTAAGGAGTTGTTCNCTTTCTTTGGCACAATTATGAGTGAGCTAACCCACTCATTAAATGTGATTAGATAGTTGAACCCTACCTTAAGGAGTTGTTCTATTTCCTTCTTGAAAATCTGCTTCAACTTGGGATTTAGTTACCTTTGCAGCTACCTTCTTGGATTCATGGCCGAGTCAATGTAGATGTGATGCTAGCATATCTTTGGATCAATTTCAATCAGCTTAGGATATGACCAAGCAAAGGTTGTTGGCCATTTATTAACCACCTTTAATAGCTTTTCTTTTTGTTTAGAAGCAAGTTTAGCATTGATTATGACTAGCTTGTCATTGTTTAAAAATGCATATTCCATGTTAGCTAGTAGAGTTTTTAACTCTAGGGGCTCTTATTTGAAATTTTTATGGATTTTCATCTCTCCCCAATAGGTATCATCATCTTCATCATCGGAGAGTTCATGATGAACTTGCTTAAGTTCATCCATGCCTTTGACATAAGCACATGTTAGGCTCTCAATAGGTTCCATGCATAGTGTGCTACTGTCAAAGTTAAGTATCAACCATTGGGTGCCCTCCTATTTTGTGGCTATAGCATACAGGCACCTTTGAATATCTATTTCATGTGCACACTGATTACATGCTTTAATGAATGTACTCTTGATGGACTAGATTTTTTTGCACACAATTACACCCGTTATCGTTGTATGCGATGCATGGAACACACTTCTTCTTTAAACATCCAAATTCATTTTCCTTGGAGATTTCCAAGGAGAGGTCTCATACACTCATTCACTCATCAATCATGCTTAACCAAGCCCTTCCAATAATGATGGGGAAGTCACCTTCACATTTTTCAACCTTGATCACTAGAAAATTGGTAGGATAGGACCACCCACTAACTACGGTCACAATGTCCTCCACTAATCCCAAAGGAACAATGATTGATTCGTTTGCCAATTCAAAATATATGTTGCTCTTCTTGAGAGGTGGTAGGTTCCATGCCTTGTACATGTCATGAAAGATTAGATTGATACTAGAACTATAATTAAGAAGAGCCTTGAATGGCTCATGTCTAAACGATCTGTAAGTAAATAAGTGGACTTCTTAGGTTAGATCTTTTTGTGGAAAGATACTAGCCTTGATCCAATCAAAAATAGCATGAGTTAGCATTACAGTGTGGATCTGAGATGGCACTGGGTTTGAAGGATGCTTAAATATATTTGATATAGAGGATGAGGGTGTTGGAGATACAAGGCAATCAACTAGATTAGATGGTGAGGGTTTGGGAGGACTATTGGATTAAAAAAATGATCATTTCCTAGATTGATTATCTGAACCACTTGGCTAAAAAGCCGATTGTGAATGTACAACCCTTATAGCATTTCATTGTTATGGATATGGAGGAATTTCACCCTACATGAATGGAATAAGAGGTAACTAGGTTGAGGACAAAGAGATGTATGCAAATGGATGTAGAGGATGGTATAGATATGGTTTTTTCCCTCAAGTAGATGGTGAATGATTTTGATGGTACTGTGGAGGGTAATAGTGATGTTGAAATGAGGCATGGCTTGTAAAGCTTCTTGGAGAAACAAGTTGCTGAACATGGTATTCATAGGGATTCAATTGCCTATAAGTTTCTGAACATGAGTCTATCTCCATAGCTTCTTCTATTATAGCTACTTTTCCCTTGCCTCTCTAGTAGTCATGTTCAACTTCTTTCCATCTCTTGTGGTTACAATCACTATTTTTCTCTTTGGATTATTCAATAATCTTCATAGTAGTTTGGAACTTTTCATGCAAAGAGTCCCATAATTTATCAACATTTGTTGAAATATCAAATACAAATTTTTGGATGGATAAGGTTTTCCTGTTCATCACTTTGTTGAATAGTGACTCCTCCTCATCACAAAATCGAACCTTCTTGTTCCTAATGGAAGGATCCCTATTATATTCTTCTACAATTTTCCTTTTTTGCAACTCACCTTCTTCTTTTGCAACTTATTCTATCAACCTTTCTATTTGATGAGCTCTTAATTTGGATAATCTCCCTTTGACATAAATCCCAAGAGTTCTTCTGGTTTCTACCCTGAGCCCATCTATGATGTGGTGAAGTTGTTCCCTTTGAGAATAACCATGACCAAGGCATCAATGTAAGAGGGAGTAGTATCTACCCATGGCAACATCCAAGGATTCATGCGTTCCCTATTTCTAGCCTTGGATTTACCTACTCATGTTGGACACTCTAGAGTATGTTTGGTATTTGTCATTGAATAGCTCTAACATGGTACTCCATCTACGAATGGACTCTAGTTCCAAGGATTGGTACTAGCTTTCAGCTTCTTTGATGAGTGTCTTAGGTAATAGCTTGAGTTTCTACCAATCATTTTCAATGTTCTGTAAGGCATAGGCATCGTGGAAAGCTTGTAGATGTGTCTACAGATCAAAGTTATATCCCCCCTCAAATCTTGAAATATTGTTCATGTGTAAGTGCTTAATCTGACTGTCTTTCACATGCCTATTTAGAATCTTAACTGCCTCTACAATGTTAAGCATGCTTTAAGTTGCTAACAAAGGTTCATCATCATTATTGTTTCTATGATGCCGATGATGGTTTCTGTCACCCCTTCATTCTTGGCAGGCTCTACAATCATTGTTATCCTGTTGATCACCTTCATCACAATTGTTTCTTTGATGGATTCTATTAGAACTAGAAGATGAAGAGGAGTGTTCAGAATCCGATGAAGAGGATGAAGAGGAAGTGGACCACCACCACCACTATGGTGTCCTCCACCACCTCTTCACTCATTACAATCACCATCCTTATATTCCTTGCCATTGTGATGTTTACCCGAGTCCCTGGCTTAACTATCACTTTTTCCTGAACCTGGTTTATGAATAGTGGATCATAGGTTCAAGGCTAGCCCCTCATCATAAATAACAAAGGGTGGAGAATCTTCATGTTGGAAACCATTAGGGGGAGGATCCACATTTTCATCTTGGCTCAACAAGAACAAAGGGTTACTAAAGTCCTTTCCCTTCATAAACTTGTGGTGCTTCTCCTGGTGTCGATCTTGCTTACATTGTGTTGTTGTGGAATGATATTTTTGAGTCTCATAACCATTCACAACATATTCCTCTTAAAGATCTGGGATGCCCAAGTTCTTAAGAGTGTAAAATAGCATCCTGAGCATAGATCAATCGGGGGCATTACTATGTTGCCCTTCATATCATGCCATCGCAGTTGCTCATTCTGATGTAGGATGAAGGTGAAGTTAGGTACATACTCATTTGGATGAGTATATACCACTTTTCACTCTTTTGAGACCAGTGGTTTGACATCTTCATGCTTATGGGAAGAAGACACTTTGCAAACAAATAAAGTATTAGTGTGCTTTTGTAGTTATAGGTCATTGAGAGTGATGCTAACCTTGGAGTTCGTCTAATGATATTAATAATGTTCACTAATCCTAGATAGCGCATGTTTCAACAAACAAAGTTTCTAGAAATAACACTAATGATGAGCAGTTGAAGGTGCCCCTACACCCAACTATATGAATCATAAAGCATTCACATGCGATTTGAACGAATTCCATGGACTCTATAATTTTTGGTGCACTAGTCTTCTAGGTAGTGAATCTTGACCTAAGGTCATTCATTATCTTCCTAATTACACTTCTGATGCATATGGTATAATTAAGTGTAATCGATGTATATGGTTTTTATCATTTTTATGTTTCATGTTTTTTGATGCTTGAAGAAAGAGAGAGAGAGAGTTATGGAATGACTAATTTGATCTAACTAACTAACTAATCTTTACCTAGCCCTAACATAAGCATTAGTTCCCACTTTCCATACACATCCTAAACCCATGTATCCATTGTTGGGTTACCAAGCACTACGCTACTGGACGCACCAAGAAATAACGCTGCTGGGATTACCAAGCGCATACATGTTATGCTAGAATTGGTTGTACTTATGTATTTAATCTATCTAGCTTATCTAGCTTAATTAGCTTAATTACTAGAAAACTTTAAACAATTAACTAAAATCATTAAATGCATGAATAAATATCTAAACTATCTAGAATATTGCAAGGTTTATCAAGAAGCTTGTCTTTATTGTTGTACATACTATCATGCTTAGGTACAGCAATGTTCAAATAAAGATCCATACACTAAATGACTCCTATTGCTAGCACTCAGGAAACTATTCTAACTTTCAAATGTAAAAACTACAAGAGTTCAGGTACTACTATGAATTGGATGCCCATAAACAGGATTGGGAGCTCGTATTTATAGTTTTTGCTCTAGGGCTGCATTGATGGGGCCCTGTTAATGTAGCAAATGCTATGTCAATGCAGCCTTGTTGACAAGGTAATACCACATAAATGAGGCCCCATCAACAAGGGCCTATTGACGAGGTTGTGTCAATGGATGCCTATTGATGTGACACTTTAACGCTCATCACCTTATTATCAACATGATGGAAAAACATTTCTTTTGGGTGATCCACCACCATTAGGATAGGACAAAGATATAAATGAGATCCTAACCATTAGAACATTAGAAGGTGTGCCAAATTTTGATGACATATCCATTGAACATGTCCCTAGAAAATAAAATTAGTTCCTAATATATTAGCTCAATTGGCCACTACTTTAGATGTCCCTTTTAAACACAATGCTTGGGATTTTGAAATTATTATTGAAAAGGTTAAATTAATGAAGAAGTTATATCAAAGGATGTCATATTTCTCAAATAAAATCTCTCCTAAAATGGCAACTAGAGAGGCTTTATTTGATTACTTACATACCAAAATCAAACCATTTAGACAAAAAGTTAGACTTAATCCCAAAATTGAAACTTTGATGAAAGAAGAAATTGATAAATTTTTAGGACTTAAAATTATTTATCCTATGAAACATTCAAGTTGGACATCAAATTTAGTGCCTGATAGAAAAAAAACAAGCAAATTACAATTATGTATTAATTTTCGTAATCTTAATCATTGACAAATTGTTAAAAGATGGTTTGACAAGAAATATGCAGGTAAAGTCGTTAAAATAGGAGATCTAATCCTAAAAAGAGATAGAGCATCTAGTCAAACAAGTCCTCAAAATAAGTTTCCGACTATGTGGATAGGCCCATATCAAGCCACAAATATCATTGGTACTAATGTTTATAAAATTACTGATTTGCAAGGATACAAATTAAATAGAAATTTTAATGCATTTCATCTAAATAATTTCTACTCAAGCACCCCTTGTGGACACTTGGTAGATCCTTAGTTGCATGTTTTCTTCTCATTCTTCATGCATTTCATTTGTATATTGTTGCATTTACATATTTTCTTTGTATTTTCATCATTTTCTCATGCATGTTTTGTCTACCATCATCTCTTTCTTAGCTTATTGGTTTTGCTTTGATTTTTGATTTTAGTAACCATTATGTTCATTTGAGTTACCAGGCATTGGGTCATCATAACACCACTTGAAAATAATGCAATTATAATACTCATGTTATATCATATTACTATTATATAGAATCATCTTATATGATATACTTTAATTATTTTGTGCTTCTTCCCAATAATTTTCAAGGTAAAGGTTTTATTAGTTATGTTGGATTATGGAGGATGGAATTTATGCTAACTTGTTATGTTATTATCATGGTCATGTAAATGTAGGAGATGTGAAGTTGAAGAATGGCTAGCCACAATCACTAGGTGACCTTAGAAAGTTTCATTTTCTGTCTTATAAACCCCAGCCCTCAAGTGTGATGATCCATGCCTATCCTATGAGCAACAAGGTCAAGTGTGTTTCTCTCTACTTGAGAACCCTTGGCCACCCAGGAGACTTTCTATGATGCCATCTAGATTATAATTAAAAAGGCACATGCACAAGGGTTGAACTGCACCATGGGCAAAGTTTTCAAAAGGACTGTATTCTTTGGCAATGCAACTAATCAGCCAAACTCGTATTGGAATTCCTATCTTAAGAATGAAGTGCATCATGAACAAAGTTTACTCAAAAAAAAAAAAGAAAAAAAAAAGAAATGAGGACCATGTTCATTGGTAGCGTAATAAGTTCTTAAGCGTGATGAGGTCTAGCAGCAATCTTCACCCTAGCCTCCATCCCCTTTTTAAACCTATTTTCCAAAAAATCAAAAAAATATAAAGAAAAGAAAAAGAAACTAAGGAAAAATCTAAAAGTTGTGGCTGGCTATGATTGAAAAGAAGCATGTTCATAAAGTTTAGTCTAAGTCTTTTGCTCAAAGTAGTTCGCATACTTTTTACTTTTACCTTGTGAAAACATTAGAAATGAGATCTTAATTATATATATATATATAGTTAAAGTTATGATTTATAAAGAATATATGTTTAAATCTTGATTAAATAAGATGGTGTGGAAAGGATGACCCATGTTTAGTACTCTCTTGATTATGTGGTTATTTTAATCATGCTTAGATCAATATAGTTTACTTTCAAATTACAGTTTGTCTGTGTTTTGTGATCTTTTCGATCCTCTATCTTTTGCATCTCCTTTTAAAACTTCTATGGTTTTTTTATTCCTTGCACTTGCATGCAATTTCGAATTTGGGGGCTAAGTGTTGATATCAACACTCCCATGCTAGGCACGAGGCCATGACTTATTAGTTTAATCACTAGGGTATAGTTTCACGATTTGAATCCATTACTTGAAAAAAATTACATGATACATAGGGGTGTTTTCAATGAGAGGTATCATGCAACCTTTAAATTATTTATTGTTATAAGAGAATTATTATCATCCATCAACATTAGTCATGATTACTAAATTTTAAACCCATGAAAATTAAAAACCCTATAGGTTTTAACCCATGCGAATCATTTACGTGGTATCCTAGATAAAGGATTGAAAATATAATAAGATGTTAAATCATCAACAAATCCTTTACTACGTTTTTCCATACCATTAAATTAAATAAACACACTAAAATAATGATTAAGGTTTCCATTTCCATTAATTCATTATTTATACAATTAATAAATACTCCTTTTGATGTGGCCATGGTTCTTATTAAATTAACATTACAAATATCAATAATTTATTAACAGGTAACTATTTTATTGTCATTCAAGGGATATTTTAACCAGAAATCTCCTAAATATACCTTCGTAACTTTCCATGCATGGCCATAAAATCATTGTAAATAATACTTATAACCGCTGGGTAGTCAACACTGAGTCTCTGAGGGCTTTCATCGCACCGATTCTGAAAGAACCAGGAAATTTCCTGAGAATCTAGGTTCAATTTCTCAATATTGAACCATGATTCTCACTTTAATTGCCCTACATATGCTCATTCGCAATGGCAGCAACTTTAATGTCAATGCTAGCCATTTTGCAGGCTTTCCACTGCATGTTCATCTCACCCAAAATGGAAAATCTAATCCCTATTGATGCATCTTTGAATTCCATCCACATTCAATTGTTGCCATGGATTTCAACACGTTTTTTTTATATTCTCTATTATCTATATTGCCATTTTTTGCAATGAGTGAATGGGTGGCATGGTTCCTAGCCATTTCTTGCATTGATGGAGGGTCATTTGGCACTAGAGTCATGTTTTTGTTGCAATCATTTTCTGCACATGACAAGCTCATGCAGCCATTTGGCACTAGAGTCGCATTTCCTTGTTACAGCCATTTTCTGCATGTGATAGGCTCATGCAGCAATTATGTGTGCCCATGTTGCAGTAACTATCATTTGCTACACGTGGGAAATTATTGCCACTGCCATATTCACTTTGCTACCACCTATTATGCGCTAGGTGGTGGAAAATCTAACCGTTAGTGGGGAATCAAAAGAGGGTAAGTGGCCAAAAAAGCACTTATAAATCCACAAGGGGGATAGACAATGGAAGGAAGAGAGCTAACTATAATGATGGGGTTTTCTCCAAGTGGAGACATGGTGGAAAATCCCAAGGTTCTCTCTTACTTTTGTTGCTTATTTGATGGCTCTCCCAGAGGTAGTTCAAGCAAAGTAGCAAGAAGATTCAATGGTCGGGGGTAGCAAGCTCATTAGAAGAGGTGTGCTTCTTGCAAGCACTGGAAGGTAAGGTTGCACCAAGAGTCATTCAACTTGTGCTCGTTTTTGAGCTAATTCATCATTTTATATTTATGCAACTAAACTATGGTCTTTGTGCTATGGATTGAACACAGAACCCATTTTACTTCAAAACTCAAATTAATCCTGCCCAAGTTGTCAGCTATTTCCTGCTTTAATTTCACATTTTATTGATACACAAGTTTTATTGTTGAAAATTTAAAAAGAAAACAATTATCTTTCTGTCAAAATTATCTTGAACTGCCTTTATATTTTCTTGTTAAAATCGATTAACTTACTAGCATCTTTATATGTCATGAAATGTCATGTTGCCCTACTCGTTGAGACTATTCCTGTACCCATATAGAAGGTGCCCTAGGCAATAGTCTCCCTAAATGAGTTTTTTGGGTTTTGATGTGTCCAACATTTATGCATCAATAGTAACTTATACATCACTTTAAAACATGACCAAATAAGCGATTGAAAACTATGACAACATTACCCAACATTTCAAATACAAAATTAAACAAAGGATAACAACATGAACATGAAACATCATGACATTCACACTATCTCCAAAAATAACTAACATAATACTTAATGATATCCAAACATACCCCTTTGAATCAAACTTCAACTTGCACATACATAAGCCTCATGGTCTAACCAAGTAAACAATGCCTCAATATAAATTTGCACTATCTTAAGTTAATATTCATATTAAAAACTAATAATTTCCTCCATTTAGGAACCACCCCTTGGAATGATGGTAAGGCACTTGTTTCTCAAGTTCTAAGACCTAGGTTAGGCTTTTTCTCATCCACCAACCCTTTTAGGACCTTGCCTTAATAGGATGAGCATAGAGCCTCTAAGTGATAATTCTAATTCCTTCATTTAAATTATGCTAATTTATGTAATTCATATGTGATTAAGAAATTATTAATTAAAGAGAAAAACATGTTACTTTTACCCTAAATTATTTAATAATAAAATAATTTTGGTACTTTAATCTTAATAATAAGCAAAGGTGCTAATTTTGATACATCTTGCATGGGGAATACATATGAAAGAATAAACAGTGCTTGAGTCACTTAGGTGGTGGTGGACCATTACATTCATGTAAGGTAATTTAATGAATAAAAATTGCATGTATCGATTGTTGATGCATAAATTTTGGTCACATCAACACCAGAAAAGAAAACTCGTTTTAGGAGACTATTGCCTAGGACGCCTCTCGTATGGGTACAGAAACCCAAGAATAATCTCAGCTGGAGAGGGCTACGTGGCCTTTTGCAAATAATAAACTAGAAAGAAATCTAGAATTTAAATTAAATAATTATCTTCAATACAATAAGTAATTAAAAGAACTAAATTTTCCCTTGTCCCATTGACGCTGTTGGTGTCCACTGTTGGGTAGGAAGGCCACAAGAGAGGGAGAGAGAAAGAGAAATAGCCCACCACAGTTCGCATAAGGCAGCAACTGCAGTTCTTAAAGCCTGGTGTCGTCTACCACCTTTTTATGCACCTCTGTAGAGAGGAAGATCATCCACCCACGTCTGCACCACTGAGACAAGTCACTGGCCCAAAGAGAACAACACGTCTTACATCCTACGCATGGGTTGCACTACCTACATTGTTGCAAATAGAAAGAAGAGAGAGAGAACCCTCCTACCATCACCAAGAAGACTCACAAGAATCAGATTATGAGCTGTTGGCTCATGTTTTGGACCCTCCTCGAAGATCAACTAGAAGCCTATAATGAAAAGAAAAGAAAAGAAAAGAGGAAACTGCTGCTTAGTGGAGAGGAAGTTGCCCCTTCAAACTAAAAACCAGAGCCTATTTTGGGACCTCTCCTCTCGATGATCCCTAGAGCCCCCCTCCAGACTCTATTTTATAGTTGTTGCGACCCTCCATAATGATGGCTATGTTCTCTAATTTAAATGCCCACTATGTCCATAACTTCCAAAACGTCTACCATTAATGATTGTAACCGCCATTATTAATGATTGTAACCACCATTATTAATGATCGTAACCGTCATTATTAATGATTGTAACCGCCACTATTAATGATTGTAACCATCATCATTAATAATTGTAACCACCATCATTAATAATTGGTTCTGCCACCATTAATAATTGTAACAGCCATTATTAATAATTGTAACCACCATCATTAATAATTGGTCTGCCACCATTAATAATTGTAACCACCACTATTAATGATTGTAACTACCATTATTAATAATTGTAACCACCATCATTAATAATTGGTTTTGCCACCATTAATAATTGTAACTACCATCATTAATAATTGGTTCTGTCACCATTAATAATTGTAACCGCCACCATTAATAATTGTAACCGCCACCATTAATAATTGTAACTGCCATCATTAATGATTGTCACTTAATAGTTTAAATGCCCACTACTTGCATGATTTTTATTGTGGTTATTAAGAGAGAGAGATAGAGACATTGATAATCATGGCCCTATGAGAGCATGGGAGTGTTGACATCAACACTTAGCCCCCAAACTTTTAATTGCATGCCAGGGCAAGGAACAAGACCACAGAAATTTTAAAATGATGTAATAGATAGGGAATTACAAACATCACAAAAAAAGTAAATGGAAACTTAAAAGTAAACTAAACATGATTAAAATAACCATATAATCAAAAGAGAACTACACGTGGGCCACCCAAACCACATCATCTTATTTAATTGAACTCTAAATATATAATTTTATTATCTTAACTACATATATCTATATATAATTAAAATATAATTATGATTTCTTTCCCAATCTTCTTACAAAGTAAAAGCCAATAGCATGTGGACTACTTTGAGCACAAGACCCATACTAAACTTAATGAGGAGGATAGGCTCATATTAGATTGTGGCTAGTCACAACTTTTGGATTTTTCCTTGCAACTTTTTTTTTTTGGAAAATAGGTTCAACAAGGGAAATGGAGGTTAGGGTGAGGATAGCTACCAGACCCCATCACACTTAAGAACTTATTACACAACCAATGAACATGGTCCTCATTCCCTTTTTCTTTTCTTTGAGGAAAAATTGCCCATGGTATACTTCATTCTTAAGGTAGGAATTCCAACACGAGTCTGGCTAATTAGCTGCACTGCAAGTGAACACGGTCCTCATTCTTTTTTTTTTCTTTTTGAGGAAACTTTTCCCATGGTGTAGTTCAACCCTCATGTATGTGCCTTTAATTATAATTTGATAGCATCATAATAGGTCTCCTGGGTGGCTAAGGGTTCTCAAGTGGAAATGAACACACTTCACTCCATTGTTCACAGGGTAACCATGGATCATCACACTTGAGGGCCAAGGCTTATGAGAGGGAAAGTGGGATTTTCCAAGGTCACCTAGTGATTATGGTTAACCATTCTCCAACATCACCTATCTTACACTCACATGATCATGATGATTACATGATAAGTTAGCACAAATTTCATGCTCCATAATCCAACATAACTATAGAAACTAAAAACTTGAAAAAGACTAGGAAGAATCAAAGCATTATTGAAATATATAGTATAAAATAGATTTTATATAATAGTACTAGGAAATATTATATAAAGGATTATACTCACATTATTTTCCAAAGGTGCTTTGATGACCCAACTCCTAGTAACTCAAAAGACCATCATGATTATTAAAATCATATGCAAAGAAAAAATCAAAATAATATGCCAAGAAAGAAATGATGGAAGTGCAAAGAAAATATGCATATGCAACTATATACAAATGAAATGCATGGTGAAGAGGAAGAAAACATGCAACTAAGAATCTACTAAGTGTCCACATGGGGCACCTGAGTAGAAATGCTTCAAATGAAATGCATTAAAATTTCTATGTAACCTACATCCTTGCAAATTAGCAATTTTATATACATTGGGGCCAACAACTTCTACAATTTGGAATGGACCAAACCACATAGGAGAAAACTTAGTCTTAGGGCTGATCTGACTAGATGCTCTATCCCTCTTAAGAACCAAGTCACCTACTTGAAATATTTTTGCTGCATATTTCTTATCAAATCATTTCTTGACAATTTTTTGATGATTACATAGATTCACAATTTCTTTTAACCCTTTTATTTTCTAGATTCCAAACATCACATGTGCATGATATTAGATGCCCATCAGTTGGAAAATAGTCCAAGAAGAATTGATATGTTGGAATTTGCAAATTAATTAGCAATACTAGTTCTTGTCCATACACTAAGTCATATTGTGTAGTCTTGATTGACTCTTTATAACAGACCCTATCTGCCCAAACTACCCATTTTAGCTGTTCATGCCAAGTTCGTGGGTTTTGGGCTATCATTTTCTTAATTCCATCTAATATGATTTTGTTGGAGGACTCAGCCAAACCATTACCCTGTGGATAATATTTGGTTACTGCCTTGATAATGATGTTATGTTCTCTAGCCGAATTTGTAAACTCTATGGAGATGAAGGCAGGCCCGTTGTCGACTACTAAAGTGTAAGGATACCCATACCTCGAGATTATATCATTTTCTAGAAAGTGAATGACCTCACAAGATGATGCAGTTTTAGTTGCTTTTGCTTCTAACCAACGTGTGCAATAATCTGTGGCTATTAAGATAAACTTGTGTAGGGTAGTAGACAAAGGATTAATTACTCTGATAAAATCTAAAGCCCACTGTGTAAATGGTCTAGCTTCTATTATCGGCTGTAAAGGAGCTGAACTCTTGGGGTCTTTACCCTTAAATATTTGACATTGGACACAAGTTCTAACCAAGTTGTGAGCATCATTTATCATAGTAGGCTAGTAATAACCAGCCCTCACAATTTTATGAACTAATGAGTGGTATCCTATATGTCCTTCCTCGTGAAGCTGTTTCAGAGCATTGTTAGACTATTCTTGGTCTAAGCACTTAAGGTATATCTCTTGGAAGTTCTTTCTAAATAGTTCACCACTTATTAAAGCGAATTTTAAACATTTTGATATTAAAAGCTTTTTCTTATATCTAGGTAAATTCGAGGGACAACGATGGAAGGTTAAATAAAATTTGATATCACCATACCATAGATCATACAATAGATTAGGAGCAAATGGGATATCATTTTCCTCATCAATGGATAATATGTGAAAAGGAATTGATGCTTTATCTTTGGATGCATCACAACTTTCTGAAGTTGAGGCTTTGGAAATTAGCTCGGCAAGGCTAGTCCCTCTAACTAACTTGGCTACCTTCCATTGAATATCATATTCTTGCAACTTCATAACCCATTTAGCATGTTTTTCACTAGGATCTTGTAATTTAGCTAAAGCAATGGTAGCTGGGTCAGGGACAATGACAAAGACTTTTGCATTTAACAAGTAGTAGCAGAATTTCTTTAAGGCTTTTATTATAGCATACAATTGCTTCTCTACATGTGAGTATCTTAATTCTCCATCCTTTAAAGGTGTGGACATGAAAGCTATGGGTCTCTCACCTTGGTCATTTATGTCTTGGGTTAAGATAGCAGCAACAGTAATGTCACTAGAAAAAGCATATAAGTGGAAGTCATCTTCATACCAAGGAGAGGCTAGGATAGGGGCATCTATAATGGCCTCTTCGATAGCGAGGAAAGCATTCTTTCTTTCTTCTGCCCAGTGCATATTACTATCTTTTTTAAGAATCTCATTCAATGGTCTAACTAATTTAGCATAGATGGGGATAAATTGTCTAACAAAGTTGATTTTCCCAAAGAATGCCCTTAGATCAATTTTGGAAAAAGGGTAAGGTACTTCTAAAATTGCATTCACCCACTCAGGGTCAATCGCAATCCCCTCCTTAGTCACTATATGACCCAAGAATTTACCACTTTGAACATCGAAGGTAGATTTCTTTGCATTCAGGGTAATACCGAATTATCTACATCTAATTAAAATGTTTCTTAGGTCTCTAAGGTGCATACCTCAATCTTTGGAGAAAACGGTTAAGTCATCTAAGTAGATAATAATGCACTTTCTAATTAGCCCTTCAAAAGTCTTATCCATAGCTCTTTGAAAGGTAGTGCCAACATTTATGAGGCCAAAGGGCTAAAAGCAAACTGAAAAGTTCCCCATTTTGTTGTGAAAGCTGTTTTGTATTGGTCTTTCTTATTTACTAAAATTTGGTTATATCCTGAATACCCATATAAAAAGGAATACATCTGAGCCCCATTCACAATTTGCAAAAGCTCCTCCATAAGGGGAAGTGCATAATTATCCTTAATGCAAGAAGTATTAAGGTTGCAGAAATCAATACATAACCTTAATTCACTAGTACGTTTCCTAACAGGTACTAAGTTTGATATCCAGGTAGAGTGTCTCACTGGGTAAATAATTTTGGATTCTAGGAGCTTGTCAATTTCCACTTTCATGAGGGCTTCAATCTTTTGGTTTACAGGTCTAATTTTTTTTCTGAATGGTTTTGTTTCTGGCCTAAGGGGAATTGTATGTGTCATTACTAATGGATTGAAAGTTTTAAGGTCTTCGAAAGTCCAAGCCAAAACATCATTAAACTCATGTAATAATTCAACTATGCTTTTTCTTTCATCTGAATGCAAACAAACTCTTATTTTAATAGGATATTGTTTTCCTTCTTTTGAATTTGGATTATTTTAGTCTTAGCTAACGTTTGCCAATTAGTATTTTTGGGAAATTCTATGGTCTTGGTATGCAAGTTGTCAAATAATGCTTCCCTAACAGCTACTTCAAGAGATACTTTGTTTAAAAACACAACATACTTTGATATATCCCCTTGATTACTAAATTCTCCTTTAGAAAATAAAAATTTACAAATGTGGTCATCATTGTTAAACACTTGAAAAGAAAACACATTATCAGGGATAGAATAGGATTTCACCCTTTCAATAATAATTTCTGAATCCAAGCATTGTGTTTGAATGGGACATCCAAAGTGGTGGCCATTTGGGCTAGTGCATTAGGAATGTAATTTTCTTTTCTAGGTACATGTTCAATGGTTACATATTCAAACTCTTTAAACAATTCAAGAATGTAAGCTTTATATGCTTTCATGGTGACATCTTTATTTGTCAGAGGTTCCATTAACTTGGTTTACTATTAGTTGGGAGTCACTATAGATTTTAATCTTGGACAAGTTGTAATATTGAGCTAAATTGATCCCATGTACGAGTGCTTTGTATTCAACCATGTTGTTAGTCATAGGTTGTGAAAAATTGATGGCTTTAAGGATAGGAGCTTCACCAGGAGGTATAAGCATTATTCCTACTCCACATCCTTTCTTGGAAGAGGCACCATCCACTCTTAGTATCCAAGTGTCTAAATTCATGAAATCAGAAAAATCGATCCTTTGGTCAAGGTAACAATGGTCATCATCAAAATTTGGTCCATTCTCTAATATTTCATTGGTTAGAACCTCACTTACATCCTTATCATTTCCTAGTGGTGGTGGGTTATCGAAAAGAAAAGTTCTTCCATCATGTTGGTGGTATGGCAAAGTATCTTCATACACCCTCTTACATTCCCTAAAAGCTTGATAATATTGGGTAGAATACGTGTACATAAAAGGGTTTATGTCTGAGGTTTCACCCATATCGTCATTCATCAAATATTCTCCAAGTCCTAGCTCAATCACTCCAACATAGGGGTTGGTGTTTTCATTTCCTAGAGGTTTACTCTGTTGATCGAAAGTTGTTACCACTTGTTTGTAGAAAGGTTCTCTTGGTATGATCATGTATTCAGATGTTCCTTTGATTGGAATTAATAGTTCTGAGAAATTTAACCTAAAGAAGCCCCCAAACTTGGCTCCAAAAGTCCTAGATAGGAGCACACCATAGGTAGGTGACATGTCAACTACCAGATATTTGTGTAACATGTGAACGTAGGGTATTGTTTAAGTTTCACTTTCACTCCTTTTAAAGACCCTACTACAAGTACATTGGACCCATCAAGTTGAATCACATTTTTCATTTGTGGTATCATTTGTGCTCCTAAAGTCTTACATACCTCAAGTGGCATGACACTAATAGTTGCTCCAAAATCCATCAAATAATTGTGAACATTCTTTCCTAAAATAATTAGAGTTGTTAGGAAAGGAGGTTGCTCTTTCTTGCTTATCATGGAATTGTTTACATTTTGTACTGATGATGTGTTAGGACTTTCAGTGAAGTGAACTTGCCTTTCAGGGGTTGGGGTTGTTTCTTTTCTAGTGTCAGGTGTATGAACTATCTCTTGAACTACCTCTTTCATTTCATTAAATTGTAAAAGGTCATATATTGAGATGTTAGCTTTGGTTTTCTTCAAATCCTCAACTAGATCGTAAGCCTTGTGTTTATCTTTAGCTTCTTGTTGAGGTGGAGTTCTTCTAAGTATAGATGGTGGATTTGGTTGTTGTGGGGTGTTTGTTTGGCATGACTCAGTTTGAGTATTTGTGTTACTTTGACTAGGAGCTCTTTTGTTTGGAGGAGTGTAAGGGTCATTCCTAGTTTGTTGTTGTGTGTTGTTCATGATGTCACTAAGTCTATGATATTGAGCATTAGGTGGGTTGGGGTTGTTTACCATAACTTGCTTTAATGAAGAAACCTCTTCATTTTCTGCTTGATGAGGTTCATTAAGGATCATAATAGGAGGTTTTCCATTTTGTTGACCTTGGGTGTTGTCGCCAAATAATGCTAAAAATTGGGGACAAGTCTTCTCAGAATGTTGCCTAGTGTTATGGAGGCAGCAATAATCATCATTGGTTGATGAACTTGACTTTTCTGGTTGTATAGGATCCTTGTTGTTTTTTCACTTTAGTTCAACTACTTCATTGGAAAGTTTTTGAAGTGAAGTTAATATTTGGGTCATTTGATCTTGAGTTTGAGTTGGGGGTTCAGTAGGATTAGGTACCTCATTTGGGTTTATGATGGACTGAATTAAGGTCTTTGATTGATCCTCATTCAAACTAGTGTTAGATGGTAGGAATGGAGAAAATGTGGGATCTTGAAAATAGCTCTTTGTAGGTTGAGTCCTTTGAAGGGGAACGAGAGTTTGGAACATAGTTTTGGTCATTGGAAAAGTTGGTAGAGATACAGGACTATGTTGCATAGGGTTGCTAATGCTCATCATTCCAAACTGGGTTTGAATGTTGTTCATAAGGGTAATTTGTTCTAGCTCCTGGCTTTAGCCATCACCCCTTGTATTTCTGTTATGTTGGGGTCCGATATGATGGCATAGGCAAAAAATGGGTCAATGGTAGAGAGGTAAAAGTTGAGGATGTCATCAGGTTGTGAACGCATCTCACTTGGCACATAGGCCAGCTGGTAAAGGAATCTAAGGTTATAATCCCTAGCATTTTCTTCAAGTAGCCTTCTTAAGTTGGTGAAGTTGCTAGCTGCTATGGCAGGGCTTGTGAATTTGTCAAATTAAGTCAAAAACTTATGAACTCTTGCCATGAGTTAATGGAGGCATTGGGAAGCATCAAAAACCATTGGATTGCTTTGGTTCTGAAAGTTGTCACAAATACTCTACATGCCACATCATTTTGGACAATGTTGTGGATGCCTAGTAAAGTTTCAAAACATTGTATATGTTGATGGGCATCACTTGAAGGGTTTGTGGGGTCATAGAACAAATTTATGTTCTGAAGTGACTTTGGGATGTTTTGTTTGTTAGTAAAGTTAAAGAGGTTACTAACCAAGGGAGTCGGGGGTTGATTGGCTGCCATCCTAGTCCGAGCTCTCCTAGAAATAAAACTTGGAAAACATGAGGCTTGTTGTTTTCTTAATGCGAGAGACGAGTGACTGGTCAGTTAGAAGTAGAAGAGAGTTCACTCATAAAACAAAATTATAAAATTGCATAAAAGAAAAGAAAATATTGAAATAATAATTTTTTGAAAAAATAATAATAATAAATTTATAAAATTGCAATACTTATAAAATTAAAAAGGAAAACAGTAAAATGCAAGATTTTAGGAAAATAAACTTAAAATTGCATAAAAAAATAAAACCACCTTACCTAACCCAGGATTAAGGTAATGACCGCCAAAACACAAATTCGAAAATGGGATTGAAAACAAGGATTTAAAAAAAAACAAGAAAAAAGATTAATGAAAAATGGGTGATGAGACCCGAAAGTTTTCAAGAAATGAACTTCTGAGAACAAGAAATAAAGGGCTTGAAAATTCTTTAAAAAGATTTTTCAAGACAATGGCTAAAAATAGAAATTTTAAATAAAACAAGTTTGAAACAAGGAAAATGAAATTTTTGAAAAATAAAAAAAAAGGATTGAAAAAGGATAGAAAATAAATATTTCGGAAAATGGAATAACAATGGCTTAAAAATGGCAAGAAAAGCTGATAAACAAAAAGGCAGGAGAAAGGCCCTCCTTCTAGCACCAAAAATGTGTTGATGCATAAATTTTGGTCACACCAACACCGAGAAATAAAAGTCATTTTAGGAGACTACTGCCTAGGGTGCCTCCCATATGGATATGGAAACCTGAGAATAGTCTCAGCTGGAGAGAGCTACGTGGCCTTTTGCAAATAATAAACTAGAAAGAAATATGGAATTTAAATTAAATAATTGTCTTCAATACAATAAGTAATTAAAAGAACTGAATTTTCCCTTGTCTTGCTGATGCTATTGGTCTATGACTGTTGATGGTGTCCATTGTTGGGCAGGAAGGCCATGATCACCACAAGAGAGGGAGAGAGAAAGAGAAACTACCCACCACAGTCCGCACAAGGTAGCAACTGCAGTTCTTAAAGTCTGGCGTTATCTCCCACTTTTTGTGCACTGTTGTAGAGAAGAAGATCGTCTACCCATGTCTACACCACCAAGACAAGTCGCTGGCCAAAAGAGAACCGCACGTCTTACGTCCTACGCATGGGCTACGTTGCCTACATTGTTGCAGATAGAAAGAAGAGAGAAAGAACTCTCTTGCCGTCATTGAGAAGACTCACAAGGATCAGATTATGAGTCGTTGGTTCCTGTTTTGGACCCTCCTCGAAGATTAACTAGAAGCCTGTAATGAAAAGAAAAGAAAAGAAGAAACTACTGCTTAGTGGAGAGGAAGTTCCTTCAAACTAAAAACCAAAGCTTGTTTTGGGACCTCTCCTCTGGATGATCCCTAGAGCCTCCCTCCAAACTCTATTTTATAGCTGTTGCGACCCTCCATAATGATGGCTACATTATCTAATTTAAGTGCGCACTATGTTCATAACTTTCGAAACGTCTACCATTAATGACCATAACCGCCATTATTAATAATTGTAACTGCCATTATTAATAATTGTAACCATCATCATTAATAATTGTAGCCGCCATCATTAATAATTGTAGCCGCCATCATTAATAATTGGTTCCGCTACCATTAATAATTGTAACCGTCATTATTAATAATTGGTTCTGCCACCATTAATAATTGTAATCGTCATTATTAATAATTGATTCCACCATTATTAATGATTATCACTTAATAGTTTAAATGCCCACTACTTGCATGATCATCATTAATAATTGGTTCTGCCACCATTAATAATTGTGACCGCCATTATTAATAATTGATTTTGGCATCATTAATAATTGTAACTGTCATTATTAATAATTGATTTTGCCACTATTAATAATTGTAACCGCCATTATTAATGATTGTCACTTAATAGTTTAAATGCCCATTTTATTATGGTTATTAAAAAAGAGAGATAGATACATTGATAATCATGGCCCCATGACAGCATGGGAGTGTTATCGATAAACAACCTTATGCTAAAATGACAAATTTTGTAACTTAGTTTACACGGTTCATTTCTTTTCATGAACCATGAAATTGCTGTAGTCGTGAAGCAAAATTTTTTTCTTTCTCTAAATCAAACCTATGCTTATGCAAGTTTCTTCTTTCAAGGAAAACCGTTGCAATGCAGATTTTCCGGTATATATTGTTGGAATGCAACATCGTAAATCATGCGGCCGGTCTCATTTCATTGTGCTGCAAGGTTTAGGTGGAGCTTTTCATGAATGGGCGTACATTTGATCTTTAACATTGGGTTGTGCCTAGGTAGTCTGTTTGTTATAATTGTTGTCTGTTTATAACACAGTATATATCCATGTATACAAGGGATACAAGCAATTCAAGTATCAGTAATAGCTTACAAGCTTTTAGGATGTTAACTAAATGCATGGTTTTTCACCGTGTCTACTGGATTTTTTCAACACAAGCAAACCCGTTTGCGTACACAATTTCTGCAACAGTAAAAGTATCCAGAATTGAAAACAAAAGAAGTACACTATTTTCAGCGTCCGAATCTGAGCAAACAGTGTCCAAATAGAGAGACATTATTCAAGAATTTTAACACATAAAATAATTGTCGCTCATATACATGACCTTTGGCTGCTTTGAAGATGTATTTGGAGGATCAATACACAGTTACATCATAATCATCCATACAGATTAGATACAATTACAAAAAATAAAAATGTCAATGATGGGGTTGAGAGATTTACAAACAGAATATGATAATCAATGAATTTGAACCTTCAAGCAGCTCAGCTCAGCTCAGCAGCTACTACCAGGTACATACCTGTATGTTAATTATAGACACATGCAGGTGGTGCTGTCAGTAAGTCACGTACGGAGGAATGGATGTTGCTAAAGACTTTCCATTGCACGGCGTACCAGCAGCACAAAGCCGTCAATATCATGAAAGCTGAAATCAAGTGCTTTTCTCACCGCTGCAAGTACGTCCTCATGTTGTGACTTTTTCAGAGAATCATGGTATGCGTCTTCCGAGCATTTCACAGTAAGCACAGCAAGTTGGACGAAATTTGCAAACTGTAAAAGTTGCAATGTCTGTGCTGCAGAAAGTTGAATACCACAATTTTTATCTTCGTTGTTTATTTTGGTGGGATC
>MNCI01003295.1:122706-143298 GCA_015680685.1 Gnetum montanum
CCACTGGGTTACCAAGCGTAGATCCCCCTAGCTACACCACTGGGCTACCAAGCAGTCACACTTAAATGCTCGTAATCAAGTCGTACTCGTTCCGCTTCTAGGAGTTTAAGGGTGAGAGATTAATCATGATGAGTAACCAATTCCTTAACTAGCTGTACACACCCATGGATGCTCGTTGTCAAGTCGTACTCACACCGCACTATGAAAGCAATAAATAACATTAAATAAATAAACTAAGTGAATGCTGCAATGATGAAGTAATCTCGATCTTTATTGCCAGTCATGTGCGTGTCCAAGTACGGCACACTCGAATAAAGACACTGTACAATTACAATCACCACACTGCGGGCAAACATGGGAAAAATCTAACTCTGGAGGCATCAAACTGCAAGAGCTTTGCTACTCTAAAACTGGGATCCCCAAACAAGGGAGAGCCGACTCTTATTTATAGACATGGCAGCGGACTACGATATCATGTACACGATATCGTAGGGAAGGACGCGATATCGCGTCGGCTGCGATATCACGTACACGATATCGTAGGGAAGGACACGATATCGCGGCCTGTGCGAACCGCATCTCATCAACCATGATCTATCAAACCAAAGATCTTTCCACTTACAAAATTAAAGAGTTAATTACATCCTCAATAAGATTAAAAGAATTGAAGTATCCCAATCCAAATGAGAATTCTCTTGTAGCACAAAATTAAAATCAAAAAATATGGAAGATACTCAAGAGGAAGAGACTGTAAAGAAAGATTTAATTCATCAAGAGAAGAGAGGCCAGTTAATGATTCAAGTCCTTAAAATTTTTAGATAAGAGGAAGATATTTTGAAAGAGGTAGATTTGGTTCTAAAGTTGGAGGAACTAATTTCAAGCAAAGATAAGGCCAATGTATACCTTAATCATCATCCTCATGGTGCAAATTTTGTAATAAGAATGGCTAGTATGAAGAATAATGTTAGCTAAAAATGATTTTACAGAATATGCAAATTCTTCTCATGAAATGCACTTCAAAGTAAGGTGGAGACTTATCCAATGTTCTAGAAGACAAAGGTAAGAAAGTTATATATGACCAAGGTAACTCAAATTTTGTATGATGAAAATTTCACCAAGAACATGGATTATGGATAGTAGTTGCTTAAAGCACACAACTCTAAACAAGGCCTTTATTAAATTTTAGCCCATGAATAATTTGTAAAGCATCAAAATTAGATATGCTACTCAAGTCAAAATTGAAGGCATTAGTAAATATGTTAATCAAACTTAAAGATGGCTTACAAGTTTAGGTGCATAATGTTATTTTATGTTCCAAAGTTAGCTAATTCATTATTATCAATTGGGAAAATGGCCAAGCGAGATAATAAATTTATTTTTAAAAATGATGTTTGTATAATTTCTAATTCAAGGAGAAGGATACATAAATTTGCAATGCTTGAAAATAGAATTTATTTGGAAACCAGTTTTCTAAACAATAATGTTGCTTGTTTAGCCAAAATTGAGGAGACAAGATTATGGCATTGGGAGCTTAGGCATGTCTCTCACAAAAATCTAGAATGATGAATTTTAAGGCTACCTATGGCATGAAATTTTCTGAAACTCCTAATAACAATTTTTATACTTGGATTAAAAGAAAGTGAAAGACACTTCTACAAGTTGCTCTATGGAGAAAAAATCTCAACCACTTGAATTATTGCACTTAGATGTAGTTGGGTCCATGCTCATAACTTTAGTTAGTAGAGGCAAGTACTTTCTTGTAATGCCCTTACACATAAGGCTACATAGCTTAAGGTGGTGAACTAAAGTTGAATATAAAAGATGAATAAAATATAGAAAAATACATATTAAAACTAAAATTAAACATATCGATATCATAGGAAACATGGTAAAATAGAAAGGTATCTAAATGAACACATGAAAATTAAATAGAACATAAGAGGAAAATAAACTAATGCACATGCTTCCCTTGGCTAAATAATTATTGATGAGCAACAAGGTATCCCTACATCCAACCATACAAATCACAAGCATTAATGCATGAACTAGTCAAATTTTGTGGATGGGACTAGTTGTGCATCTAAATCCTTATGTCTTAATTGTAGTTCGTTGTCTTCCCATTTGGACTAGTGGTAGCTTTGTCATGTATGATTTAGTCCAAAGTGAGGAATATGATTATTGATTTTGTTCAGCCCTAAGCTATTCCTAATAATGATAAAGAAATTACTTGTTTAATCTAATTAATAATGAAAAGTAAAGTCTAGACTAGCCTACGAGCAATGAGTGTCTATTCCCAGCTTGTTGTACACATCTTGAACCCATGTAATCACTACTAGGATTATCAAGTGCTATGTTGCTAGGCAAACCAAGCAATAACATTGCTATGGTTACCAAGCAAGTATGTGTTTATGCTCGAAACTAGTTACACTCATTTTGCCAATTCATTAACATGCATGAAAATATAAATATTAACTAAGTACATGAAAAGTAAATTGCATAGAAAGTAAATCTAATCTAAGTCAAAGTGTTGTAATGAATAAGAATCAATCTCGATCTTATTGTTGTTCATGGAATGTGTCTAGGAACATTGCCACTCGAATAAGACTCCATACAACTAACTCAGATCCACTTTGCGGGCACTCACTGACTGTTCTATAGGATTATGGAATAAAACTGCAAGAGTTTACTACTCTATTGACTAACTTATGACAAAAACTAATGCCCAAACCATGTGCCCAAGCACTATATTTATAGGCTAACACACATGCCACAATATCAGATATCCAACATTGCTTCTGGGCCCCAATATCGAGTATCTAATATCGGAGCCAGGCAAAACATGGTTCATCATACCCCCACGATTGAATGAAAACTTTTCCTTGTGTGAACAATAGGAGGAACAAGTCCCTTACATAATATTGGGAAGGTATGGGATTATTGATTGACATGCAAACTACTGACTAACTCTGAATGGTGCATTACAATATTTTATTCAAGTGGATGCATACAACATGACAAAGTGACAAAAAGACTGGATAGACATTGAAGATTACAAAACTTACAGAGGTCTTCAAGAATCTGCTAAAGATGATTCTCTACTTGTTGCCTCTAGTAGTGGCAGACTTCCAACATTGATTATTATGTTGATGCTTCACTAGTTATGTAGAACATTCTTGAAGGATGAATTGAAATTCTTCTAATCATTCCATAGACTTAGCAAACATGCAATTCTTGAGCTGCTATCTTGTATGTGCTATGATTTGTCCATAGGCATATCCTCTATTGTCCCTCTCTTGGCTTTGTTTTTGTGCTTGGAAAAAGACCTTCTTCCTTAGAAATTTCTTTTAGCATCACCTATAGTTACCAAAGGATCAACATTAGTTTTGGTAAATTTTCCTTAATAATTAACCCTTTTTAGATCCCTTAGTTTGTGTTTAAGCATAAGGTGATGATAGCATACTATGCCCAAGGCTACAAGGTAACTAAAATCATCAAGTTGTTCATATTATTTTGATCAATTACTATTAGTTACCATGATATTTAAAAATAGGATGTTAGAAAAATTTCAAAGCAAACATCCCTAGCCCCCATGACTAATAAGCGTAACTTTGGAAGCACACAAGTTTTTGAAGAATTGAAACCAAAGGTCTAATTTAGAATATGGTCAATAAATATTAATAGATATTGAAATAGAAGAGCAGGAAAAATTAATGAAATAGATGAGAAGTAGTCCCAATAATCATGTGTAAATTCAAAGAAACTATCACTGATGTTTTGGAAGATGTGAAGGTTAGTTCAAAGCCATGATCAACAAAAGTTATGCAAGTGGGTCTGCCCAAAAGCAGGCTCCTGCCATAATGCCCTTGCATAACCACTTCTATAGATGTTCGTGGGCACCCAAGAAGTTAAATGTAGATTGTGCCTTTGTTCCAAACAACACACAACTGCCATGGTTGGGATGTTGCACTATACTATACAAAACCAAAAGGCTCATAATCACATGCAGTAGTGAGGTGAATAATGGGGTGAGAAGGGATTGCAAAGATTGGGATGTAAGGTATTTGACTATGTCCACAATAGGTTCTTGTAAAGAAATGTGATTAAAATGATCAACATACCCATTCATCCAAGTTCAGACCAAGTCCATATCATGAACAGTGACCTCACATTGATGTGTTCCTTCCTGCTAACTACCATGAGCCCACAACCATCTCAAAGAACAATCATCACTTCAAAGAGAGAAGAAAAGAGAAGAAGGAAGACTTTAGTTAGAGGGGTGTATTTAGGCATGGCTAACATGTCTTTCCAGCTTCATAACTAGTGTTTATAGCCCATTATTATGTCTACGAGGTATGCTTTGAATTTTCATTATTATTTTTTTTTTCATTTTTTTGTTCTTGTTGTCTCTCTCTCTCTCTCTCTCTTTCTTGTTGTCTCTCTCTCTCTCTCTCTTTCTCTCTCTCTCTCTCTCTCTCTCTCTNTCTCTCTCTCTCTCTCTCTCTCTCTCTCTCTCGATGAGAACCACACCATGCAAAGGCAAAAATTCCTTCTTATTGGTTGATGGAGGAGTGATAATACATTCTAAGAGGAGTCATAAACCACATGAAGGAAGTCAAGAAGAGAACCCAAAAACTTCCCTTTAGGTCACACCCTTACCATTCCCACTTGGTTGTTCCCTCTTTCTTTAAGGTACAATGATTATTGATTAATTTTAGTTTTATAAAAGAAGAACCAAATTGTTTACATGAAAAATACCTTTTATTCAAAGAACCGAAGGAATGGATGAGGTGGCCTCACTACTTTACACAATTACTTACCCAATCATCTTGATAGCATAGCACAAAAACCCAACACATAGCGTTGACTTCTGCATCATGACTTGGCAATTTTATTAATAAAAACATGAAATACATTCAAAAAACATAAAGAAATTAACTTAAGAAAAAGGAAAAAATATTAAGAAATGAAAAACATATGAAGAATCAAAAAAGTCTAAAACTAATAAGCAAATTAATTACTTTCATGCATCTTTAAAATAGTTTTATATTCTCATTTTCAAGCCACTAGGTGTCTTCTAGTTTAGTGGCTACTGTATAAACTAGCTTTTTCTCACACACTTGCTCTTAACTTTATGGCGAGTCGATGTAGGGGTTGTGTTAATAGTTCAAACATCTGGCCCACAACTACATCCTTTATCATTATTGGTGGTGGGTGGATTTTTTTGGCTCTCCACAATGATAGGCTTATTGTTTATGTCTTGTGTTAGAGTGGTAATGGGTGTTGGCTTTTGCATATGATTAGGAGACATCATTTNCAGTGGCACATGAGAAGGTGGAGTATGAGGATGTCGAGGATATAATGAAGGAGGAGAGGTGTGAGATGGTGACCTCATATAAGATGTTGCAGGATGATGATATTCAAGAGAGTGGTAATAGTGATTTGAGGTAGAGGAAGTAGAACTAGTTGGAGAAATATATTTTTGAATGTAATATCTGTATGGGTTCAGTTGGTAGTAAGGGTAGTGCTGGTTTGATGATGGCCTTTCCCATGACTGTGGGTTTTTCCACTACATTGGATGATACTGTTGGGGCTGGTAAGAAGTCCCCCTAGGATAGTACGATTGGTTGTGGGATTGGTTATCATTACTATGTAGAAGAGGAAATCTCTTGGGCATGTGCTTCCATACAAACTTCAGATTTAGTGCACCTACCCAATTCTCATGTAGATGTAACAAGATTAGGCAACAGACCTTCAGATGGTCATATATGCAGATGTCACATTCATTATCTTCATTTGTGGTTGAGTCCATAACATCTTCTTCTATGGCCATTTTCCCTTCTTGTCGATAAGTGTTCCTAGCAGTTTCTTAGTTCTTTTTCCTCCTTTTATTGTGATAAGTTGATTTGTTTTGTGCTACTATCTCCTTTATGATTTCTTCACAAGTTTTAACTTTCTCATTCATCCATTTTGACATCTTATCGAACTTTTCTTTAATCTCAAAGATAGAATTTTGTATTAGCAAGGTCTATTGTAAAATCACCTCATCAAGAGCTACCTCTTTTTTCTTATCATAGATATGGACACTTTTCTTTTGAAGAGTTGGATCTTAGTTATTTTCCTCTACATTCTCTTGTTTACATAGCTCTCCTTCTTTTGCCACTTGCTCAATTAGCCTTTGTATCTGATGGGCTTTTAATTCATATAATTAACCTTGAGCATACATCCCAAGGGTCTCTCTCATTTCATTACAAAGCCCATATATGATGTGGAAAAATTGCTCTTTTTGAGAGAATCATGGCCAAGACATTTATGTAGTATCAAATAGTATCTATCTAAGGCCACTTCCAAGAGTTCATGTTCTCTTGCTTCCACTCTTGGATTTGTTTTCTTAGGTTGGACACACTCGCATAGGGTTCTTATTTTTTGTTGATAAGTTCTAGCATTGTGAACAATTAGTGGATGGAACTTGGTTCCAACTATCTATACCAACTTTCAAATTTGTTAAGCTTTTGCCATCCACTTTCAATGTTGTATATGACACAAGCATCATGGAAGGCTTGTAGATGATGTTGTGGATAAAAATCATAGCCTCTCGTGAACTTAAGGATATTATTCATATTAAGCTTGGATAGGCAACTTTCCTTATGATGCATGTGAGGTATCTTAACTACCTTTGTGATCTACATTAGGATCTTAGTGGCCTATAAGGGTTCATCGTCATTAGACATGTTGTGATGAAAATTTCTTTTTATATTTGTTTAATTGTGATGATCTTGTCTATGCTCATTTTGATGTCTTTGATTTTTCCCTTGGGTTCAATTTCTATCTTTATCTTAGCCTTGTATTGGAGCTCTATCTCTATACCTACATTCATCTTCATCATAACTAGATGTTGAAGAGAAAGGGGAAGATGAGAAATTGGGAGAATCACCATGGCTCCTATAGTTCTCTCCATGGTCCCATGATTTATCTTATCTAGGTTTAGAGGAGGTCCTAGGCCTTGAGGCCCTCCTTGTTTTAGGACTTTTTCCATCTCCTCTAGGATTGTCTATACTAGTTGAATGTCGTCTTTGAGTGTAGTAAGGATCTAAATGAGCATAGGAAACCCCTGTTTGAGGTTTCTCACTCCAGTTTTCTTTAGTATATATCCTATCATTTCTTCTAGAAGTGTTCTCATCATATGATGCATTATTGGTCTTGTGTGAAGAAGACATGGTTTTGTCTAATAATGTGTGTGACTTAAAATATTAATGTTTTCTAAAGATAAATCGGTAATACCTTTATAGCAATTATGTATAATCTAACTAATCTAGATAACTAGCACCATCCCCAGCAACAGTGCCAATGATGAGTGGCAAGGTACTCCTATGTCCAACCATACGAATCACAAGTGTTCAAGAATGATTTGGTCACATTCCATGGATGGGATTAGTTGTGCATCTAAATCGTTATGCCTTAATCATAGTTCACTATTTTCCCACTTGAACTAGTGGTAGCTTTGTCATATATGGTTTAGTCCAATGTGAGGCATATGATGATTGAAGTTGTTTGGCCCTAAGATATTCCTAATAATGATAAAGAAATTACTTGTTTAATCTAATTAATAATGGAAAGTAAATTCTAAACTATCCTATGGGTGATGAGTGTTTATTCCCAGCTTGTCGTGCACATCCTGAACCCACATATCCACTATTGGAATTACCAAGCGCTATGCTACTGGGCAAACCAAGTAATAATGTTGCTAGGGTTACCAAGCAAGTACATGTTTATGCTCAAAATTGGTTACATTCATTCTGCCAATTCATTAACATCCATGAAAATGTAAATATTAACTAAGTACATGAAAAGCAAATTACATGGAAAGTAAATCTAATCTTAGTCAAAGTGCTGCAATGAATAGGAATCAATCTTGATCTTATTTTCATTTAAGAAATATGTCCAGGTACATTACCACTTGAATAAAACTCTATACAACTAACTCAATCCACTTTGTGGGCACTCACTGATTGTTCTGTAAGATTATGGAATAAAACTGTAAGAGTTCAGCTACTCTATTGACTAACTTATGAAAACAACTAATGCCCAAACCATGTGCCCAAGAACTATATTTATAGGCCAACACACATGCCACAATATTAGATATTCGACATCACTTTGGTTCATCAATTATCATGGACTAGAAATAAACTTATCCACTACAAGCCTAACTTATCCACTACATGATGTAAAGTAGTATACATCCTAATCTTAAATTAAAATCATCATGACTGGTAGTTAAACATTTCAAATTAAATAGTGCAAGCATCTACATGAATGGGTTATCAATAACATGATCATAACAAAAAGTCCATATTAGAAATATTCTTCCATACACTTGCAAGAATATAATTCACAAAAGAAAATAGAAAGGATTATCATTCAAAAATCACAGTATTCTTGATCTGTGTTACATAATAGCATTTTGAGTCATTACATCATACATTTCCATTAAGCCATAGAATACTCATAAACATATTTATGTAGTAAATAATAGATAATGTAAAAATCTATTAGACTTTGCTCACATAATCATGCCTCCTATCTTTACTTGTAAAAGAAGATGATATTAATATATATGTAACTAATTAGAGGTATACTACATACACCTCTTAATTGACTTAAAAATAATCCTAGAGTAGGGAATTGGTGCATGAGTAACATCCTATAAGCATGTCAGTCAATTAAGCATATACAAATCTTAATCATAACAAACAATAATCAAGTTGAGGCCAAACATGTAAGAGCCATGTTATTACAACACAACAAGGTTGAATTCAACTATGGCTTCAGGGCTTCCAACAACTTATGGACCTGATGCTTGATGCTAGGTCTAGAAACAAAAAAAATGCAATTATACTTCACAAATGAATTTACAAATCATGAAAAAAGAAACATCTCAATCAAATATCAATTCCACATAAATAAAATATCAAATCAAAACATAGCAAGTAAGACATGTTGTTGATGGTAGGACTACCAAATTACACCAACCAACTATCTTGAGTGACCTAACAATCTAGGCATAACATGAATTAAGCTCTATCTACTAGCATAAGTAACCCAACTACTTCTTTTTAAACATTCCTCTTAGACCTTCATTTATTAAGTCTGAACCAACAAGACATCTCTATGGAGAAATTAATACATCATACTTCCTAATTTGTGTTTGATCAAACAAGACTTCTACAAGGTTCATGACTTAAAATAGATTATTTTCAATTTTATAAATTTTAATACCTATCATAGGATTGACTTATCTACAAAAATGGATCTCAGTAGTACTACCTCAACTATGAACATCCTCTAACACCCTCAAAATACATTGGGAGATCATACCCATAGTATGAGATGAAAACCTATAGCCCAAGACCAATTTCTAAGTGTTTTTAGATTAAGAATGTAATTTAACATTTTTAGGATGAAAGAATATACCAAAACATGCCTTAGATGTCAATTTCAAATAATTTGAGTTTTCCAAGAGCTTTAACATCCCAAAAACATTTTTGTCAATTTTCAATTTCTCAAAAATAGCACTTTTCTCTCCATTTGCATATAGTAAATGATGTTTTTATGGCATAAAAACATGAAAAAATATGAAAAAAATTATGTATGAATTTTAACTAAAAATACCTTGAAAATCATCATATAATAATCAAAAAAATAGCTTGACATCCTAAAAATTTTAGGTCTAATAACTTAATGTAGAAATTCCACTTAAACATGCATAGAAACACATCAAATACATATAACTGTAGAAGGGAAGCTCCTCAACCTGTAAATCATTGAATCAATTAAATCTAATACATGATTTCCAAATCTAAGAGATCCAAGAATAAAAATCACAAGCATACCATTGGATTTAAAGAAGGAAAACTAGATTTAAAACTTGAAGGATCCAATCAAGATTCATTCAAAAATTACTAAAAATGCTAGAATTAAATTCATCGACTATAGAAAGAAAAACTTTTCATCACATCATATAAAAAATAAAATTAATAACAACAATAAAATAAATATAGAAAATCTTACACCATGTCAAAACATAGGTAAAACAAGTGATCAACCCTATAAAGGAAAAATCTTTGCAATAAAGGAAAAATACAAAACTGTACCAAATGTAGGAAAATCATCAAAGTGTAAAAGAAAATATCCTTTTGTGTTATTAATTTGCATGATTGAATCATTAAAAATTCATGTAAATATACTCTACTTCTATCATAAAAATCTACTAAACAAGTCCTTATCCTTTCAAGACTTGTTGCTACAAAAGCATCACTAAAAGCAAAAACTCTTGTGCCTATATCTATAGTTAGAATCAAGGGAAAAAGTGTAATAAAAATGGCAAGGATCTAAAAGCAATCAAGGAAAGATCTAGAATTGACCTTGGAACCCTCATTGATCCTCAACACATGTTCACAACTTAGGTTGCAAAGAAAATAGATATCAAATTTGCAAATAATGAAAAAAATAGGTTATGTTTATATTGACTTGGGGCAAGATCCAATGTTACAATTTAATCAATCAATGAAGCAATTGCACTTTTTCATCACCTATCATATTAAAACAACTCACTTAACAAAGAACTTACAATATTGTAGCTCTAGGCACTTAGGATTCAACATAATACATAGTTAAGAGATACCTATGATTTAGATCCTTACAAACTTAACAGTTACATGATACATATTACTTTTTCATAAATAACTTGTAATTTAAGAATTCAAATGATATTATATAAAAACCTACAAAATCCTCATGACATGCTAAAAGCATCAAGATATAAAAACCTAATATCATACATATGTAATACTATGATCAACTCCAAGAACCTATGTCACAACTCATAAAATGTTAGTGTATACTTGAATATAAATAAATTCTAAAAAGCCATAAATCCAATCTAGCAAAATGTGTGCATCATATACTAATATCATAAAGTATCATCCAAATGCATAAATAAAGTATGTAGATAGTGGATCCCACATAATTTCACACTCCTTTACTTGTCCTTATCATCTCATATTTTTTAACCTCTTACTTCCTTAGCATATTTATCCTTGTGGTTCCTTGAATTCTACCTCTTATCTCTTTCTTTATGGATTTTCCTTGAGTGCTCATTTCTTTGTTCCTTGATCCTACAAAACATTACTAACCTATCTCATAGAAATCAAGTAAGATGTATCTTGAAATGTTGAATTCCTAAAATGATAATATTCTGTAATGTGTCCAACTTGTCTACAATGAAAGAAAACTTTAAAACTAGAAAATCATAATGGAAAGAAACAAATATACCTAGTTTGATGAATATATTTTAATCCTCCTATGGATCTAAATGAGTTATCTATGGTGGTTTTATGTTCTAATATACTTTTATCATTAGGACTTCATCTTTGCTCTAGCATTTGATTGAGTGATGCCTTACTAAGGATAAACCTCTTAGCAACTTACTTCTCATCACCAATATTTTCATGTAACTCTACCACTTTTATTCTGAGTAGGATGTTTTTTCCTTAGGAATAAGACATTGATCTTTCTCAACTCTTCTTCCTTATGGTCTTGCATCTGAAGAGACTAATTCAAAGTTGTTAGTTTATCGATCTTGACCTTAAGAATTACCACTTTGCTTGTTAAGGTGAGAATGAGTTTCTCTCATGTTTGTACTCTGACTTGCATTGATGTGTATTTTTCTTAAACTTAATACAAATATGTTGCAATCTTACAAAATTTTTCTTAATTTAAGCATACCTTTCTTTTATGGCTTCAATTTCTTCATCATCATTTGAGTTCTCATAATCTGTTTAAGGTGTAGAGGCTATGGTCAGGAATGAAAGATGGGAGTTGGAGGCATCACCTTCTTCCACTACTGATGAGTTGTATTTTATGTTAGCTCCAACATTGAGTACGTGACGTCGGAGCCACAACATCATGTATGCAATGTCAGGGCCTTGATGCAACGTTGCATATGCAACATCAAGGTGTATACCCCAAGGCTATAAATACTGTGCCTAGGCTCTAGTTTTTAGAGTCAGTTTTTGGTCTTTCTTAGTTAAAGTAGTGAAGCTCTTGTCATTTATTTTCCTTAGAGTTAGAATATTTTCTGAGTGCTTGCAGAAGGAGTCTAAGTATATACGGTTCTTTGTTCAAGAACTAATGTACTTGAGCATAGCAATGTGATAGGAATAAAACAAACTCTTTTGACAATCCTTGTAGCACTGAGAATAGATTAATATTTTCTTTAATGCACTTTAGTTTACTACATTTCAATTAAGGAATTTATTTCTAGTAGTTAATGAACACAAGCACGACTACTTCAACCATTCATATAGTACTTGATAACCCAACAATGCTTAACGTTTGGTCATCCAGTAGTGCTATATGTGTTCAGGAAAGTAGGATGATTACTTGTGTTAGGATAAATAGGAAATAATGAATTAGATTTTAGATTACTCTACTCTTCACTCTTGTTGTAGGCAATCAAATCTATAAAATATAAAATAAGAAAAATCATATACCTCAATTACACTTAAACCATACCCTTAAGCCTCACAAGTGTAGTTGGGAAGACAATAAATGTTCTCAACACCCATTTCACTTCTTAGAAGAGCTAGTGCATTAGATAACTATAGGTCCATAGACTTTGACCAAATTGTGCATAATGCCTTAGTGATTCATATGGTTGGACATAAGGGTACCTTTTCACTCATCATTTTTTTCGTTGCCAGGGACCTTTTTGTTGTTTCGTGCACTATCTAGGACCTAGTGAAAAGTATTTAAATCATTGGAACTAGCCTTAGAGTCATATCTTATTTCACAATTACTACAACAAATTCTTAGAGCACACTGTGATTTTTATTTGCTAACTAAAAATGTCTTCTTCTCACAGAAGTGATTCTCTGCCCAAGGTCAATAGAGTTAATCCACCAAAACCTCAACAGGTATTGAATTATATATACTCATCCTAATGAGTATGTGCTAAACTTCACCTTGATCCTACACCAGGATGAATAGCTATGATGGCATGACATGAAGGGCAACATTGTGTTACTGCTTGATCATGCTACTTCTGCAATGCTTTACCAAATGCTTACACAATGTGGTCTTTAAGACCCTCATTGGGAGTATATTATGGAAGATGTTGACACTAGGATCATCATCCCACTAAAGCACAACATCTATAGGATCGATAGCTAAAATAGTGCTATGAATTTTTTAAAGGAAAATACTTAACAATTCTCCATTCTTGTTGTATCAACAAGCTAGTGGGGAACCCTTCTTTGGGGGATTTTCCATTCAATGAAACTCCTCTCTTTAAATTTAGTGATGGAGGTCAAAACCAAAATATGCACTTCACAGTTCACAATCTTGACTTTGGTAATAAGGGATCTAATGACAAAGGTGGATTTGAAGGGGAAAGTCAAGATAGGGATGTAGATAAAAAGTACAATCATGATTATGGTCACGATCACCAAAGAGGTAGTAGTAGGCATCGTGATGGTGCTAGTTCTCCTTCCTCTTTCCCTTTGTCATCATATTCTTCTTCTTTTGGCTCTAACCATGACCATAGAAAGTGAGACTGCGATGGAGGTGATCAAAATGAACGAAATGATCAATAAGACCAAAATAACCAAAGGGACCATTAGGACAGACAAGATCAAGGGCATAGATGTTCAAGAGAAGCAAATTGCCATGAATGAAGGGGTAGTAGAGGGCATCTTAGGCACCATGATCAAGGCCTTGATGAGCCTCTATTTGATACCCAAAGTATGCATAACATCATAGAGGTAGTCAGAATTCCAACAAGGCATGTGAAGGATAGTCAGATCAAACAGTTATACATGAACAATATTCCTCGATTTGAAGGAGGATATAACTCTAATCCACAAAATCATCTTCAAGCTTTCCAAGATGCATGTACCTTGTAGAACATAGAGAAGAAGTGGCAAAAACTAAAGTTATTCCCCAAGACACTTATCAAAGAAGCAGAAAACTGGTACCGGTCCTTAGAGCCAGAATCTATCAGATGATGGAGTACCATGCTTATGTTGTTCAATGATAAGTATCAAACATACTCCAGAGTGTCCAACTTAAGGAAGAAAGTTCAAGAGTGAAAATAAGGAGCACATGAACCCTTGGATGCTACCATTGGTTGATACTATGCTTTAATGTACAAATGTCCTAGCCATGATTATTCTTAATTGGTTCAACTTTGCCACATTGTAGATAGAATTTGTAATGAAATAAGGAAAACCCTTAGTTTCTATGCCCAAGGGCAATTTTTATAACTAACTACCCATTAGATATAAAGATTAATAGAGTAGGTAGCTAAAGATAAGGGCAAACTAAGAAAAAGAAAAAATGTAGAAGAGTATAATTATGATCCTTCCATTTGCAAGAGGGAGGTTCAATTCTATGACAGTGAGGATGAGTCCGTATTTGATGAGGGAATACATAAGAAAGCCTTGTCATTCCAAAAATTCCAGTATGAACTTATAGCTAAGGTTGATCAATTAAGGGACTCAATGAATAAAAAATTCCAAACTATTCTTAAAATTACTGAAGAGTCCAATGAACAAGGTAGTGAGAATGAGCGCAGGAGACGTAAGGAAGCTGAATGTGCATATTACAAAGGTAAGGGAAAGATTGTTGCAATAGAAGAGGTTGTGAACAGTGAATTATGTGATGATCATGGGTGTGACATTTGTCAGTATGAACATCCTAAGTGATGTTGCCCTATTGTGTCACATCTATAGGAGTCTAGGATGTATGCCTTACATCCATGACTTACATAAAAGAAACCATCTAGAAGGTTACCTTATCCTTAAGGTAATCTCAGGAAGTTTCACAACAACAACCATATTATCCAAGTGGGGCTCCACCACAATTGTATGAACAATATCAACAATGGTAGCAACCACAATCATGGGCACTTGCACCGCCAAGATAATAGTACCCTTACCAATAGCCTAATCCATATGGTTACCATGTGTAGCAACCCATGTCTCCATGTGAATCCTCTAGTCATGTTTCTAATTTTTAACTTTACTACCACCCTTTAGGTTATTATCGATCTCATTTGCCACATGAAAGAAGGGATACTTCCTCTTATCCTTATCCTTCTCCTATTCCTTATGTACAATGATACAGGGTGCAATTGTTTGTAAAAAGTATGGGCCATCACGTAAGCATCTATCTCTACATGCAAACAGTGTAACCAAAATTTGAAATTCAAAGATGTTTGTACATAGCAGCCATAAAATAGGAGGGCACCCAATGGTTGATTGTTGATTCAAAAAGCAACATACTTTGCATGGAACCAACTGAGAGATGAACTTGAGTAAGCTCATCATCAACTCTTTGATGATAAAAATGATGATACTCACTAGGGAGAGTTGGAAATTCCTGACAAATTCAAACAAGAGCCCCTTGAGCTGAAAATGTTACTAGTTGAAATCAAATATGTATTTTTGAAGAATGGGAAGCTAGTTATACTTAATGCAAAACTTGCTCTAGAATAGAAGAAGATGCTATTGAAAGTAGTTGAAAGATGGTTAGTAGATTTTGCTTAGTCATATCTTGAACTCACAGGGATTGATCCTTATATATGCCAACATCACATCTACATTGATCCAACCATAAAGTCAAAACAACAACCACAGAGGTGGTTAAACCCCAAATTGAAGCAAATCATCAAAGAGGAAATCAAGCAACTCCTCAAGGCAGGGTTCATCTATCCCATTATAGATAGTGAGTGGGTTAGCCCACTTGTTATTTTTCCAAAGAAATATGGTAAGTGATGGGTTTGCATCAATTTTAGGCTACTAAACATGACAACATTCAAGGACCACTTTCCATTGTCATTTGTTGGCCAGGTGCTTGACACAATATTTGAACATTACTATTATAGTTTTCTAGATAGTTATAGTGGCTATAACTAAATGCAAATTGCACCAGAAGATTAGGAAAAAATAACATTCATGAGTTCTTAGGGAACTTTTGCATATTGTAAGATGTCGTTTGGTCTATGCAATGCTCCTACCACATTACAATGCTTGGTCTTAAGCATTTCTCAATAGCAGATTGGTAGTGGTGTGGAAGTCTTCATGGATGACTTCTCCACCTATGAAGCTATGTTTGAGTAAGCCTTGGACTACCTTGAGTAAGTGTTGAAACCAACTTGTAGCTCAATTGCCAAAAAAGTCCTCTCATGGTCCAAGAGGACATTATACTGGGGCATAGAATCTCGTAAGCAAGAATTAATGTGGACCCTGAAAAATAAGGGTCATCTAAGAAATAACCCACCACCTAGAAATAGTTAAAGATGTTTGGTCATTCTTTAGACATGCTGGCTACTACCAATGATTCATAGAGAATTTCTCTAAGATTGTAAAATCATTGGTTGAGCTAACAAAGAAAGATTTTGCTTTTGTTTGGATCGCAAAATGTGAAAAAGCATTACAGCAACTAAAAGAGAAGCTTGTAGAAACTTCAATCCTACAAGCACTCAATTGGTCCATGTAGCGATTGAAAACGTTGGTGGCTAGAACATCGAGGGATTTGTGGGTGCATTACCTTGATCTCACTTAGGGCCTTTGTTGGAAAACAGAGGTAGAGTGCCCTGGACAATCTTGTCGATCGAACAAGGACTTTGTCGATTGCAGCTAGGCCTCTTGCATGGAGGCAGGGTCAAGGCTATGCACCTACAAACCCCTTGGCATTCTAGTCGCTGACGTTTTTAGTTACTAAAATGTTTTGGCACTAGAAGGAGGGCCTCATCATTTCCTTTTGTATTCACTGGTAGTCCCATGTGCTCTCTACATCTTCGTTACTAACTTTGAATTAGCGTAAATGTGACACCTTCAATTCTCTATAATCCAGTTGATGTAGATTGGTCCCAATTGTCGATTCCCCTGGAACTCCATAGGATAGAAGCCAAAGTGTATCTGTCACACTTGGACATAAAACTCTATGTGCCAGGAAGAGTGTAGCTTGCCCTTAGCATGAGACCGTAGCAAGCTCTAGCATAGCAAGCGTAGCATCAGAGTTAGACATTTTTTTAGTAACACTCTCAAACTTAGCTATTGCTTCAACATTTCTATACTTAGCCGCTTCTAGCAATCATTATACTTAATAATTTCTTTTTCAGCATTGCACCTTTTGCATTTTCTCATAGCAGCATGAACCCTAAAGAGCCTTCAACCTTCGCCTCAAGCATAGTTGTTGTTTGACCTATTTAGTAGGAATTCACAATTGACATTCTCAGAGAAGGGGCCCCATCTTCATGGGAAGGCTATCCCTTAGGCTTCGTAATTAATCTCCCGAGCACATGGTGCTTGACAAAGACAAATACAACTTCCTTTATGTAAAGCTCTAGGTGGGCATCCCCTTAGACTACCAAGAGCTAGATGCAAAGTGAAGTTATGAGCTCACAAATAGGAATAGGAGGGAGTACCTCCATGCCCCTAATGATTTCATCCCCCTCATCGAGACCTTTTGATGGATGCTTGATTAACTCATCCAATTGAGTGGGTCAGACGAGCACGACGCAGCAATCAACTATGAGGAACCCCTATAGGATGGGCAAGAGGAATTCAAGGCTCATTTAGAGAATAAGAATCCCTTCAATGTCTCTTTCCTATCATCTACCCTTAATGTCATTCCTTTGTAGTCTTATCCATCTGCCTTCTTTGAGGTAGCAACATCTCCCTTACAACCACCTAGGTTGACACCTATTGTGGAAAGCCATCAAGCACATATGCATTAGGGTGCAAGATTATTTATCACCCTATCCTTTGTGGTCTTAGCATAATCTATGCAATCCTTTATGCTAGCATTTGTGATGCCAACCTAGCCCTATGTGCACATGATGCAAACGTCCCAACCACATATGAGTTAGGCATCGTACATCTTATCTGTCTCTGTGGTGTCCCCTATGATAGCCTAAGCCACAACCATGTGGTGGGGTCCTACCTCCATGCCTTGGGTGCAACACATGTAATACCAACATGCACGATAGTTGTAATAGCAGTACACTCAATAGGCATCCCACATGGTCACATAGCCTATGATGGGGTTGTGGACCACGCCAATAGCACAACAGGCTACACAACCAATGTAGCTCATCGCATCCATACCAAGCCTGTATCAAGCATTGTAGCTCATTCAGAAACTCACTGAAGAGGTCAAATGGCTTAAGGTCACCTCTTCTAATATGTTCCAAGTGATTGACATCTACCAGAATGACCCTATTAATCATGTTGTTCCATCATTGACCTTACCTCCTAGCACTCAACTTCCTCAGTTCACTAAATATAATGTTGAAGGGGATCCCCACATTAATCTAGTGATCTTCTAGTTCGAGTACCTTTTGTTGCAGGCATGGCCACATGTGATCATTCATGTGTTTGCCATGTCCCTAACTGATAAGGTGCTAGAATGGTACCATGCACTCCCTAGTGCCTCCATATCTTTGTTGGAGGAGTTGCTTAGCTAATTTGTCACTCGCTTCAAGTACAACTTGAAGCCTAAGGCATCCTTGGATCAACTTATGTAGATCAAGTAGGGCCACTTGGATCCCATTCAAAAGTTCATCCAACGATGGAGCGTTACACTTAGCAAAATTTGTGAGCCTATCATGGAAACTCACCTACTAGCCATTTGCAAAGGTGTAATGAACAACTTCATTAAGTTAAAATTGTACTATCTTGCCCTGCACTCCCTAAGCCAAGCATTTGCTCAAACGAAGAGCATTAAGGATGTGGAGGAAGCCAGTAAGGATCAATTCTATGTGGCCTACAAGAATGCCCATGTGAAGAAAGATAAGAAGAAGGGCAAGGAAACAATAACCATTATAGCAGTGGCCAATGAGGCCAAGCTGAACAATAGCAAATCAATGGCCAAGGCAACCAAGGCCTTGGCCAACAACAAGGCAACCAGCTCTAGCACTACAACCACCAACCAACTCGTACCATCAGTAGCCATAGGACAAGCTACCCCAAGGCCAAAGTTTGAGTGCAAGGAAAACTCAAAGTATACACTGCTACCCATCAAGCTATCAGAATTTTTGGGTCAGCTACTTAGTACTAGGCACATCCAATATAAGCAAATGTTTGAAGATGTTCACAAGCCTCATGATCACTACCGCAAGCTCCTTAGAAACCCATCAACAATCACACCAAATGAGCCTCTAGTCCCAAAACACTTTAGGTTGGACCAGTTTTGCCATTATCATCAATTGCCTGGCCATGACATGGACTTCTACATGGCCTTACTGAATGACATATAATGCATGATTAACCATGGCCAGTTCACCTAAAAAATCATTCAATGAAGGTCTATAAAGACCCTCTCAACATAAGTGGTGTAGGTTATGTCATCAATGCCATCAACATTGATGATGACATAGGATCGACATGAGAGCCATTTGTGGTTCGTGTACCCTCTAACAACATTGGGGCCTCCTTGGCGCCAACTAGTCCAAGGACCTCCTTTGTTAACAAAGCACCACCTTAGGTGCCCATGACACTCTTTGTGGTTAGGGCTTTGTAGCACATTACGATGACTGCAACCTAGACACCCTTTGTCGTTAAGATGTTGTAACATGTGGACCCTTCGTCAGGTTCAATGGTGGTGACCGCAACAGGCCCTACTCGCCTGAGGCCTCTTCCTGCATACCACACCGGGCAATCAAGATGGTTGACTGAGAGGCTAAATTAACACCTTGCCAACCGAATGATGAGAACACATGGCGTTAGGTTTGCCTAAGCCCATCCCCTTGTTTGTTATTCCTATGGCCACATCAACCAAAGCCACTATTGCAAGCAATCAACAACCAAGCACTAAGGCTCACAAGAAGGTAAAATAAAATAAGCCTAATTATCCTCCCCAAGAACTTTTTCTTTTAGGTCGCATGGAGGAGATGAAGGCTAATAAGACAACTGATAGTGGTAAAGACTTTCTAGACACATTGGAACAATTCAAGCAAGCTCTTAAACAAAAAATACAACCTTGAGCCTATACGACTTGGTGATGACCTTCTCCATTCATCTTGAAGCACTAGTGTTGGCGACTATTTGGGACACGACCGCCAACGAGTGTCCTCGAACAGGATTTAGGTGTCTGCTGGTCTCTGGCAACACCAAGGCCCAGATACCTCCAAATGAACTCAGTAGTTAATGTGAGTATGTGTGTGTGCTGTTGCGACGTGCGGTTGTAAGAAATGTAACAATTGCGTTGTATGTAAACTACAAATGACTTACTTTAAAGAGATTCAACCAACTTTGCCAAGTACTGTGAGTTCTTGAAAATTTCCTATTTTGTTCAACTGCCTAGTCTACACGGTCCTTATAATACCTACTTGTAAAAAATAAAATTTTGCAAAAACATTTGAGCACAACTCCGCAATCTACTCCTAATTTTCCCTAGAGAAAGAGATAGTTCCACAAGAAAACTAGAAATAGAGCAAGATTCAATGGAAATAAGCAAAAAAGAAAAGAAAGTAGATTTGTGTAAACCTCAAATATTTAAACAAGGTAAAATGACACGAGTAAACACTTC
>MNCI01003295.1:161036-176925 GCA_015680685.1 Gnetum montanum
CTCTCTTTTTTTCTTTTTCTTTTTTTTTTTGCGTTTGTATTTTTCGTGGGAACCACACCATGCAAAGACTTATTATTTTTATTTTTATTCACTCAGCTTCCCGATAAGTGGGTAACATCAAAATGGTAAGAAAACTCAAGAAGAAAAACATCCAAGCACCCAAGAGAATGGCCAACACAAATGCATCAAGTTCCCTTGAAGCCACACCCTTTTCAATCCTTGAGTCCTTCCTTAGTTTGAGAAATGCCCAATCACTGATTTGTTTATAGTTCTTATTATTTTGAAGAAAATGACTGTACAGTTCCAAGCCAAGAGAGACCATAGAATTTTATGGATGTATGGAGGAAGTGGACTCATTGCCTGCCATATCAAAAGAACCATACCTTAGTATCAACATCGTAAATTAAAGGTAAAAACCAAACATTAGCAATCAATGGAAAATAGTTCATACCATCTTTGGATCACTTATTAAGTGATAAACTTAACAAAATGGATAAGACACACACACACATCCAAAGAAATGAAAACTTATAAATGATGTTGTACAAAAAAAAAAACAAGAAAAGTTAAAGAAATTTGTAAAATAAAAAATGTGTAAAACAAAAACGTGTAAAACAAAAATGTGTAAAAAAAATCTAAAAAGAACTGAGGGCATCAATTGATTAGCATAGGTGGCCATCTCCCTCATTACTGAATTGAAAGGGAGAGATTTGAAATAATGAGCACTTATTTGAATTTTTTAGAAGTATCCAACTTCTCCCAATTGATGTTTTTAGATTAAGGGTTGGAAGTTGGCGACGCTCATACTCCAATGTATCTATGCCTTCGTTGTCATTGCAAGTTGTTCCCTCAGTTAGTTCCATACATATTGGTGGGTTGCTCTCTTGATTAGCTGTCAACCACTAGGTGTTCTCTTGTTGTGTGGTTGCTACATACAAGCACTTTGTATCTGAGTTTCCTGGACACATCGATTGTATACAAGAGATGTTGAACGCTCTTGTGCATCATCACCCTCTATATCACTGTATGTGATGCATGAAACTTTCTTCTTCTCGATCTTTCCATAAGAGTTTTCCTTAGATATTTGTAGGGAAAGATCACGAATTCCTAGGCATGCGTTTATGGTACTCAGCCATGCCCTTCCCATTATAATTGGGAAGTCCCCTTTATTATTGTTAACTTATATCACTAGGAAATCAGCTAGGTATGACCAACCACACACAGTGGTAACAATGTCCTCCACAAGTCCCAAAGGGACAGTGATGGACTAGTCAGCTAGCTTCAATTAAATGTTTCTCTTCTTGAGTGGAGGCAAGTTCTAGGCTCTATACATTTCTCATGATATTAAGTTGACTCCGAAACCTGAGCCAAGAAGAGCCTTACATGATTCATTCCCAGCGACTTGGAGGTAGATTAAGGGACTTTCGAGGTTAAAGAGTTTCCTAGGAAGGTGGCCCACATTTATCTAGTTAGTAATGGTATGTGTTAACATAACCGTGTGCATTGAGCTCTGTTTTTGATTTGAAGGGAGCTCCGAAGCCTTACTTGATGGAGGAGGAGTGGTCATAGGCCCAACCGCTTGTGGTTGTGAGAGCTTGTTTGGACTATTGGTTCTAAAGAAAGGTCTTCTCTTTGTATGGTTGTTAGAACTAGCAATGGGTTAAAGGTTTACAACTCTCATAGCATTACGTTGCTGCGGTTGAGTGGGGAGTTCTCCTTACATCGTTGGAATGGGTGGTAGTGGAACTATCACCGTAAGAGATGCGGATGGATTTAGAGGATGGTATGCATGTGGAGTGTCTCTTCTAGGAGAGGGAGTCTTGAAATACTCCCAAATTTGGTAGTAACATTGTGTAGTTATGTGACCCATAGAGTCACTCGAAGAAACCTGCTGCAGCACGTAGTAACCATATGGGTCTAGTTGTCGGTAAGGGTATTGTTGTCTCGACGATGGCATCCCCCATGACTATGGGTAATGTCACTGCTGGTGTTGCTCGATAGGTTGTGGTGGAGTTCCACTTGGATAATATTTTAACGCTTGGTGGAACTACCTTGGATTACCTTGGGGATAAGGTAACCTTCGGGGTTCTTGCCGTTTGTTAAGTCTAGGGTTGAGTGCATACACCTCGGACTCTTGCAGATGTGAGATTATTGGGCAACATCCCTTAGGATGGTCATATTAGCATATTTCACATCCACCGTCATCGTCTGTATTGGAATCCATAACCTCATTAGTGATAGTCATTTTTCCCTTACCCTTATTACGTGTATGGTCTGCATCTCTCCTCTTTTTCTTATCATGGTCACTACTTCATTCCTTAGACTCCTCTACGATTTTTCAAATGGTTTCGAATCTACTATCTAAGGAGTCCCACATTTGATCTACCTTAGATAACACTTTGGTTGTTAACTTTTGAAGTGGAAAGGTCTTTCTATTTACCAACTCTTCAAGTGATGACTCATCCTCTTCCTCATAGAATCTTACTCCCTTCTTTCAGAGGGAAGGATTGCGATTATACTCTTTCGTGCTTTCTCTTTTTCGTAACTCTCCTTCTTCTTTAGCTACTTGCTCCAACAATCTATGAACTTCATGGGACCTAAGTTTAGATAATCTCCCTTGGGCATATGTTCCAAGGGTTCTCCTAGTTTCGTGTCTTAGCCCATCTACAAGATGGCGTAGTTGATCCTGTTGTGTGTAGCCATGGCCCGAGCAACGATGTAGCAATGCATAATATCGGCCCATGGCAGCATCCAAGGGTTCATGATTATCCTGCTTCCATCCTTGGATCTTTTTATGCAAGTTGGACACTTTGGAGTACATTTGATATTTATCATTGAACAATTCTAGCATCGTACTCCACCTACGAATGGATTCTGATTCTAAGGATTAGTACCAACTTTCTACTTCCTTTATGAGTGTCCTAGGAAACAACTTTAATTTCTACCACTTATTTTCGATATTCTACAAGGCACAGGCATCGTGAAATGCCTGTAAGTGGTTTTGCAGATCAGCGTTGTATCCTCCCTCAAATCGGGGGATATTATTCATGTCTAGTCTTTTGATCCGACTATCTTTCTGGTGCCTTGTAGGTATCCTCACAGCCTCCATAATATCTAACATACTTTAGGTGGCAAGTAGGGGTTCATCATTGTCATCTCTTTCATGGCATCTATGATGCCTACGCAGTTTCCTACTTTCCCTTCTATGCCTTGACTCTCTAGAATGCCCTCATCCTCGCTGTCAACTCTCTCGTCGAGGGTTCTCATTATGCTCACCCTTATCCTCACGGTTGTGTTCCTTGTGACTATGTCCTGATGTGGAAGGAGAGGGTGAATGATGCAATGAAGGTGAAGAAGAAGGGGAACCATTTCCATGACGATGTTTCTTACCTTCTCTTCAGTGGTTACAGCCTCGATCATGATGACAATCAGACTTCCCACCTTTGTCATGTGTTTGTGTTCCCTCATTGAACACTTGGTGTTCATGGGGATCAGAACTAGGATTGTGAATCATGGAGGGTAGGTTCTGATACCCCACCTCCTCACCATCGTTAGGAGGGGGAACATCATTTGATGGAGAACCTGTTATAACTAGTTCACCATCTCCAATTTTGCTTATGACGGGTGAACCGTTATGGGGCCCTTTGCCCTTCAACGATGTATGGTAACTCTCCTGCCGCAAGTCCCTTAAATGTTGCACCATGGTGGGACGGTAATCCCTTGTGTCATAATCACTTGCAACGTATTTAGCATATAATTGCATCATGTCTATCTGTGCAAGAGCACAAATGAGTATGTTGGGAACTGCACGATCTGGAGGTAACACTATGTTACCTTGCAAGTCTCGCCAATGCAGTTGTTCATCCTGATGGAGCATAAAGGTAAAATTAGGTATATACTCATCATGATGAGTATACACAACCCAATACTCTTGAGGAATTGATGGATTTTGGTTATGTGCGTTAGACCGCCGACTATCTCTTGTGTGATCCCTAGGTGGTGAAGTGCTTTTATAAGAAGAAGAAGACATTGTTATCTTATCGGTGTGCTATTGACCATTGTTTAAATTTTCTTTTGATTAACCCTAAGGGTTCGTTTAAGCTTTCCAATGATGTGGATAATTTCCTATGTTCTACTTAGCGCACAAACAACTTAGTCCTCAGCAACGACGCCAATGATGAGTGGCGAGGTACCCCTACACTCAACCATACGAATACGAGCATTACACACGCAATCCAATTGAACTCTGTAGACTAAGTGCCTACACGCCTTATGCAACACTTAAGGTTAATCAATCGTTGTCCTCCCAAGCTTACTTGTATTTGTCACGGTTGTATGGTTAAGTAAGCTTGAGGCATGTGATTTTTATATCTTTTATGTTTTTATTGCCTATGCTAAGAGAGGAAAGGGTGAAGAGACTAAGTAACTAACTTTAACTAACTAAGCCTTAATTATCCTAGCATTAGTATCCATTCCCACTTGTTGTTTCACACCCTGAACCAATGCAACGTTGCTAGGATTACCAAACGCTATTCGTTACTGGGATTACTAAGCGTAACGCATGTGCTCGAAGTAGTTGTACTGAATGCACTTAACTATGAGAGTTAAGGGTTGAGAGAGATTAAGTCCTAAGAAAGCATTTAAAAAATTAACAATAATTAAATCCTCATTAGCTTATTCCATGCACTGCAAGGTTTATCCAAAAGTTTATCTATATTTTCGTACACAATTATGTGCTCAGGTACAAAATTGCTCGAATAAAGATCTGTTCACTTTGGGACTCCTACTGCGGGCACATGGAAATCATTCTAACTCTGGAATGGAAAAATGGCAAGAGTTTGGCTATGGTCTAGATCTCGATTGTGAAACAAGGGAGAGCCGCCTCTTATTTATAGAATTGGCGACATGCTATGATATCATGTACGCGATATCGCATACGATACATCGCGTACGCGATATCTCATCCCATCACTTGGTATAAACTAAATTGGATAGTTCTTTGTTAATCAAATATGTTATTAAAAAATTTTATCCTTTATATTAGTAAGGCACTACTCACATAATTAAAGTGTATGGCTTGTTATGTGTAAGTCATAGGTTCAATCTTAAGGAACATGGTAATCTGACATTATTATATTCTTCTATAATACTTCCAATATATCATACTAGCTATATGTCATACAGTATATTTATAGTCAAATTATTTTGGGTTTGAACACCATCTTCCCTCCACCAAAATTCAATATTTCTTATTAGAGTTTGGTCTTACATCTCAAGGGTAACTCTATTTAAATAATTTTGGGCATTGCATAATTTGTATGTCTATTATGTTAAGTTTTAGAATATGATGATCATGAGATATGAGGATAAACTAAAAAAAATATGTTGATTCTAATGATAGAGAAAGAATTAGTATTCCTACCACACCATGAGACCTAATTTTCAACAATGTTGAAAAAACTAAGAACTTAGTAAATGCTCTAATACAAGAGCAAAGGAGTGTATGTTGCTACTTAATTATTACTTATTATTATTATATTAACAAGAGACCAAAGCATGTATAAGTTTGAGAGAACCATCATGTTGATCAATAGAAAAGACACAATGAATTATTAGAACTAGAGATTAAACATAGACAATAATATTAACATGAAAAAACCTTAACTAATGACATTAAGTTACATCAATACTATGGTAGTGTATCATACTATGATAGTGTACAAAATGATTCATGGTGTCTTTATATATAGATATTATTTTAGAATGTTAAGCTTGATAACATAATACCAAATCCTTAACACAATCCCCCAAGCTTAACATTCAAAAATACAATATGCTTTACTATCTAAGCACCATTCTATGACTTCATAAAATAAGAAATAGATGAAAAGATTATCATATTATTACTCTTCTCCACCATATAACATAAATCAAAGATTTTTATTTAGGATCAATGATTGTAGAGTACAGTTCTAAGTTGGAATTTCCAATTAAAATTTTATTTCAAAATGAACACCATATGATTAGAAAAAAACAAAACTCTGATTAGTATAATAGTAAGACATAGAATAACAATGAGAAAATTTCTTTTCCTACAACTATGTTACAAACTATTTTGGTCTTTTAAAATTCTTCTAAAATGTAAAAGAAGAATGGATAGAGATATTAGGGATGTCAGTCACTCTCAAAGCAAATTATAACATAAAGAAACATAAATCATGGAAAAAGAAAACATGCTTATTGTGGAAAAATAAAGTAATTAAAACTTCACCATTTGACATAGAGATAACATGTCTTCATAAATACAAATAAGAGATTAATAATACATTATTATCAATCAACAAATGAGTCTATATTTGTACTTAATAAATCATCAAAAACATTGGATGATGATTCACCCATAGATTTAGGAATTGTATCTTTAATTGTGGATTTAGAAGGCAAGGGAGGTTTACTTGAGGATGATGGTGAAATCTTTGTAGTAAGACCAAAAGACTCCTATGCTAAATCTTTCTTGAGGAAATCATCCTTGGCTTTATTATGCACCATCACAAGTGACAATGAATACATGATGGTTATAGCTAGTGATTCACATCCCATTTTTACAATAATATTCAATAATTCTTCATAATGGAAAGTAAATTCCTCTATTATAGCTTGTTTCTACAAGCTCTGCACTATGTTATTTAACCTCTAGTTTTCCTCATTAAATGTCTTAGTTAAAGCATTCTTCTACACCATCAAATTTTTTATTCACTTCTAAGAATTTTCCAACTCTTCTTGGAGTTTAGATTTCTTTGATTCTATGGTTGATTTGTTTGTATCTAACTCCACAATTCGCACCATTAGCTTTTGAACTTTGTGTGCTAGTTCTAGATCATTACTAAAATCCATGATGTCTCTTTCTTATTTCAACCCTACCAACTTTACAACTTATCTCTTTGTAAGATTTAGGACATCATTTACCTCTTTTTGAAATTTATTAAACACTCTAGCATATTTTTCTTTTTCTTCATAGGCCTATACTAAGTCTTTGTTTAGGGCCTCATTCTATGCTAGAGTGGTGTAATAGACTTGCTTATTGTTAATTAACATTATTTCAAAGGCTATAGCTTCGAAGAAATAACCAATAACATTGTAATTCAAAAATCATCAAATCATAAAGCAATTCATCAATCACCACAATTATGAAAGACTTTGCTGATTAATTAATGTCTTTATTGACCATGCCTTGAATGAATAATGGAAGGCTAGCTATCTTTATCAACTTTCTCAAAATTCTTCTATGTGGGCTCATTATATAATGTCTTCTTCAACATGCTCTTCTTAATATCATTCTTGAAAAATTTATTGTTACCTCATAATGGGCAACTTTATTCTCAAAGATGTAGTGAACCAAAATTGCTTTTACCATGGATAAGGAAAAATAATCTAACAATAGTGTATCCCATAAACTTGTTCATTGATGGGTTGTTTCTAAGATGGAATCTCCATCACAATCTGCTCTTCCTTGGTGAATTCCTTAAGAAATAATTGAGATGCCATCTCTTTATTTTTTCCATCACCACCGTAGTAACCAATGACAAGTTTGAATTCTAAAATACTTTTACAAATGTACGAAGTCGATAACTGTAGAAGAAGTGAAAAGATGATAAATAATAATAAGACAACATCTATCTTTTCATTTTCTCTTTTAGGACTAAAATTCAGTCTATCCGACTTCCTTCCTTCATTGTGGTATAGAGCAAATTGAGCAAAGGCCATGAAATTGCATTTTTCCAGTTCTTCATCGTAATGTAACAAGCTATAATATTTACCAAGCCAGAGTATAGCATTGTTAATAGTAAAATCATGACTCTTGTGGTGGTAGTGGTGTAGGTCTTTCCCCATTCTTCTTCATTAATAAAATATTCAATTAATTGGTGCTTGGGTAATTCAGCTTTCTTTAAAGAATAATCTATGTTCACTATCTAAAAATAAAACTACAAGAATCTCTTGTGAATCCTAAAACACCACAAAGTCTTCCCAAACTAGAAAATAAACTAGTTATTACTATAGGTCCTTACAAAATTTTCCACCAATAGTAAATCCTTCAACACCACAAACTCAATGAATGGTGTGAGACTTCAATCTTTCTAACTCATAAAAAGACCATCTTGTACCAACTGCGTGGCAAGGCTTAAATCAAAATGATGGTACTAAATACTAACCCTTAGGGCTAGGTATCTCACTTACTCATCTCTTATGAGTAATAGATCAAATCTTTGTAACTTATTTGCTATGGCATCATAATGCTCTACCATCACTAAGTGAAGTTGGATCTTCTTTTGTGTGCCTTTGAAGGAAGAGGCCTCACTGTAACTACTTACACCACAACTCTTAGGTTGCAATGGTGGCAATAAAGATAACAACAATTTTGCAGAGTCCCAGTCATACAGCTCAAGAAAATAAGATCTAGCATCCCATTTTCTTTTTCTAGATCCCAAAATTTGTCCATGTTCGCCAACATTGTGAGCCATATCATCAAGCTGTTAGCTTATAAGATATGAAAAATTAGAGTTTTAATGATAATATCAAAAATCAAAGAAATTTTATGCATGATTTTAATATACAATCTTAGTACGTTTGCAATCATTAAGCCTATGTATAAACCAATTTTAACATGAATTTAACCAAGAATTCAAATCAAATTTAATTAAGCAAAAAACCTTGAATTTTTGCAATATTTCTATGTAATTTTTTAATAGGGTTAATGTATTAACTTACCCTAATCACCTAAAAGTAATATATGCTTGAAATCTAAACTGCCTTTTGATGAGTCATGTTTTGCAAGGCTATGATATCAAATATTTGATATTGGGGCCACGATGTTGGGTATCCAATATCGGGGCACAACCTCCAATGTCAAGCATCTGATATCGCCTCTTCCATGCTAGCCTATAAATACCACACTTGGGTGCACAATTGGGACATAGGTTGTTAATAGATTTTAGATAGCTTTTTCATAGTTTTGTGATTTTAAGTTCTATTTTTTCCCAGTGCATGTCCACAATGTGATGTTAAGTGATTGTACAGCATCCTTATTTGAGTGTGATGTACTTGGATGCATTACATGACCAACAATAAAGATTGAAATTACTTTCATCATTACAACATTCACTTAGATTTATTATTGCTTTTAATTGTCTAATCATTTACTGTTTTCCTTAGTTAATGTTTCCATTTATTGCTCTTTACTATTCCTATCATTAAGTGGAATGAGTACAACTAATCGTGAATGCTTAAGTATAATTACTTGGTAACCTAGCAGTATACTATTTGGTAAGCCTAGTGGCGTACACTTGGTAATCCCAACAGTAGTTACATGAAGTCCAAGGCTTGTGCGAATGATTAGAAACATATACTCATTGCACATAGGCTAGTTTAGCTTTTACTTTCCATTGTTAATTAGCTTAATTAATCAATCTCTTTATTATAATTAGGAGTAGCTTAGGGCCAAACAACATCAATCATCATATGCCTCACTTTGAACGAAACCATATGTGACAAAGCTACCACTAGTCCAAGTGGGAAGACAACAAACTATGATCAAAGCATAATGATTTAGATGCAAAACTAGTCCCATTCATAGAGTTCAACCAGATCATGCATGAATGCTTGTGATTCATATGGTTGGCTATAGGGCTACCTCACCACTCATCATTGGTGTCGTTGCCAAGGACAATGCTAGTTATGTAGATTAGTTATATTATACACGATCATTGTAAATGCATTAACAATATATCTTTTAGAAAATATTAAATCACACACATCATTAACTAAAAAGACTGTCTCTTTCACAATGAAGTGATAATGCATTGTATGGCAAGAACATTCATTGGAGAACTAATGAGATATATGTTGAAGAAAATTGGAGTGACCAACCTCATGCAAGGGTTTCATATGTTCATGACGACCCTAATGACACTCAAGGACTATATTCACCTAGGGTAGATAACCTTAAAGGAGATGAAGTAAGTCCTAGACTAGCGAAGGCCTCAAGACCTAGGACCTTCTCAAAGCCTAGAATTGATAAATCATAGGGCCCTAGGGAACACCATAGAAGCCATGGCAATCCTCCTAGTTCTTTATCTTCCTCTTTCTCTTCAACATCAAGTTTTGACAAAGATGAACATAAGTATAGAGATAAAGCTCCATTATGGGGTTGAAATAAAAATAAATCTCGAACCCCTGGGAAAAATCAAAGACATCAAAATGAACATAGACAAAATCATCATAGTCAAATGAATATAAATAAAATTTTCCTCACAAAATGTCTGATGATAATGAACCCTTATTGGCCACCAAGAGCCTAATGCAGATTAAAGAGGTAGTTAAGATATCTCTCAAGCATCACAAAGAGAGTTACCTACCCAGGCTTCATATGAACAATATCCCTAAATTTGCAGAAGGCTATGATTCAAATCCACAACACCATTTTACAAGCCTTCCATGATGCCTGTGCTTTCCACAACATCGAAAGTGGATGGCAAAAACTTAAGCTCTTCCCTAGGATACTAATTAACAGAGCTGAAGTGTGGTACAAATCATTAAAATCAAATTCAATCTGACAGTGGTCCACAATGCTAGAACTCTTCAACAAAAAATACCAAACCTATGTGAGGGTGTCCAACCTAAGGACACAAATACAAAGATGGAGACAAGAATAATGTGAACCCTTGGACATGGCCTTAGATAGATATTATTCTCTACTGAATAGATGCCCAATTCATGGTTTCTTTGAGGAAAATCAGCTCTTCCACATCATAGATGGGCTTTGTAATGAAATAAGGGAGACCCTTGGGATGTATGCTAAAGGTCAATTATACAAGCTATGAACCCATTAGATCCAAGAGTTAATCAAGCATGTGGCAAAAGAAGAAGGAGAGCTATGTAAATAGGAGAATGTTCAAAAATCTCACTAGGATCCAACTCTTCAAAAGAAGAAGGTTCACATTTATGATAAGGAGACAGAGGCAGCTCTCGATAAGGTGATTCTGCAACAAACCTTGTCGATACAAAAGGCTATCAATAAACTAGAAGCAAAGTTTGATAGGGTATCAAAGTGGATAAATGAGAAAGTTACAACTTTTGTAGAAACCGTACAAGAGAAGGTAACACAAAATTAATCAAGTGATCACAAAAAACGAAGGGAGAAGAACCAAGAAACAATTAGGAACACTTATCGACAAAAAAGGAAAATGACCGTAGAAGAAGAGGCTATAAACTCAACCGCCAAAGAGGATGATGGATGTGAAATTTATTTATATGACCATCTAAAGGGTTATTTCCCAATCATGTTACATCTACATGAGTATGGGCCTTTTGCATTAAATCCTAAGTTTGTACAAAAGCACATGCCCAAGAAATTACCTTTTCCACAAGGTAATTACTGATGGTCCTACAACCAATTGTACCATCCTAGGAGGACTTATTACCAACCTCAACACTATCATAAACCATAGTGGCGACACCCATAGTCATGGGGGAGGTCATCACCAAACCAACCCTACCCTCACTACCGACTAAAACCATATAGTTATTATGTTCAAAAGCATGTTTCCCCAATTAGTTCTATGTCCTCTACTTCAAATCACGGCTTTCACTCTCTTGATTATCATCAAACCATGACATCTCCTAAAGGATCCCCACCATGCACCTCTTACCCTTGATCCTATCCTTGATATTCTCATCCTCTCCACACCACCACATGCCATCACCAAAAACATAGAAAGGTTCAGCACCACAACATTAATGAACGAATGTCACTTATCCTACAAATGTGCATTGACATGCTGATACTAGTAGGTTCCCACCAAAAACTCAGAAATGTCCTTTCTTTAGGACAACTCCTAGGTGGAAGCACAACACTCATGGACCTACCACATCATCCAAACTAGCACAATGCTAAACTAGTGTAACACCTTCTCTTTCACAACCAGCATTCTCTGCACCTACGCAGGGGCCACCATACATTGTTACTCCAACATCCAATAGAAGTAATGAATCTAGCATTGTGCAAAGACAAATAAATCCATGCATACTAATTCATGATTAAGGGTGCAATCATGGATCAGATATCTGCAATGTTGACACAACTCATACTCTGATCCACCATACATTTAACAACCAAGTGTATGAACAAAAACTTGTCTATGCAACCACCACTAAACCAAGAGACACCTAGTGGCTTGAGAATGAAATATTAACACTATTTTACAAATGCATTGAGCCTACCTATCCACTTATTAATTCTTGCCACAGTCAAACGCTTAGTCATTAGGAAACACCCCATTTTAACCTTTAGAATTAATAGGTGTTTTTCATCTTCTTTTTTTCTTTTTACAATTTTTTATCATTTTCCTATTTCTTGACACAATTTTTCCTATCCTTTTCAAATTTTTTCACATTTTGTTTTTATTTCCATTGTCAGTATTCTCACTTGTGAATAAAACAATCATGTAGCCCATTGAGGTGAGGTTTTCTCTATGTTGTCAAGTCATGAGGGACTGATTATTTGGATAATGAGGCCATGTCATCCATCCACCCAGTCCATTAATAAGAGGTTCTTGCTTTGGTCATAATGATATTCTTTTTCATCACCAAAACTAAGAATGAACTTGTAATCATGGTGCTTGGGTAGAAAAGTGAAGGACCAAGGGAAAATGTGAAGGGTGTGACATCAAGGGGATTTGTGGATTCTATTTGACCACTTCTATATGTTCTATCATGTTTCTAAGGGTGTAATTATATCCTTGTAGATCTAAGAAACATGGAAGTAAGAGTAACATAAAGGGTACTAAATAAATTTCTGAGGGTCCCACTAGAAAGACATGTTACCCATGCCTAAAGGTTGGCAACTTCTCAGACATCATAAAAAAAAACAAAAAACAAAAACACACATGCCATGAATAAACTCCTCCCTTGGACAAAATGCCAAGTGATGTTACTTCTTGCAACTGCAGTAGTCTTATGGTTGTCAATCAAAGTGATGAAACAATGTGATGTCACTAAAATGTGGTTTGGGCTTGGTTTAACTCTTGGAAAGAAGGGCTAATGATTACTTAACCATTAATAACACACAAGGATTCATTATGCCTTTGGTAAGACACCTCAAGTCCCAATTCCTATAATCCTTTTTGAAACCCATCTCATCTCACTTTCTGTATGATCCTAACTTGTGGTTTGGTGTAACATAGAGTTATTTTCTCATATTGGTGGTTTTAACATGTGATTTTTGTTTCATAGATATGCGTTGAATTCAATCCCTTTAGTTCCTATAGACATTTTTATGTGTGGTTATACAAGGGCATTATGAGCTGAAGCCTGCTTTGGGGAGGATCCACTTGTATAACTATTGTAACTTGTACTTGTTTGACACAACCACATCATTTTTAACCTTCCATGTGCATAAATGTTAAATTTCATACTTTTCCTTATCATATAATTGATCCATTCCACACCATAGGTCTGATACCCCTTTTCCTGCATCTTCCAAAGCTTTTAATGTCGATGACTCCATCTTCTAACACTTCCAGTCCCTACATATGATTTCTTCTATATCCCAGAATGATGGACTTAACCTGAAACCTTTCAACCAATCACATAGCTTCATTTTCCATGTTGTTTACTCTCATTAAATGTATATTAGAGCACCTTAATATCGACTACCTAATAGTAGGTTAAACTTGGCGTTGGATACCCAATATCATGTCCATAAAACTTGCAGTGCTTCAAAATTCATTATCATCATTTGCAGCTAGGGAAGTTTTTGAAACTTTCTCTCACAATTAAAAGCTCTACATAATCAACTTCCACTTATGATATTTTTCTCCATACTATTCCAATTTTCATATCATTTGAACATATTTAAACCCAGAGTATTCAACTTAGTCGAGGGGGGTGCTTGCATGTAAAACTTGCACCGATTTTTTAAAATTTGCTATCACCTGAAAGTTATTACAAGGGTAAGTATGTTAAAAACATTAAGTGTTTTAATGAACAATTAATCGTATTAATGCCAAAATCCCTAATTCTGTCACCCAAGAAACCATAACTGTCATGATACACCATACATAAGAGAAAAGAGGCCAATTGTGAAGAGTCATAAAGGAAGATTAACACTTTTTGGGCATTTTTCTGAAAATGTTTCTAACTCTGCAATCATATGAACTAAGAAATTTATAGAACTAAGGTCATGAGTAAGGTATGAACTTTTTAATGATAACTAACAACACCTTAGCGACATTCGACCCTTGATTGATTACAGATGGCCCCAAAAGAAGAAGGACAAGAAGGACCTTCGCAAGATACAGCCAAATGTTGGAGAGGTGGTAGAGGCCAATAAGGAGAGCAAGATGAACATGAGAAATAGGAGGCCCAATCATTTGACATTCATCAAGAGGCTCCTACTACAAGGTAGTCAATCAAAGGAGAGGTTGTTGAACCATAAGCTCCTATGCAAGGACAATGCCTCACGTTGTCCCTAGAGTGCCTTGAAGCCATTCAAGAGAAATCCATGTTAACCATGATCATCATGGAAATGAACTACAACCCATTTACGGCATTTTCTCCTAAAGTAGTTTTAACTTAGCTTTAGGCATCACCATTACGATAGATCCTTTCAGAAAGTGGAGAATGGTATCTCAGTGAGACATACCAATTTTGGTACAACAACGAAGAAGGCACCATAATTAACATTGGCAAAGTTACTATTTCTTTTTTGGTCAAAGCAATTGCAAAGACTCTGAATCTGCCAAATGTAGGGGTCAATTTGACACATCTATCCACAAGGTTTGATCCAGAAATAAGAAAGTTGTGGCTGAAGTGGGTGTACAAAAAAGATAATAAGACATACAATGAGTTAACTTTAGAAGAGAGAACCTATTTTAAGATAGGCACATATCACCTTTTCCCAACTAAAAAGCTCAATAGAATCTCAACATACGTAGCTAGGGGAAGTGCAATATTAATGGACAAATACATTGTCAATCTTTCCCTATTATATTACATGAAAATTCAAAGGCAATTCAAAGAAAAGAAGGTATGGAAGCCAACCCTTTCACTCCCTTACCTAATCAAGAAGCTGTGTAAGTGCATTGGAATCCTGTGATACATAAATGAGGTTCCTAGGAGGCCTCAGAATGCTTCTTTTGTTAAGTTACTTAAACTTGCAGCACCAAGGAAGGACGTTAATGAAGAAGAAGAAACAAAAAAGGAGCTAGAACCAAAAAAAGATACGAAGCAAGAGCTTGAGTAGCAACATGAGCCACAAGTTCCACCATCATCACCATAAGACCACTAGCCTATGATGAGCCATTTGCAAAGAATTTCCAAAACTCTCAATTGGGAAAGTAGGGATGAGTCAAACCTCTTTCAAGTTATTAATGATGTCATGCAGCCCACTATTTCTACTAATCCAACAAGGGGAAAATTTTCATTACAATCAGGGGGAGAATCCCAATGGTCATGACAAATCTCTGGTAACGTCACATCCTCTTAGGTGATGCTCAAAACAAGAGAAGGTGCCAAAATAGTGATCATGTAGCATTAGGATGTGATAGGCATAACATAGGTAATAATAGATCACATCAAAGAATCTTTCAATGTGCATGTTGTGCCCCCAATGGACTTAACTGGGACCAAAGATGCACAAATTCTTGCTAGGACTTCAATGACTCCTGCGGCCCATGAGGATGTACTTGATAGCTTGCTGTAGATAGGACAAGTAATGACGACCATTTTTGACATTCGCAATGATGTCACTATAGTGCAATCATACCTCATCACCACAAAAGAAAAGCATGTCATGGCTAAGACTAGGGGGAAACATGTAGGAGTAGAAGTGCAT
>MNCI01003297.1:6752-53775 GCA_015680685.1 Gnetum montanum
TTATGCTGCATTAAACCGGCCTTTAGGAGCTGGTCAAAAAGCAGGGATGGCTTCATGGGCAGGGGTGTATATTGAGAGGGTTCTTTCCTCTCAAAGTTGCGTGTGCGGTTCGCTGGATTATGTTGTGACGATGATTCTTGCGCAATCGTTGGAGTTGGTTTGTTGTAATTAGCAGGGGTTTGCGGCAGCCTAGTTTGTTGTTATGCCCCTGCTATCGATGCTATAGTTATTTTAGCCTTTTCTTTATCTTTTTTAGCATGGTGATTTTTAAAGGCTATGTAGGCCGGGTCATTGCTGTTTTGGGATGCTTCTTCTATGTTTTTAATTTGCTCGAAAGCTTGGTTGAGATTGCGGGCATTTAGATAGTACAGCTTGGATTTGAAGAAATCGTTGACGGCTCCTTTCAAAATAGTGAGCAGGTATGTCTGGGAGATTTCCTCGTGTAGCTCATTGATGGCTGCGCTCCATCTCTGAATAAATTTTTGGACCGGTTCAAGCAGTGTTTGCTTGACCTGCATGAGGCTATCTAGTGTGGCCTCAGGTTTCAGGTTATATTTGAACCTGGTCACGAACTGGTGCAGTAGGTTCTCCAAAGAGGAAACGGAGTTTCTTGGGAGTGCCCTATACTAATCGAGTGCTCTCCCTGAGAGGGACATGGGAAAAACACGCAGGATCGCGTGGGGCCATGCTTGTAGCAGTGCGCACTCTAACTTGAACGTTATTAAATGCGCGTTAGGATCTGTCTCCCCATTATACTTGGTTAGCGTTGGTAGGGAGACGCCCTTGGGTAGAGTTAAAGGCGGGACGGAAGAGCTAATGGGGTCATCGTTATAGAAGTCTACTACCTTCAATTCCCCATCAGCGGTTGTCTTGAGGCATTTTACCTTGTCAGTTAATTCCTACATCAGTCTTTTGGCCTCTGCCCAATCCTGAGCGCTTGGGAGCATCGTGGTTTGAGCTTGCGGCAGGCTGTATGGGTTAGACTATTGAACGGTGGATTGGAAGGCTGAAAGTTGCGTTGTTGGTGGTTGCGTTTGTGGGAAGTGTACAGTAGATGGCACTAGGGGAAATACATTATAGAGAGGAGGTTGTTGCTGCCGTGGTCATGGCTGTGCCTGAGGCACGTGAGCTAGTGGCAACGTGTGGGGTGGTACATAGTGGTGGAAAATCTGCTACGACGTCGTACCCATCATCGGCCATTGTCTAGCCATGTTGTACAAGGAGGCTCCTTGTTGGGTTACGGCAGTGAAAGGGGGTGCATGCGTTTGGACATGCGGGATGTAGTGGGCAGATGTGGACACAGGTATAACGTGTGGCATTCTTACCACTTGGGATTGGAACGTCACCCCCACGTTACTGTGAGGGGGTGGTGCTTGTGAGGATGAACCCGTAGCTGTAAAAAGGTTGCCCTGGGGAGGGACTTGGGCTAACGTGGATGTTCCTTGTAATGGTGCTTGGGTGTGGGCAGAGTTAAGGGGTTGGAGGGGTATGGTTTCCCCTGCATCCGGGTTAAAGATGGGGTTCATGTGGTTATGTGGACTAAGCGTATGATAGGAGTCTTCATGCTTAGATTGCGCAGCGAACTCGTCCTCTTCGTCCCGTTGTGGATTTGCCGTAATTTGGTCTAGCGATTGGCTCCTGTGCAGAAGGAGCTGCGTAAAGAGTTCCGAGAATTGTTCCGGAATGGGGATTACGTCGTATGGGGAAGGGATGAATTCACATCCCCCTCTGTAAAAGATTTCAAATTGCCTTTTTACTTCCATTTCAGCCCGGTCTACTACCAGGCCAGCTTGCATCTTAATGCAAATGAAGTTATACTCGTCTTGGCTTATAATGTTAGCGGCAGGGTCCCTCCCTTGCAACCTCAACGACCGACGGGGCCCCATTATGGATTGCCCTCCCATATGTTGTGTGGTGGATTGCTGGGCAGCCGTTGTGTCTGAGATGTTAACGTTCTGGGTAGTAGCAACGGTGATGTTGATGGAATTCATGATGATAGACAGTTTGAGTATGCGAGATTGATGTGGGTAACGTAGTGTATGCGACTGGCGTAGACGAATCTACAGGGTAAGTATCCGGCGTAAACGCTGGTGTAAGCATGCAGCGTATACGCTAGGATTTGTGTGCAGCGTAAACGCTAGCGTAAGCGTGCAGCATATACGCTAGGGTTTGTGCAGCGTAAACGTTAGCGTAAGCGTGCAGCATATATGCTAAGATTTGTGTGCAGCGTAAACGCTGGTGTAAGCGTGCAGCGTATACACTAGGGTCTAGCGTAAACGCTAGCGAATCGATAGCATAGACGCTGAGTTGGGGGTTTAAACAGGGCAGCGAGAACGCTGATGAGCGTAGACGCTGAGGAACGTGCAGTCTGTTTAAGCGAAGAGGCCCTCCTTCTAGCGCCAAAAACTGTGCCGATCGAAATCGTCGATGCAAGGCTGGAACATTACGGGCACCGAAAGATCCACGAACAAGCACAGTCGACCCTACCTCTGCTTGAGGGCAAGCTGGAATGGACGAAGGTAGAGTGCCTTGAATGGTCCACACGCAAATCAAACAAGGACTTCCCCTAGCGCCACCAAAGTGTTATACGCTGGGTTATGTGTAAATGGAGCGTAAACAGTGAAACAGGCGTAGACAAAGCGTAAGCGTAGAGGGGCGTAAACAACGTTGTGCGTAAACAGCGTAAACAAAGGTAGGCCCAGCGTAAGCGTGTACAGGCGTGAACAGCGTAGACAAGTGTAAAGGGCGTAAGTAGATGCAAACAGCGTAAACAGTGTGAGCGTACACAGACGCAGACGGAGCGTAAACGTAAGCAGGCGTAAACGAAGCGTGGGCCAAATTGACATAAAACTGTAAAAGAACTTGCAACAAACGTAAACAATGAATTATAGAGTCCAAATGTTGTGCACCGGTCTAACGCAGTTGTGTAGGGACACAAGGCGAACGTAAAGCCCCGGTGGACGCAGGGATGCAGCCAGTTAACACGGTAGGTGGAGCACGGATTGTGCTCGGCGTACAGAACTTCCAGCGTAAGCGTAAGCGTAAGAGGGTTTATGGGCTCTTGTTTGCAGCGTAATTGCTCTGGGTCTTCTCTGGTAAATTTTTGCGAACCGTAAAAATGCGGGAAACTGGGCTATTTATAGGGGTAGGGTTACCGGGAAAATCGGACTGGGAGACACGTGGCGTATAGATCGGGAATTTACAATTTTAGAAACTTGGTATACGCTGGGCGTATACGCTACAAAAGGCCAGCGTATATGCTAGGCGTGGACTTGGATGGATGCTGGCGTATACGCTGGGGTGTATACGCTAATGGATGTTGGACGTCGACTTACTTCAATTCTTGCTCCTGTTGCACCTGCTGAACGTGCGCGTGCGGCGTGTATGCTGTGTTGGGCATAGACGCTGGCACAACACTTAGTGAAAACCTGATGTTTGATTATCAAAATTGCCCTGTGTGACTTCAAATGTAGCCANTGACTTACTTCAATTCTTGCTCTTGTTGCACCTGCTGAACGTGCGCGTGCGGCGTGTATGCTGTGTTGGGCATAGACGCCGGGCATAGACGCTGGCACAGCACTTAGTGAAAACCCGATGTTTGATTATCAAAATTGCCCTGTGTGACTTCAAATGTAGCCAAAGTCGTCTGTGGGTCATGGGGATCCGCTTCTTGTCAGACAGATGCTAAACTCAAAGATTTTTGTGGTGTTTCAATCATCACCCTACCTCATTGACAACATTCACAAGACTTGATGAACTGGTAGGCATCCCTAAAGATTGTAGGCCAATAGTATCTTGCCATCAAAATTTTTATGGTCATGCATCTCCCTACATAGTGGCCTCTACAAGGCCCTTCATGAGCATCCTGGAGAATGTGCAATTGATCTTCATCAAGGACACACCAACGAATTAGGACATTGACACACACCTTGTAGAGGTGTCCATTAATTTCCATGAAGTATTTGACCTGAGGAAGAAATTTTTGCTTCTTTCTAAAATCCAAATATTGTGGCATCTCCTGAGTGAGAAGATAGGTGAGGATGCTATTGTACCATGTTTCTTTTATAGGAATTTGTTTGCTTATTGCTTTTGTAAAGAGGAGTTTATCTGGAAATTGATCAAAGAGCAGGCTATCCTCCTCTTTATTATCCCATCTTAAGTGAGAGAGGTGGTCAGTGATCACATTCTCAGTTCCTTTTTCATCTACCACCATGAAATCAAATTCCTACATGATCACAATTCATTGTATGACACAAGGGCTCACTGTTCACTTATTCATGAGGAAGTGGATTGCACTATGGTTTGTATGCACAAATACTTTGTAACCAAGCACATAGTTCCTAAACTTTTCCAAAGCATATACCATTGGCATTAACTCTTTCTTCGTGGTGGTGTAATTTAACTATGCTTCCACAATGCTTCGACTTGCGTAATGGATGTAGTATGGCCATTTCCTATCATCCATTTGCACGAGCATTGCTTCCAAGGCATAGTTAGATGCATCTATCATGATGTGAAAAGGTCTAGACCAGTCTAGTGCTCATAGGATTGGTGTTTCTATGAGTTTCTCTTTTAACTATTGGAATGCATGTTCACATTCCTTGGTCCAGATGAAAGGTGCATATTTCTTTGTAAGCTCTACCAATGGCTTTGCAATCTTAGAGAAATTCTTTATAAATCACTGGTAGTAGCTAGTGTGTCCAAGAAATGACCGAACATCTTTAATGATCTCTAGATGGTATGTTATTCCTTGGATGAACCTTATCTTTTCTAGGTCTACTTCAATCTCTTTTTGTGAAATTTAGTGCCCTAGCACAATTCCTTCTTGGACCATGAGATGGCTCTTTTGCTAGTTGGGCTACAAGTTTGTCTCAACACATCTTTTTAATACTTGCTCTAGGTAGTCCAAGGCTTGCTCGAATGTAGCTCCAGAGGTGGAGAATTCATCCATGAAGACTTCAACACCACTACCGATCTGATGTTGGAAGATACTAAGGACCAAGTGTTGAAATGTTGCAGGGGCACTACACAGATCAAATGGCATCTTACAATATGCAAAACTCCCCCAGGGACTCATAAATGTTATCTTGGCCTGATCTTCTGGTGTAATTTGGATTTGGTTATAGCCACTATAACCATCCAAGAAGTTATAATAACAATGCCCAGATATGATGTCCAATATTTGATCCACAAATAACAAAGGGAAATTATCTTTAAATGTTACCATATTCAATAGCCTAAAATCAATGCAAACCCACCATTTTCCATCCTTCTTTGACATAATTATGAGTGGACTAACCCACTCACTATCCACAATTGGATACATGAACCCCGCATTGAGGAGTTTTTCAATTTCCTCTTTGATGATCAGCTTCAATTTGGGGTTTAGCTATCTTTATGGCTATTTTCTAAGCTTCATAGCTAGGTTGGTGTAAATGCGATGCTGGCATACCCTTGGATCGATTTCATTCAGCTTAGGATATGACCAAGTAAAGGCTATTGGCCACTTTTTAACCATCTCCAAGAACTTTTCTTTTTGTTTAGGAGCAAGTTTAGCATTAATTATAACTAGTTTACAATTGTTTACCAATGTGTATTCCATACTAGCTGGTAAAGTTTTTAGCTCTAGAGGCTCCTAATTGAAGTTATCAGGGATTTTTAACTCTCCCTAATAGGTATCATTGTCTTCATTAGAGAGTTGGAAATGAACTTGTTCAATTTTGTCCATGCCTTTAACATAAGCACATGTTAGGCTCTCCATTAGTTCCATGCATAATGTGCTACTATTTTAGTTAGCTATCAACCACTAGGTGCCATCTTATTTTTTGGCTACTGCATACAAACACCTTTGAATGTTAATTTTTTATGCACATTGATTATATGCTTTAATGTGTCTACTTCTGATTAATCAAATCTATTGCACACAATTGCACTCATTATTGCTGTATGCAATGCATGGAATATGCTTCTTCTCAATCTTGCCTAGTTCATTTTCCTTAGATATTTCTAAAGATAGGTCTCGTATACCCATACGTGCGTCAACCATTCTTAACCAAGCTCTTTTCATAATGATGGGGAATTGACTTTTGTAGTTGTCCACCTTGATCACTAAAAAATCAATAAGATAGTACCACCCACAAATTGTGGTCACAATGCCCTCTACTAGTCCCAAGGGGATAGTAATTGACTAATCTACTAATTCTAGATGAATCTTGCTCTTCTTGAGAGGTGGTAAGTTCTAGGCCTGGTACATGTCATGAGAGATGAGATTAACTCGAAGACTAGAATCAAGAAGAGCCTTGCATGGCTCATGACCAATGATCTACAAGTTAATGAGTGGACTTCCTGGGTCAAATATTTTCATAGGAAGATTGCCAACCTTGATCCAATCGAAAATAGCATGAGTTAGCATCACAGTGCAAATCCTAGGTAGCACGTAGTTTGAAAGGAACTCGAAGGTGTTTGATGTAGAGGATGAGGATGCTAAATATGCAAGACAATCAATTGGACTAGATTATGAGGATTGGAGAGGATTGATGGGTTGGAAGAAAGGTATTTTTCTTCATTGATTATCTAAACAACTTGGCTAGAAAGCTAGTTGTGAATGTACAGCCCTCATAGCATTTCATTGTTGTAGTTGTGGAGGAATTTCACTGTACATGGATGAAGTAGGAGGTAACTGGGTTGAAGGTGGAGGTGTGTGTGCAGACAGGTGTAGAGGGTGGTATGGATATGGGTTTTCCCCTCAAGTAGATGGTGAATGTATTTAGTGGTACTCTAGAGGGTAATAGTGATGCTGAAATGATGTATGACTTGCAGAGCTTCTAAGGAAGATGGGTTGCTAAACATAGTACTCGTATGGATTTGGTTTCCTATAAGGGTACTGCTACTTTGGTAGTGGAATTCCCCATGATTATGGTCGGTTCCACTGTTGGTATTATTCATAAGGTTGTGGAAGAGTTCCACTTGAGAAGTAAGCTTCTTGTTGTTGGTGGAACTACTTTAAATTGCCTTGAGGATAAGGTAATTGTCTAGGTGGCTACCTACATGCTAACCGAGGATTCAATGCATACACCCCAAACTCTTGTAAGTGTGACACCACAAGGTAACAACCCTTTGGATGTTTGTATTGACAAATGTCATAATTATTTTCATCATCAAAGTTAGTGTCCATAACTTCCTCTATTGCAGTAGCTTTTCCATTACCTCTTTGGTAGGCACGTTCAACATCTTTTCATCTCCTACAGTTATGATCTCTATTTTTCTCTTCAGATTCTTCAGCGATCTTCATAGCAGTTTAAAACTTTTCATCCAAAAAGTTCCATAATTTATCAACCTTTTCCAAAATATTAGAAATAGACTTTTCGATGGGCAAGGTTTTTCTATTTACCACTTCATCGAGCAGTGACTCCTCCTCATCACAAAATCAAACCTCTTGTTTCCTAATGGAAGGGTCCCTATTATACTCTTTTGTACTTTCTCTTTTTTGTAGCTCACCTTCTTCTTTTACTACCTACTCAATTAGCCTTTGGATCTAATGAGCTCTTAGTTCAAACAATCTTCCTTAGACATACACCCCAAGGGTTCTTCTTGTTTCTGCTCTAAGCCCATCTATGATGTGATGAAGTTGTTCCCTTTGAGAATAATCATGGCTAGGGCATCGATATAAGATCAAATAGTATTGACCCATGGTAGCATCCAAGGGTTTATGTGTTCCCTATTTCTAGCCTTGGATTTGCCTTCTAAAATTAGATGCTTTGGAGTACATCTGATATTTTTCATTGAATAACTCCAACATGGTACTTTATATGTGGATAGATTTCAACTTCAAAGACTAGTAGCAACTTTCAACTTCCTTGATGAGTGTCCTTGGAAAAAGCTTGAGTTTCTGCCATTCATTCTCTATGTTCTGTAAGGCACAAGCATCATGAAAAGCTTGTAGATGTGTTTGTAGATCAAAATTGTATCCCCCTTGAATCTTGGAATATTATTCATGTCTAAGTGCTTGATCTAGCTATCTTTCATATGCTTGGTTAGAATTTTAACTACCTCTACAATGTTGAGCATACTTCAAGTCACTAATAGAGGTTCATCATCATCACCATGTCAATGACACTGATGATTGTTTCAGCCACCCCTTCAGTCTTGGTGGCCTTCACGATCATTGTTATCTCACTGATCACCTTCATCATGATTATTTCAATGGTGGCTTTTATGAGAACCATCAAATGAAGAGGAATGTTTGGAATTGAATGAAGAGAATGAAGAGGAAGGTGGATCACCACCTCCACCACGGTGTCTGCCACCACTCTTTTGCTTATTATGATCACCATCCTTAGATCGCTTGTTATTGTGATGCTTACCTGAGTCCCTACCTTGGCTATCACTTTTTCCTAAACCTAGTTTATGAATAATGAATCAAAGGTTCAAGTTCATACCCTCATCACCAATATCATGGGGTGGAGAATCTTCATGTTGAGAACCTTCATTGGGAGGATCCCCATTATCATCTTGATTTAGTAGGAATAAGGGAATAGTGTAATGTTTCTCCTTTGTAGCCTCATGGAGTTTCTTCTGACATCGATCTCATTTGCATTTTGTTTTAGTGGGATAGTAGTTTCGAGTATCATAATCATCCATGATGTATTTCTTGTGAATATTTGCTATGCCCAACTTCTTAAGGGTTTTAAATAGCATCCCAGGTATAGATTAACGAGGGGAAAGATGACATTGCCCTCCATATCACACCATCGCAACTATTCATCCCAATGTAGGATGAAGGTGATGTTTTGCACAAACTCATTTGGATGAGTATATATCACTTTGCGCTTCTATGGAACTGGTGGTTTGACATCTTCACGCTTGTGAGAAGAAGAATACATTTTGCAAAACAAAATAAAATTATCAGTGTGCTTTTATAATTTTATGTATAGTGGGAATAATATTGACCTTAAGGTTCGTACAATGATATTAATGGTATTCATCAAAACCTAAATAATGCATGTTTCAACAAATAAAGTCCCCAGCAATTATGCCAATGATGAGCGACGAGGTACCCCTACATTCAAACATACGAATCACAAAGCATTCACGTGTGATCCGATCAAATTCTATAAACTTTATCATTTCCAATGCACTATTCCTCTAGGAAGTAAATCTTTGTCTTAAGGTCAATCATTGTCCTCCCAATTACACTTATGATGTACACTGGTATAGTTAAGTGTAATTGAGGCATCTGATTTTTATCATTTTGTATTTTTATGGTTTTGGTATTTAAATAAAGATAAAGGTAATTTTCTTAACTAATTAACTAGCATTTAACTAATCCTAACATAAGCATCTGGTCCCACTTTCCGTACATGTCCTAAACCCACGTATCCACTACTGGGCGACTAAGCGCTACGCTATTGGACATACCAAGTAATAACACTACTAGGATTACCAAGCGAATACATGTTACGCTCAAAGTGGTTGTACTTATGTGTGTAATTTATCTTGCTTAATTGCCTCATTAACTTAATTACTAGAAATAATTAATAAATAATTGTCACATTAAATAAATTATTGAAAACATTAAATGCATAAATGAAAATAGCTAATCTATCCAAACTACTGCAAGGTTTATCAGAAAGCTCATCTTTATTGCTACACACACTATTGTGCTTAGGTATAACAATGCTTGAATAAAGATCCGTCTACTCAATGACTCTTGTTGCGGACACTTGGGGGAAAAATTCTAACTTTCAAATGGAAAAACTGCAAGAGCTTCACTACAACTACAATCTCCTATTACCATAAATGCAATTGTAGGTGCATATTTATAGCTAAAAACCAACACTATGTCAACAGGGCCTCATCGATGCATGATACAATGCTTCAATAAGGCCTCATTGATGAGGACCAGTTGATGAGGCTGCATCAATAAGGCCTCATCGACACAACCAACCAAACTATCACTCATCAAGCATCATCATCGATACAAAGTATAAATTCCCACCACCTATGACACTTTGAAAAATGTTTATAATAACATTAAATTTCACTTTCAAAAGTCATGGAACCTTACAAAAGTCTAATCATTAATATAAAATCTCACTTTTGGAAGTCCCCATAATAGTTTTGAATCTCATTTCTAGAAGTGATGGAACCTTCTGAAATCTGTAACATCAATATAACTTTGTCTTTCAAAAGCTTCTACAATTATTTAAATTCAAATGTTAACTTCCAAAATTGAAAATTTTCATTGCATATGACATTTCTAGAAGTGTCTATAATAGTATTAAATCTCACTTTTGAAACTCATGGAACCTTTTGAAAGATTAGTAATTAGTACAAAATTAATCTTCCAAAAGCCTATACAAAAATTTTAAATCCATCTTTAGTCCAATTTTTTTCTTCTAAAACCCTTATATGTAGTTCTAAATACACCTTATATAAGTCTCAATACTAGTACAAATTTCTATTTCTAGAAGTTAGTTTTACAAATTCAAATTTAACCATTACTTATAATGCCAACAAACTAACATAAATTGCTATATCCAAATAACTCTTGATAAACTAGTCATGTAACATCTACGTACTACCATAAAACTTACAAAACATACCCCCAAAACTAACAAAGACTAACAAAAAATGAAAAAGAAAAACACAGAAAACTACCAAAAAAAATCCTAATCCCAAGAACTACATCTTCAACATTTAAATAGATAAGATGATAAGTTTCCTTAATTAAACCAATGGTATCATCTAAGATTCAAACAAAGTTAAATTCATCTTAGACCTTTCACATCCTAAGTGTCTTAAAGAGATGTGTATATTTTAGGGTCATTTCCAATTGATTAACCACTTCATCAATAATCTTACTAACCATTTTCACTCTCTATCCCATCATTTTAAAAAATCTACCACCTTCAACTATTACTTGAAGAATCACAAGGCCTTTGATTTTATCAAATATATCTTAATCAACCTTTCAATTCTTTCATCTCCTCACCCAACTTAATCAAGATTTTTACCTTTAACTTTTCAAATCTAAATGCTTGATCAAATTCATGCTCTTTCAAAGTGTTGGCGACCGTTTGGGACACGACCATCAACGAGTGTCCTCGAACAAGATTTAGGTGGTTGCTGGTCTCTGGCAACACCAAGGCCCAGATACCTCCAAATAGACTCAGTAGTTAATGTGAGTATGTGTGTGTGCTGTTGCGGTGTGCGGTTGTGAAATATGAGACGATTGCGTTGTGTATAAACTACAAATGACTTATCTTAAAGAGATTCAACCAACTTTGCCAAGTATTGTGAGTTGTTGAGAGTTATTATTTTGTTTAATTGCCTAGTCTACACGGTTCTTATANCACAATCCTACTACGTTACCAAAAATTGCTGCGTAAACTACGTTACCAAAAATTGCCGCGTAAACTATCACGTACAAGACTCCATTTTGGCTAGATAATGGACGTCAAAAATTGCATTCAACAGAACCTTCAAAAGACTTGACAATTTCTGATTGAAATACCACGAAGATTCACTTTAAAGATAAAAAGAAGCTATTATGGTCCCATCAAAATACCAAAGATTTTTTGAACCCTCTTGACTATTGAATCGTTCAACGGCATGACTACAAGCAGAGGCTCTCTTACAAAAATCTCAATAGTAGTTCTTATACATTGCACAATAATAAAATTTACTACTAAAATGCTCTTAAGGCTTTTAAACACAAGCGCTTCTATGGCAAAAGTTTAACAGAAATTTTCTATCGGGCAACAAGAACAATAAGAGCAATCTAAAAATCCCAAAATTACTTGCCAAGGATGATACTATCTAAACCACTAGCTAACCAATTTAAACAAAATAAAAAATAAAAAAAATAACTCACAGGATCATGACAAAGAGGCTGAAATCTTTTCTTTAGCAAGTCATCTTACAAGCAATCTTTCACACTTTCTTCTTTACAAATGCTCTTCTCAAGAGCCAAAGTGTGTCCCCAAGTGAGAACCCAAGTGCTAGCTAGTAGCCTTCCCAAAGTGTGATGTATCAAGTGTCTTCTCAAAAAGTTTGATGATCTATTCTTATTACCCCTGAAGCCTTTTTATAAGGTTCAAAGGTAGTTACATATTCAAAAATATCTTACCTAACTTCTCTCCCAAGTAACTTGGCCAACAAGTTAGGAAGTATTAACTTAGGAAGTTAGGAAGTTAGGAGAAATATTGCAAATATTGCCTTTGAGAAAAATAACTCCAATAGCTCCGTATAATTTTTATTTTCATTTTAATTTATTTAGAATTTTTAAGTTTTGAATACTATTGAAGCCCTAGTAATTTTATGAACAACGTAATGGTAAAAAGATAATATAATATCCACCTTGGTGTAGACGTTGGTGGTAGCATAGCTAATCTATATAAATTTATATAAATAATTGATCTACACTTGCACTCATGTAAAATTTGCTATTGAATGTGAAGGTGCCAGGCCTGGAACTACCAGCAAATAATTCCAAATTATCCCGCCCTGCCAAAATCGTTACCAACTACCACCATGGGAGAAGGATCTGTCGCTGCATCCGACATCGTTGTCGTGTGGTGTTTAGTTGCTAAAGAGCAGAGGAGAAGGATCTTAAAAACGATGTGCTAAACATATGGTCCTGAACATAGGGTTTCAGTTGCCTGGAATTTGTTTTATTTTGCCCCAAATTCGCTGAGGACTTCTTGCGTTTTTTTTCTCCACGAATGTGTCAACATAGTTTTTAGAAATCACATTACAGAATCATCAATCACTTCTGCTAGAAATCCATGATCAGTTCAGACATTCCCAGAACGTTATACAAGAAGCCAAGTTCCAAATTTTCAGAGCTGAAAACACCTGATTCTAGGATTGGTCGGGTCTCTGACTGTGAGACACTTTCTTCATCTTCTGGGATTTCTCGTCGTCGAGCTACTACTCTTGAGTGAGCGTCCACTGAAACCATTCATCGGTAGCATCCATGAAAGCGGGGTTGAGCCAAATCATCATGACGCAGAACTCGTGCTATGACAGAGCACCGTTGCTATCGAAATCGCCCTCCCTGAGCATGGCCTGCAGATCGGCATGGGAGAGCGAATCTAGACCCAGAATTGTAGTATTTCTGCACAGGCTCTCTAATGTTATCAGTCCCATCAGTCCCGTCGTAGGCTTTGACAAAATATCTAAGCCCTTGCACATCTCTGCCATGAACTCGTCGGCCCTAATTTCTCCACCATCACAGGAAAATAATCCTCGAACTCTATGGCTAGCTCAGACCCACCAAAAATCCTTTGCAACTTCACAAGAATTTTCTCTTCTTGCAGAGCTTGAGAAAGAGGAGGACGAGAATGAGAAATGCTGAGGGCTTTCTGTGTTAAATAACCGAGGAGAGGAGTGCAGTCGCCAAAGAAGAAGCAGCGAAGAAATGCAAGACTTGTGTAGAGAAAGTGGGGAGAAAGAGCAGGGCATATGAATGCAGTTGAGAGAGGAAACTGCGCAGAAATTTGGCTACTATAGCGTAGGACTTTCTTTTTTTACTATTCTTCTTCTTCTTCTTGTTCCCCCATTATCTACTCTTATTTTGCAAACATCCACTGATAATTTCTCCATTTTGTTATTCATATAATATATTAATTTTAATTTTTGAATTTTCATTTCCAGTTCTCTTCTCTTATTCTTTACCAGTATCGAAATGATCAATTCCTGAAGGTATTTCTAACAATGAAGAATTACTTGCTTGTAAATTGATTCACCATTGGCACATTATCTCTTGCAATCTTCTATTTACTGTCTTTCATATATGCATTATTTCCACCAATAATATTATGGTCTCCCCTAGATCCCATACCAATAGTATAAAATAACACATTTACATTCTCCTACTCTTACAATAATTTTTAGAATGAATCTTACTGTTCCATGAAATGGCCAAATTTGCCAACACAAAGACATAAAGTTGAAGTGGACCTTCCTATATATTATATCTTCCATTCCTTTTCTAACTATAAAACCTATTACACTCATACCAAGAAATCATGTATTACCCTTATCTTTCAAATGCAAAGTATTATGTCATCTATTGTGATAATGTCCTACAATCTATCATAGATAATTCTTATGATAATAACCAAATAGTTTTCTTAAAGACACTTTTAACAAAGTTCAAGTTATCTTATCTTGTCTAACATTCAATTAAAGGTTAAGATATTGTTGACCTTCTAACTTTTGCTTCTTCATCTAAGCCACGTGTACATCTTGTTATGTCATCTTCTCCTAATCTTCATCTTCTTAACAAGGTTGGACATTTTATTATCATTGAACCACTTAACCATTTTAACAGTCATCTCTATTTTGTTGGCACATATATCTCATGGATCTAGTGCATCTTTAATCCTCATTTAATAATAAAAACTCAATCTATCAAACTCACCATTTCTCTTTTTCATGTATGAATAACATTGTCAAGTATGAGGGTCTCATTTGAGGTCTTCTCTTAGCTATTTAACTGGATATTAGAAAACTTGATGTTCATGGTGACTCCTAGTTAGTCATTTGAAAAACTAAGGAAGAGTATGCTAGTAAAGCTTTCCACCTTCAATCCTTTTTAGATTTATCCAAATAGTTAGTCTTGAGATTTGATAAATGTAACCTATCTCATATGTTTTGTTTTAAGAATATACTTCTAGATGTTCTTGCTACATTCTTCTATCTACTTGTTATAATTTTTTTTTACGTCTCTTGGACAACCTAACAATACTAGGATATTCATATATGAGAATAGTTAACCTAACATTTAATAATTTAACAAATTTGTAATCTTGAATGTACTCATCATTCTTCATAATAACATTGCTTTGTATTTTACAACCTTTTTTTATCTTACTTTGTTCTTAGCTAGTTCATTATGAACTTAGATCTTCTCATCTTTATGAGACACTACTTAGTTAGTTGGACTTTACAAAATACTTTTTTGTAAGTCTTTCTTCCTTTCTTCACTATGGTAACCTTTTGATAACCTTCACTTCTTATTTAAGAAACTAGACTAGGCTACATATAACACTTCTTAAATCTTCTCTTCTTTTTAAGACACTAGATCCTAATGTTGCATAGATCTATTTCTTTTCTTCTACAACACTTCATTCTTAACTTTGAGTTACTTATCTAATCTTTTGATTCTATTACTTGAGTTCTCATTATAAATTTTGTGGTTCATAACAGCTTTTTCATTTCTTTATACTTCTAAATCACTAACTACTTCCTCTTCACCACTTTGTGTATTAGAACTTATATGGATCTCATGTTTATTCTTTATTTTTTTCACTTTCTTCTTCTTTTAGTAATCCATTCATTCCTTTTTATCTTAATATTTGGTACTTTTTTCTCTTTTCTTATTTTTCCTCATTTTTCTAGTTTTTGTAACTTGTTCTTAGCTTACTTATATTTGATAGCAAGGTTGTGATAGTTTCCAAGTTACAAATCACACCTTCTTATTATGAACTAATTAAGAATGGTTAGGAATGGTCTCAAATGATTATGAAACTAATAATTTTATAATTATGACTTATGTAGTTTAACACTCCCCTTCAAGAATTGGCTTCATAACTTTATTTTTTGTTTCTTGAGAAGTCCTTAAGTGGAAATAATTGATTATGAGTGTATAACACTTCATGGTGCTCAGTCATAATGAATTATACAATTGTAATAACTAGTGAAATTACTTTCCTTCATTCACAAATTTGTAGAAAAAATACATGATCGTAAACTCTAAGAAAAACACAAGAAACTACTTCTCTTTATTAATAACTCAAGGTAACATTTCTTCATGGGATCCCAATCTAAGGAATGAATAAAGTGGATCTCATTTTAGATGATGGTATAGAAGAAGGATGATCACTTACATATTGAAAAACTTCTACAATTGCTATAAAGGAAAAACTTCAAGCTACTTCATGATCACTTTTAAAAGATCCATATTTTTTCACATCTATTTCAATTCTTCTTGATATTCAATTACTTACCTTCTTTTGCACTTAACTTTAAACAATATTCTTCAACCAATATACTTAATTCATGCATCTACTACTTAGCTTCATATTAACCTACAATACCTAATGCTCTCCTACGAGTTCTTGATTGGTCTTACATAGATCTTTTAGTTCTTTCTTGAGTCATGAATTCTTGTCTTTAAGATATTCTAACTCTTATTTATGTTGTTCCTTCATCTTCATAGCCTCTATTAATGATTTAGTAGACAAAATTTCTACTTGACTTGGTCCTTGATCTAGTAGCTATAACTTAGACCCAATTTTTCCCTTGTATTGTTCCACAGTCTAAGAAAACTTTGCAAAATATTTCTTCAATTTATCATATTTTTTTATTTGCATTTACAATATTGTATCCTAATCTTCTTTCTCTTTCTCAATGAGAGACATTTTCTTAACAACCTTAGAGAATTCATCATCTTTACTATCCTTTTATCTAAATACAACATAGTGGATCATGGATTTTACATACAAACACACTCTTGCTATTACGAGTTTATGATTAGTCAGAACATTCTCTAATTTGGAATCTAGGTAATATTTAAAACTTATTTTGATTGCTGCATTTGCATTCTTACTTCATTGTTGTACCAATTGCTCCTAGAAATTCTTATTATTGTTCCATTCATGAGAGTATGAAATCCTTATGTATGACAGATAATTTTGTGTTCCAATCATCAATGTCATTGTAGAAATTAAGTTGACATAAGCACTTAGTGTATGTGTTTCCTTAGTCAAAAACATGATTTAATTATTCTCCACTAAGGTAACTACATCAAGAATTTGTACAACTATAAATGACTTAAGATTTAGAAAATCAACATAATTTGGATGAATAGGAAAGAAATCATTACCAGACTATTGTTGTTTCTTAGGCATGGTGATCTCCTTTCTTTTTTCTTCAGCAGTCTTACAAACAATAGGGATGATTTTAGACTTCTTCGATGAACCTTCTTTTGATTATATAGATGGTGGGATACACTTAGTAGATCTTCTTGTGCTTGTTTTGCTCCCTTCATAAAAAATTGGTGCTCTATTTTGTTGTTATGATCAAGCTTTCTGTTATCGTGACCTTGGATTGATCGTTCAAATTTGTAACTTTTTCTACTAATAGAATAGGAACTACCACTGATGCTAGAAACTAAGCAAGCACTTCCTATTGCAAAAATTATTTTCTAATGGAGTAAGGAGTTTTCCAAAGTGAAACTTGCTAATTATCTCATTATTACGTTTCATAAGTGCATGATCAAGATTATATACTATGATTCTTGCCTAAGTGCACTTTAGTTTCCAAGCTTGAATGTAAAAAAAAAGTTATCATAACACCCCATGAAAGATTTTTTTGATGTTCAGCATAGTCCATCTAGTTGTAAATTTTTACCATAGATCTTAAAGGTTCCTCTAGTAGGTCAACATTAACCCAAAAACTTGTGCAATTATCTTGAAGACATTACTTGAAAATAAAGGTAGATACCATGGCCTCATGATTAATAGAAGATATATCCACAAATAGAAAATATGATTAGTTCTTCATTAATGGGTAGGGGACAAACTTTCCCTAATAGAAAATTTCAATAATGCCATCATATTGATACTACAAGGTTTGATTCATTTTAGCATTTTTCATCAATTCAACTAAAATTCTAAATAACTATCCATGTTAGTTTATCAAGCTTATCATGCACATCAAGGTCTACCATTAATTCCAAAGATTCGATTTATAAGTGATGGTGTGCTTGATTTGGAGTTCACCTTAGATTAGAGTTACTAGCAGCACCACAAATGCTTCCTTGTTATCATAAATATCATCAAAATTAATTTTTCTTTCTAGATTTATATTTACCATAAATAGGAAACCTTTGAATCAATAGGAATGAGCATAAATTAACCTTACTAAACTCATGGAGGAAGATTCTTCGATGTTTTTGTTGTTTTTTCTCAGAAATCCTTTTCTAATTAAAAATATAGGGAATTTGATTTTCTGTATTTGGCATTTATGGTTTTTTGTGTAATCATGTTCATTTAATGTTTAAGGTAGTAATATTTTGTAATACAATAATTCATTATGAAACATTCTTTCTTTATTCTTTATTTCATTCTTAATGCATGTTTACAAGAGATTAAGTTATTTCGTTCTTTGTAGACATTAATTCAACACAAGCTTTTAGTGTATGTATTGCCTTAGTCAAATTCATGATTTAATTATTCTCTATTAAAGCAATTCCATTAGGAATTTGTACACCTATAAATGAATTAATATCTACAATATCAAAATAATTTGGAGGAGGAAGAAGAAAGGAATCATTATCAAACTATTGTTGTTTCTTAGGTAGAGCCATCTCCTTTCCTTTTTTTTTTCTACAATCTTACTAACAATAGAGATGACTCTAAACTTCTTTGATAAATCTTCTTTTGATGATGTAGATGTTGTGACACACTTAGTAGATCTTCTTGTGCTTATTTTGGTCTCTTTCATAACAATGGTTGTGCTCTATTCTATTAGTATGATGAAGGTTTCTCTTATCATTACCTTAGATTGATCATTCAAATTCATGACTTTTTCTACTCATAAAATAGGAACTACACTAATGCTAGAAATTGAGTAAGCACTTCCCTATTGCAAAAATTCTTTGCTGATAGAGTAAGAAATTTTCCATAGCCAAACTTGTTAATTATCTCATTTTTAAGTTTCGTAAGTGTACCATAGAAATTATATACTATAATTCTTGTCCAAGTCAACTTCTGTTTTCAAGCTTGAATGTAAAATAAAGTCTTAAGAACACCCCACTTAAGATTTTTTTGATGTTCATCATAGTTCATCTAGTTGTAAATTTTCACTGTTGATCTTAGGGGTTCGTCTAGTACATTAACATTAACCCAAACACTTGCACAATTATCATGAAAACATTACTTGAAAATGAAGGTAGATACTAGGGCCTCATGATTAATAAAATGGATATCTACAAATGGAAAATATGATTAGTTCTTCATTAATGGGTAGGGGGATGAACTTGTCTTGATAGAAAATTTTAATAATGTCATCATAGTAATACCAAAAGGTTTGATTCATTTTATCATTTTTCATCAGTTCTATTGATGAAAGCTCAGATTGTAAATAGTTGCCCATGTGAAGCTTATCAAGCTTATAATGCACATCAATATCTACCATGAATTCCAAATGATTTGAGTTATAAGTAATGGTGTGCTTGATTTTGAGTTTGTCTTTGATTGGAGTTATTGGTAGCATCACAAATGCTTTCTTGTTGGCACAAATAGCATCAAAATTAATTTTCTTTTTCATGTTCATCTTTACCATAAATAAGAAACATTTAAATCAATATGAATGAGCACAAATTGTCCTTACTAAACTCACAAATAAAGATTCTTTAATGTTTTTATTATTTTTGCTAAGAAAATTTTACTTGAAATTGTGTAAACCTTTTTCTAATTGAAAATATAAGAATTTTGATCTTTACATATTTAGCATTTATAGTATTTTGTGTAATGATAATGCATTTAATGTTTGAGGTAACAATATTTTGTAATATGATAATTCATTATGAAAAATTTTCTTTTTATTCTTTATTTCTTTCTTGATGCATGTTTACAAGAGATTAAGTTAAGTTTTGTGAAGACTTAACTTATTTCTTCCATGGCTTACAAAGGACAAGCTTTGCATTAGGTTGCTTAAGATGGTAAGACTTTTTATGCCTATTCCATTTGGGCTTATGGAATTGAAACTTATTCATATGCCTTTGATTATACTTGCACCGTCTCTTGATTTGCTCATAAGTGTTGAAGATTCAAGTTCTTTTATCTTTGTAACTGCTTTTATTGTAGTCTTTATTCTTCATGTGGTTTAGAATTTCATCCAGCTTATCCTCCATTTGTAGGAGTATTAATGAAATCAAGTTTTTAGTTGACTACAATATTGGATATACAATATTGTAGTCCATGCTATGTTGTTGTACATGCAATATCACGAGATGCATGCTATCATATAAATACAGCACTTAGGTGCATGGATCCACAATAGGTTTCATTCCATATTAGCATAACTCTTTTAGCTTTTTTCCATGATTTTAGTTCTAAGTACTTAGCAATGTATGCCCACAATGTGGTGTTGAGTGATTGTATGAAGTCTTTATTCAAGTGAAGTATACTTGGACACATTTCATGATCATCAATAAAGATTGAGATTACTTGTCACCATTGTAGCATCCACTTAGTTTTCTTTCTATTTACTTAGAATAATGTTTACTATTTTCACTTTGATTACTAATTAGTGCTTTTCTAGTTAAGGTTTACTATTCCATGCACTTTACTTTCACTATTGTTAAACAATATGGATACAACTAGTTTCAAGCACTAAGTGTAGTTATCTACTAACCTAATAGTGTTATCGCTTGGTACATCCAATAGTGGTACACTTGGTAATCCCAATGATGACTACATGAGTCCAAGGTGTGTATGGCAAATCAAGACTAGATATCCATCACCATAGGATAGGATAGATTCATTTACTACTTTCTTTAGAATTAGAAACTATTTTCATTTTGCCATGTTTACTAGGAGTAGCAATGGCCCTACAACATTAGTTATCATATACCTAATAGTGAGCTAAACTATACACTTAAACTTCACTAGCTTCACATGGGAAGACAATGATCTTAAACTTGAATCAAGTACTACCATAATCACATTGTCTCATCCATGGATACAATTGGTCATGCATTAAACACTTATGACTTGTATGGTTGGGTGTTGGATTTCTCCACCGCTCATCATTGGTGCTGTTATTGAGGACTAGTCAATGTATGCTAAGTAATTGATTTCACAAACTTTGTTGTATTAGAATCAAAAGTTAAACTTCATAACTCTAACTATGCACACTTAAAACAAATGTCTCAAACCATAATGTGGCTTCCAATAAGAATACAACATCACCTACCAAGGAACCACAAAGAAGTAATGACAGAATCGATGAAGAAGAAGAATGGGGAATGCCAATGCAAACAAGAATCACTTATGCTCATACTAATCCTTATCATCTAGATTTTACTTACATCTTCCATCATGATAGAAAAATGAGGTGGAGAGACATGTAAGACAACATAGTCCTACCTCTAGAACACTTAGTATGCACTTAGTATGCTCCAAACTACCTTAAGGGAAATGCACTTGGACTAAATCCAGGAAGGGTATCATGTGACTCAGCATATGATGAGATCCTATGAACCAAAAAAGGAGCATATGAGGAAAGATTTTGCTATGGAAATCAAACATGTACACAACAAAGAAAAGTAGATCAACACTTTCATTGTCTTGGAAGAACTGGATGCTGATGCATTCATCAAAGAACAACTCCACCAAAATCATAAAGAGCCTTCGAAAACACTTATCATCAAAACTTGAGGAACCTAGCAAAGTTCAACTTCATTCCACTCTAGCAGAGACACCTAGGAGGGAGGTTATTGACTCAAACTAGAAGTAGGACTCAAGGCCAAGAGTTTCTACCTAGCCTTACAAAAGAGAATATAGGAGTCATGAAAGGAGGACAAGCCACTATCATTCTCCTACTACCTCATCCACCTCATCACAATCATCGGTGGACTTTGACAAAAGAAGATACAAGTACCAAGACTATGATAGAGAAGAAAGGAGAACTCATGATTATCATGACGATTATTCAAGACACTCAAATGAGGAAGATGAAGGTTATGAACAAAGACGACACAGAGATCAAAGACACCATGAAAGGGATGAGCACAGAAGGGGGCACTACTACAACTGAGTGCAAGAACTTGATTGAGATGATGAACCCTTGATCACAACTTGAAGCATTATTAACATCTAGGAAGTTGTTTACATTTCAACTAGGCACATGAGGGGTAGCCATATTAAATAGCTTGATATGAATAACATGTCAAGATTTGAAGGTGGTTATAATGCTGATCCACAACACCACCTCCAATATTTCTAAGATTCCTATGTCCTACATAACATTGAAAGTGACTAGCAAAATTTAAAGTTGTTCCCAAGAACACTTGTAAAAGAGGTAGAGAGTTATTACCAATCACTTGAACCTAAATCAATTAGAATATGGAGTACCATGCTAGTGATCTTCAATGAAAAGTACCAAACCTATTCATAGGTGTCTAAATTAAGAAAGAAAATCCAAGAATGGAAGTAAGGGACACATGAAACCCTTGGTATGGCAATAAGTAGATACTATTCACTACTACATAGATGCCCAAGCCATGGATTCTCACAACGAGAGTAACTAAGACACATTGTAGATGAGTTGCAAAATAAAACCAAAGAGATCCTTGGGGTATGCCCAAGGAAAATTATTAGATATGGTTACCCATTGAATCCAAAGACTAATTGACCAAGTGGAAAAGGAAGATGGTGAGTTAAGAAAGAGAGACTCAGCAGAGGAGTATAATAGAGACTCACCCATCAGGAAAAGATATGCACGATTTTGTGATACCTAAGAAGAGGAAATCTTGGAATAAGATATCAATTTAGAAAACTATAACTAATACTGTAGTGAAGGTAGAGAAAATGTGGGACTCAGTAGATGAAACATTTGCAACTACATTTAAGATCATGGAGGAAAAAATAGAGCATTCCCTTGAAAAAGGCAAAGATAAGAGAAAGAAGAAGAGTTTGGATGAAGGGGCAAAGCAACTTTCAGTGGCTAAGTGTTTAGATACCAACTTCATTGATGAGAAAGGGTGTGTCATGTGTCAATAAAAAAATCTCAAGGGATGTTTTCTAGTAATGACATATTTACATGAAATAATGGCATATGCACTTAATCTTAAATTTGTTAAGAAAAAAATTCCCAAAAGATTACCTTGTTCTCAAGGTAACTACAAGTAATAATTTCCAGCCAACATACTATCCCATTAGATCTTTTCCATAGCCACAAGAATAATACTACTAGCAATGGAAAAAACCATAGTCATGGGCTATGCAACCACCATGCCAATCTGTATCCATATCAATAGTATGATCCTTATGGATACTACATCTGACATCCAATCTCACCAACAAATGAAGTCATTCAAACTGCACAGTACTATCCACCTGAGTACCACAAATCGACATTACCAAGGATAAATCCAAACTCATATATGCATCCACAAGTAGTTGATTCATCAAATCCATCTAATCCTTTACCACCAGTGCCACCACTCACTATGTAGAATGAATTACCATCACAACTACAGCAAAGATGAACTGAAAGGATAATAAGTATATAGATAGAGGATCTTACTAGCAACATTAAGGGCCAATCAAGGAAACATCCTTTCTTTAGGACAAGTCCTACAAAGATTGGTAGAATTAGGACTCTATCGAGACCAACTTCTCCTACCACAGATTCTCTTACTAACAATAAGCTTTCATCATTATCAAACACAAACGTGCAAACTACCATACTCACAAAAATAGCAACAGATTGGATAAAGGCAAGATCACTTCCTAAGAAAAAAATTAATCCAAAAGTTCCTTTGATTTATCTATGAGTAGCTAGGAATTTTCCATGCAAAGCTCTATTAGATTCAAGTTTCGGGGTAAATTTGATCTCTTGCAAAACATATCAAGCATGGAACCTGCCATCCTTGAAGGAGTGTAACATAAGGTTGGAGCTTGCATATCAGTCTATCAACCTTCCTTTGGGATAAATAGAGGATATGATTAGCACTGTCAATGGGTGGTCTTATCTAGTAAACTTTCTTGTAATCAATGTGAGAAATGAAGACAAGGAATTTCCAATTATCATGGGGAGGGCATGGCTTAGCACAATCAATGCTAAGTTAAGTATGAGAGATTTATCTATTAAAATCTCCAAGGAAGACAAGAATGAAGTCATACACACATAGAAAATTCCATGCATTACTACTGATAACAATGGATGCAAACGTGGACTGACCTTCCAAAATGTCAACACAATCACCATACTGGTCAACAACAACAGTGAAAAGAAAATGTGTGCAAAAGAAAAAGAAAGGTTCACCAAACCAAAAGACACCCAATGGCCAACAACTAAGAACTTTCAACTATCCAAACTATGGATGGAATAATCTAATTCACTTATTAATTACCATTCTAAGAACATGAACCCAACTAAGAACCCAAAATCGAAACTATTAAATCACGATCATACACCAATAGGAAAAGAAAACAAGGACTTAGATGATCAAAACTCAATTACGATCAAGATTACATGGGATAATAACTAAAAATTTAAATCACTAAGTATGGTAACTGAACCACCTAGAGTGTATGAGTTAGGAGATCTAGGGAGCATTTTCCAAACACTCGCCCATGAGTTTAGTCATGGGGGAGATGCTTTATCTTGANTACTCGCCCATGAGTTTAGTCATGGGGGAGATGCTTTATCTTGATTTAGAAATTAATAAGTGCTTTTCAAAATTTTTTTTACAATTATTTTTACTATTCCTATTTCTTGATACAATTCTTTCCATTCTACTTTTCATATTGTTTTCAATTTTTTCACATTTTTTGATATTTTCTCATTCTTTTATACTTTTCATTTCTTAAATTTTTTATATTCTTTAACATTTTTCAATTCTTTAATGATTTTTCATTCTTTGAAATTTTTCATTTCTTACATCTTTTTCAAATTCTTACTATCTTGTTAATACTTTGTTTTCATGACCTTTGTAAATAATTTTGATTGCTAATAAAACACATTAAGAATAAGAGCAAGACGTAGTCCAATAAAGTAAATATTTCTCTATGTTATCAAGGCATAAGGGACTAGTTATTTAAACAGTGAGATCACAAAATTCATCCATCCATTCCATTAATAAGAGGTTCTTATGATGGCCATAATGATATTCTTTTCTCATCACACAACTATGAATAAACTTATGATCATTGTGCCTAGACAAAAAAGTAAAGAATCAAGTGGAAGTGTAAAGGGTGTGACATCAAGGGGATTTGTAGACTCTCTTAAATCACTACTGTATGTTCTATCATATTGCTAAGGTTGTATTATATCCTTGTAGATCCAATGAAAAATGGAAGTAAGAGTAAGATAAATGCCACCTTATCATGTCACTAGAAAGACATGTTACCCATGCCTAAAGGTAGTCCTTTGGTAAGGTTGACACAGATTTTTAAAAAAAAAGAGCACAAAATAAATTTCTAGGGGTCCCATTGGAAAGGCATGTTACCCATCTCTAAAGGTAGGTAGCTTTAACCATGAATCAACTCCTCCCTTGGACAATACACCAAGTGACAATACTCCTTATAGTAGTGATAGTCTTACAATTGTGACCCCAAGAGATGCCATGATGCAATGTCATTGGAATTTGGTCTGGACTTGGTTTGAATCTTGGACAAAAAGGCTAATGATCACTTTAACCACTAATTAAACACTAGAATTCATTATGTCTATGGTAGGATACCTCACGTCTCGATTTTTGCAATTCCTTCTAAGTTCATTTCATCTCACTATATGAATAATCATAACTTGTGATTTTGTATAACATAGCGTAATTTTCCTAACGTGGTGATACTAACATGTGTGTTTTGCTAAACAGGTATGCATTACATTCAACTCCTTAACTACCTAAGGACAGTTTAGGCATGGTTATACAAGGGCATTAAGGGCTGGAGCCTACTTTGGGGAGGATCCACTTGTATAATTGTTGTATCTTATACCTGCTAAGTGATTCCACATCATCTTGAGCCTTCCAATACCAATAAATATCAATAACAACTTCCCTTATCACTTAAACTATCTATTCTAATAGCATACACTCATTACTCATCTCATCCAAATTATCACTACTTCATGAACTTTCGAAGCCCAAGATTCCTTCTTTATAAACTTTACATGTTAAATTTTTGAGAAATATGCATCATCCATAGCCTAAGACCCTCTAAATATGCTTTACACCTTTCACATATTCAAAAGGATTCATTTTTAATTATTAGAACTTTAAGAAAAATATGAATTTTTGGCCTCTAATATTGAATCTTCAATATCAAGGCACCTCCAATATCAAATCCCACAAAATCTATATATAGGCAGACACTTAGCAAGAATTATTCATTTTCACATTTGATCCTGGGGAGATTTTTCCATTTTTCTTTAACAATTTGAGCTCTGACCTCCTAACTTTCCCAAGCCATAACTTGCATACTACCGCTCCAATTTTCGTGATTTTTAAATCTATTTGATCCTGGAGTGCTCATCTTAGTCATGGGAGGATGCTAATGAGGAAAATCTGAGCTAAAACTTTGCTAACACTTGGAAGGTATTATAAGGGTAAGTATGAAGGGAAATTTGAAAATTTTTAATAAAAATCAATCACATTAATGCTAGAAACACTTAAATAATGCTATTAAGGAATCATAACAATCATTATGAGCCATGTATAAGAATGAAATGAACAACTATAAAAGGTTATAAGGAAATTAACACTTATGGGGTTTCTTTTTAAAAAATTTTCTAACTCTGCAATCCTAATAAACTAGCAATTTGATCTAACTAAAGGTATGAGAAAGGAAGAGAATTATAAAAATTAGAGAACACATTTTAATAATTCCTAATTCCTTGATGATTGCAAATGGTCCTAAAGAGAGGAGCATAAGTTGGACCTTCACAATAAGCAAGCAAAAGACCATGAGGCCAAGAGGCCAAACAAGAGCACAATAGCCACAACTAGAACATGTGGAGCAAGAAGCCTAATCATTTAGCATCCATCAAGAAACACCTGCTTTGGACATTTTTCTCAAGCAAAGGAAAAACCACAAGTACAAGGACAACACCTCACACTATCGCAAGAATGCTTTCAAATCATCCAAGAGAAGATGCTTCTGACCATAGTAATTGTGAATATGAACTTTGGCCCATTTGTGAAATTTATTCCAAAAGCAATAAGGATGCAACTCTAAGCATCATCACTAATAGTGGGAAGACTTACCAATTTTGGCATAACAAGGAAAAGGTTGCTACAATTAACATATAGGAAGTCTTTATTTCTGATTCAATGAAGGCAATAGCAGAATCTCTAAATGTGCCCAATGAAGGAACAAGATTAGCACATCTATCTACAAGGTCCAATACAAAAACCAAAAAACTATGGTTGAGAAGAGCATATGGCAAAGAAGGTAAGGAATATAATGAGCTAACTCTGGAGGAGAGGATATATTTCAAAATTGACACATACCACTTGTTTCTCACAAAGAGACTAAACATATTGTCCACCTATGTGGCTAGAGGAAGTGCAATCTTGGTGAAAAAATACAATGTCAATCTTGCATAACTCTACTTCATGGAGATTCAGAGGAAATTCAAGGAAAAGAATGTGGGAAAGCTTACACTTCCATTTTCTTGCCTAATTAGGAAGCTATGCAAACATGCTAGAATCTTGAGGTACACTAATGACATCCTCAACAAAGCTCAAAATGCCTTATATGCAGAAATTCTTAAGCCATCACCATTAAATAAAGATCAAATGGAGGAAGAAATAGAAGCTAGGGAAACCACACAAACCATTGAAAAACAACAATAAGTGGGGCATGGTGGATAGCAACAACAAGAATAATATCAATAGCAAGTTCCACCATCACTACCATAGGACTATAGACCATCAATGAGTCATCTACAACAAATCATAGAGACTATTAGTTGGGGAACATGGGAGGAGCCCAACGTTTGTAGAGTTATTGATAATGGCATTCAGCCCATAGTTTCTACAAATCTTGTAAGTGGATAGATGTCATTATAGTTAGGAGGGGAGGTCCAATGGTCACAACAAATCTTTTGGAATACTGCATTGTTCCAAGTAGTGCTAGAAACTGGAGAAGGGGCCACAATTGTGGTAATGTAGCACTAGGATGCAATGGGAGCTACAAAAGCGATCACAGATCACATCAAGAAATCTTTCAACATACTTGTTATGCCACTAATGGATCTAACTAGAGCCAAAGATGCTCAAATGTTAGCTGGAACCTCAATGACTACTACTAATCATGAGGATGTGCTAGATCAACTATTGCAGATTGGACAAGTGATGAAAACTCTTTTTGACATTCCAAGTGATGTCACTACAGTCTAGTCAGAGTTGATAGCAACAAACGATAAACTGATCATGGCAGAGACCAAGGTGAAGAATGCAGAAGTTGAAATCCTTAGACTATAAGAAGAGCTCACAACCCTGAGGGCGGAATGTGGGGATCCAACACAATACATTACACCTAATAGGTTAGAACAATTTAGAACAAAGAAAATCAACCACCTGATCAAGCAAAGTAAGTAGATGGAGAATGAGAATAAGTAAGCAGTGTGAAATGCCTTCATAGTAGAAGCACAAATGTATGCACACACTAAGACACTCACCACAACCCAAGAAGAGAACAAATAGCTCACTGCTAATAATAGTAGGTTAAAAAACATTGAAAAGTAGAAAAACATCATAGAAGAAAGCATTTATTAGTTGAGAAAATAACTTATGAGAGTTAACCAGGACATGAGCCACTTGGCAAGAGAAAATAGAACCCTCTCAATGGAGGAGGTATGCATGATTAGAAAAAAATCAACCATTGAAATTAATGTGTGAAAAATTGAGGCTAAGAAGTATGAAAGGCTCAAGGAACACTTCCATGACTAGGTGGGGATGTATAAGGAGATCAATGAGAAGGAGATCCAAATGGTGAAGGCCAAAATCAATTCCCTATCAACATAGAATCCAGACTAGCAACCCATCTTGGAGAGTTATGCCCACATCCACCAAGTGGAAGTTAAGAATAAAGACCTATAGATAGCGAATCTAAAAGAATACATGGGGTTAGCTAACTTTCATTATGCTAACTCGCCCATGTTAATAGCAAGCAGGCCCATAAATGAATTGGAAAAATAAGTAGCAGCCATGTATGCACTATATAAGAAGGAGTTTGCAGATTGCAAAGATGTCTTATAGAAACTTTAGGTAGCAAACTCTGAGTTAGAAGCAGTAAATGCTAGCTACTAGGGGAAAAAAGAGGTATTAGTGAACCTGGCCAAAAGATTGCCTGGTTATCATGAATTACAAGCAAAGGCTAGAGCTTTTGAAAAAGAAAGAAGGAAATTTGCAACCTAGTACATTAAATCCAATTAGATGTTTCCATAGTTGCCATGTCCATGGGATGCACCATCTCCATCACACATTACACAGCAAGCATGGATGGTACATGACCCAAGAACAAAGGAGGAAAAGCTTCAAGTGCTCCTCAACATATATAAATTTTAGAAGCCTAACAACAAGGGGAACCAACCAATGGAGGAGCCACCACCACTAGGCACTACACAGGCTACATTAAGCTTCATCCATTTTTGTTTTTGTTTTTGTTAAAGTTTGTCTTATTATGTATTGTGTCATTTTTGTAAAAAACCATTGCAACATAAAGTGTCATGTAAATATACCTCCTAATTTTGTAAGGAAATCTATCCTCATTTTGTTTTAACTTGAGGATGAGTTTTCAATCAATCGTGGGGGTATGATGAAATCAAGTTTTTAGCAGACTACAATATCAAATATATGATATCGTAGCCCATGCTACATTGTTGTATATGTAATATCATGGGATGAATGTTAGCCTATAAATACAACACTTAGACACATGGATCTACAATGGATTTCATTCCATAGTAGCATAACTCTTTTAGTTTTTTTTCATGATTTTAGTTCTAAGTACTTAGCAATGTATGCCCCCAATGTGGTGTTGAGTGATTGTACAGAGTCTTTATTTGAGTGAAGTGTACTTGGACACATTTCATGACCAATAATAAAGATCAAGATTACTTGTCACCATTGCAACATCCACTTAGTTTTCTTTCTATATACTTAGAATAATATTTACTATTTTCACTTAGATTACTGATTATTGCTTTCCTCATTAATGTTTACTATTCCATGCACTTTACTTTCATTTTTGTTAAGCAATATGGATACGAATGGTTTTAAGTACTAAGTATAGTTATTTAGTAACCCAATAGTGTTATTGCTTGGTATGCCTAGTAGCGGTACACTTGGTAATCCTAGTGATGACTACATGAGTCCAATGCATGTACGGTAAATCAGGACTGGATATCCATTACCATAGGATAGGTGAGATTCATGTACTACTTTACTTAGAATTAGACACTATTTTCATTCCACCATGTTTACTAGGAGTAGCAATGACACTACAACATTAGTTATCATATACCTCATAGTGAGCTAAACCATATACTTAAACTTCGCTAGCTCCACGTGGGAAGAAAACGATCTTGAACTTGAACCAATTACTCAAATAATCACATTGCTTCATCCATGGATTACAATCTAGTCATGCATGAAACACTTATGACTTGTATGATTGGGTGTTAAATTACTCCACTGCTCATCAAGTATATAGCCAATATACTCAATACAATGTTTAAGAAGTGGATGATTTAGATTAGTGTTGCTCTCACCTTCTGATGTCATAAGAGCTTCAAGCATTTTCTCTAGGGTTGTCTTCAAATGTTTCATTTGCTCACAAATAGACTTCATATCTCTTAACTTTGCATGTTTTGTAATCTTAGCTCTTCTACCCTCTAATAATCTTTAATCCCCCTTTTTTTTGTGTTGTTCTTACCTCCTTTTATAATTTTGGTTTGCCAACTAGCATATGTAACTATCTCTTATTTATAAATCATCGTACTTTCTAAACACATCATTTCATTCTTAATCTATAACTATCATTTTATTTCTTGTTAACCCAAAACTACTTTTTCTCATAAGCAATATTCAACATTTGCTCTCATATAATGTTAGATTTTGGTTTTACAGCTCTTAGATAACTTTGTAATACTAGGATCTTCATCTATGAGAATATTTAATAGAATATTTAACAATTTAACAAATTTATAATCTTGAATGTACTCATTATTCTGCATGATAACATTGCTTTGTATTTTATAGTCTTTTTTTATCTGACTTTGTTCTTAGCTAGTTCATTATGAACTTAGCTCTTCTCATCTTTAGGAGGAACTACTTGGTTAGTTGGACTTTACAAAATACTTCTTCATAAGTCTCTTTTCCTTTCTTCACCATTGTAACCTTTTAAATGGCCTTCCATTCTTATTTTAAAAACTAGACTAAGTTATATATGGCACTTCTTGAATCTTCTTTTCTTCTTTAAGAAACTAGATCCTAATGTTGTAAAATTAGTATATTGTCTTTTGTAATACTTTCTTCTTAACTTTGAGTCACTTCTCTAACCTTTTGGTTCTAATGTTGAAGTGCTCATTGTGAATTCTAGGCTTTGTAACAATTTCTTCATTTCTTTATGCTTTTGAATCACTGGTTGTTTTATACACATTATTTTATATATTGGAACTTAGATGGATCTATTGTTTCTTCCTTACTATTTTCAATTTCTTCTTCTTTTAATAATCCATTGATTCCTTTTTTATCTTAATGTTTAATACTTTTTCCTCTTTTGTTATTATTTCTTTTTGTTTGCTTATATTTTGTAGAAAGGTTGTGATTGTTCTTTGATGAGTGGTGAGGTACCCCTACACTCAACCATATGAAGACGAGCGTAGCACGCACGATCCGGTCGAACTCTACAAATTAAGTGCCTACACACCTCATNAGCATGCACGATCCGGTCGAACTCTACAAATTAAGTGCCTACACACCTCATGGAACACTTAGGGTTAATCATTCGTTGTCTTCCCAGACTTACTTGTAGTTGTCACGGTGTATGGTTAAGTAAGTCTAAGGTATATGATTTTTATATCTTTTTATGTTTTATCTCCTATGCTATTGAGTTGAAGGGTTGAAGAGACTAATTACTAATTTTAACTAATGAACTAAGTCTAAATTAACCTAGCATCAGCATCTGTTCCCACTTACCGTTCACACCCTGAACCGATGCAACCTTGGTTACCAAACGCTAATCGTTGCTGGGATCACCAAGCGTAATGCACGTGCTTGAAGTGGTTGTACTGAGGCACTCAACTAGGAGAGAAGGGTTGAGAGAGATTTAATAAACTAAGAAAGCATTTAAATAATGAATAATAAATAACAATAAATAAAATCCTAATTATCCTATTCCATGCACTGCAAGGTTTATCCAAGAAGCTCGTCTTTATTGTCGTACACAAACTTGTGTTCGGGTACAATGTCTGCTCGAATAAAGATATATTCACTCTGGAGTTCCTACTACAGGCACATGGAAATTAATCTATCTCTAGAGTGGAAAAACTACCAAAGTTTCACTATGGTCTAGGCCTAGAATCAAAAACAAGGGAGACCGCCTATTATTTATAGATATGACGGTGCATCACAATATCGTGTACGCAATATCGCAGGGGAAGACATGATATTGTGTACGCGATATCACGAGGGATGCGATATCGCGTATGCAATATCGTGGCCCATGCAATATCGCGTCCCATCATACATCCATGACTAAATAAAAACTCATCCTTGAGTTCCTTAGAATGATATCGGGAAGGTATGGGATTATTGACTCAAATGAAACTAATGGGATGACATGTGAATGAATCATCATTACAAGACACAACAAAACTGGTGTTCATGACAACAAGAGTGAACACCTTATTACATTAACATCAGGCCTCATTTGGTGGCTGAGAAAGAGAAAGAGAGAAAGAAGTGTTGTTGCTGCCAACACCAAGATTGCACCTTTCGTTGTCCATCCATAAGCGCGTCGTTGATCTTGCTCCTTGCATAGCTGCTTCAACACTGCTTCATTCCAAGTGCTCCCTCCAGATCCAATCCATTATTACATGATCACCATCTGCACACACAACATAGTCTTATATTAGCAAGGGTAAATGAATTATCATGTAATGGATACCTTGCCTCAGTGAAAGATCAATTGGCTGGGTTGTGGTATGGTTGATTGTGGATATGGAGATATAATACTGATGACTGCTGAAGGTGTAGGGGCTAGGAGAAAATCGAAAAAATTGGGCCCCGTACCCCCATGACTAATCACAAACCTCCAGTAGCGAGAGAATGGAAAAAGAAAAGGAATAAGAAGGATGGATAAAAAGAGACAACTAGGACATCGATGAAATGGATGTCAAGATGGAAATGAATAAAAGAAAATGGATTGCAAACATTTTAAGGGAAAGAATTTAACAAATGCACCGAATAGGAATGCTAGTGGGTCCTCCCCAAAGCAAGCTCATGCCCTTAATGCCCTGACAAACCCACATTCAAAGAGTCCATAGGCTCTAGGAATTTCCTTTGGAACAAGAGTTAAAGTCTTAACTGTAAGAATTTACCAAAAAGAAAACAATGCATCTACCAAAATATACACTAGTGATACAACCAATAATGAGGTGAATAATGGAGAGAAGAGAATGGAATGGAATCCCAAGAACAAGGTGGTGTATAGCACCTTGTGTGTTTCATGATTAATGTGACTTGGAAAATCTCATTTCAACTCCAGCCTCAAACCAACCACATCCAGTGACTTCGCATCAATGCATTCGACCAATCCATCCACTTGAATAACAAGAATTCATCTCCAAAGAGCCACCACCATTCCGACGAAACGAATGAGGAGAGAATGGGAAGCGAGAAGGGCCTTAGTTAGAGGGAACATTTTTGGTTCCATAACCAGTGCTTGTAGCCCAAGGGATTATTTTGTCTAAGGAGTGTGCTTTGAATTCTCACTTTCTTTCTTTTCTCTTTTCTCTTTTTTTTTTGTTTTTCTGTTTTGTATTTTTATGCATGAGAACCACACCATGCAAAGACTTTTTATTTTTATTGACTCAACTTCCAATAATTGGGTAACATCAAAATGGTAAGAAAACTTAAGAAGAAAACATCCAAGCACCCAAGAGAATGGCCAACACAAATGCATCAAGTTCCCTTGAAGTCACACCCTTTTTAATCCTTGAGTCCTTCCTTAGTTTGAGAAATACCCAGTCACTGATTCGTTAAAGTTCTTATTAGAAAGGGACTATACATTTCCAAGCCAAGAGAGACCATGGACTTTGTGGATGAATAGATGAGGTGGACTTATTGCCTGCCATATCAAAAGAAACATACCTTAGTGTTAAGATTATAACTTAAAGGTAAAAACCAAACATTAGCAATCAATAAGAAAATAGTTCATACCATCATGAAGAACACTTATTGGGCCACAAACTTACAGGATGGATAACACACACACAAACAAGCAAAGAAATGAAAAAGTATAATGATGTTGTAAAACAAAAATAAAAAAAGTTAAAGAAATTTGTAAAAAAAAAAAGGTGTAAAACAAAAACATGTAAAAAAAACTATAAAACAAAAACATGTTAAACAAAAATGTGTAAAAAAAATGTGTAAAAAAAACGTGTAAAAAAAAAGTGTAAAACAAAAATATGTAAAATAAAAACGTGTAAGACAAAAACTAAAAAGAACTAAGGGCTTCCAATGATTAACATAGGTGGCCATCTCCCCCATGACTAAATTGCAAGGGAGAGATCCAAAATAATGAGCACCTATTTAAATTTCTTAGAAGTGCCCAACTTTTCCCCACTAATGTTCTTAGATTATGGAAGTTGGTGATGCTCATACTCCAATGTATCTATGCCTTCTTTGTTAACATGAGTTGTTTCCTCAATTCATTCCATGCATATTGGATTGCTTTTTCATTTAGCTATCAACCATGGGGTATCCACTACTTATGTGGTTGCTACATACAGGCACCTTTGAATTTGTGTTTCTTGGGCACACCAATTACATGGAAGAGATGCTAAACATTCTTCCATGGCATCACCCTCTGAGTCACTGTATGTGATGCATGGAATTCTCTTCCTCTCGATCCTTTCATAAATGTTTATCTTAGATATCTCCAAGGAAAGATTTTGGATCCCTAGGTATGCCTCTATTGTACTTAGCCATGGCCTTCCCATTATAATTGGGAATCCCCCATTGTTACTATTAACTTCAATCACCAGGAAATCAGCTAGGTATGACCAACCACACACAGTCGTAACTATGTCCTCCACCAATCCCAAGGGAATGGTGATGGACTGATCAACTAGCTCTAGTTGGATATTGCTCTTCTTAAGTTGGGTCAGGTTCTAGGCTTAATACATTTCTCATGAGATTAAGTTGACTCCAGAACCTGAGTCAAGAAGAGCCTTATGTGGTTCATTCTTGGCGATTTGTAAATAGATTAAGGGACTTCCAGGATCATAGATTTTCCAGGGAAGGTGACCTACCTTGGTCCAGTCAGTTACGATATGTGTTAACATAACTGTATGCGTGCAACTTTGTTGTTGGATGGAAGGGAGCTCCGAAGACTTGTTTGTCAGAGGAATGTACATAGACTCAACCGCTTGTTGTGAGAGCTTATCTGGGCTTTTGGTTTGGAAGAAAGGTCTTCTTTTCTTGCAGATGTCAGAACCAGCAGCAAGTTGAATGTTTACATCCCTCGTAGCATTACATTGTTGCGGTTGAGTGGGGAGTTCCCCTTGCATTGTTGGAGCAGGAGGTATGGGAACTATAGGTGGAAGAGGTGTGGATGGCGTTGGAGGATGGTAGGTATGTGGGGTGTCTCCTGGAGGAGAAGGAGTCCTCCTAAAGTACTCCCAAACTTGGTAGTGACGTTGGGGAGTTGTGTGACCCATAGAGTCACTTGGAGAAACCGACTGCTGCACATAATAACCATATGGATCAAGCTACCGGTAAGGGTACTATTATTTCGACGGTGGCATCCCCCATGACTATGGGTGTTGCCACTACTGATGTTGTCTGATGGGTTGTGGTGGAGTTCCACTTGGATAGTACGTTAACGGTTGGTAAAATTGCCTTGGGTTACCTTGGGGATAAGGTAACCTTCGGGGTGTTTGTTGTTTGTTGAGTCTCAGGTTAAGTGCATACACTCCAGACTCCTGTAGATGTGAGATGATTGGACAACATCCCTTAGAATGATCACATTGGTAGATCTCACATCCCCTGTCATCGTCTGTGTCTGGATCCACAACCTCATCAGAGATAGTTGTTTTCTCCTTACCCTTGTTATGTGTAGTGCCTGAATCTCATCTCTTTTTCTTATCTTTGTCACTACTTCATTCCTCCTTAGACTCTTCTACAATTTTTAAGACAATTTCAAGTCTAGAGTCTAAGGAATCCCCTAGTTGATCCACCTTAGCTGATGCTTCGATTGTTAGTTTTTGGATCCGCAAGGTTTTTCTATTCACCAANGCTTCGATTGTTAGTTTTTGGATCCGCAAGGTTTTTCTATTCACCAACTCTTCGAGTGGTGACCCATCCTCCTCATCACAAAATTTCACTCCCTTCTTTCGAAGGGAGGGATCGTAGTTGTATTCTTCTACACTCTCTCTTTTTCGTAGCTCCCCTTCTTCTTTGGCTACTTGCTCCAACAAGCGATGTATTTCATGGGTTCTAAGTTCTTATAGTCTCCCTTGGGCATAAGTCCTAAGGGTTCTCCTAGTCTCATGCCTTAGCCCATCTACGATGTGGCGAAGTTGGTCCCGTTGTGCGTAACCATGGCCTGGGCAACAATGTAACAATGCGTAGTAGTAGCCCATGGTAGCATCCAAGGGTTCATAAGTACCATTCTTCCATCCTTGGATCTGCTTACGCAAGTTAGAGAGCCTGGAGTACATTTGATACTTATCGTTGAAGAGTTCTAACATTGTACTCTACCTCCTGATGGTTTTCGGTTCTAAGGACTAGTATCAACTCTCTGCTTCCTTGATGAGTGTCCTGGGAAACAACTTAAGTTTCTGCCACTCTTTCTCTATGTTTTGCAAGGCACAGGTGATGAGTGGTAGAGATACCCCTACGCTCAACCATACAAATACGAGCATTCTCACGAGCGATCCGGTCGAACTCCGCAGACAGACTAGTTGTGGCACCTAGATCATTAACCTTAGGTCGTAGTTCGTTGTCTTTCCACCTGGACTAGTATTTATATTTGTCATGTATGGTTTAGTCCAGAGTGAGATTTATGATATGTTCCTAATTCTATGCTACTCTTGAATGCAATGGAAAATAATATTAACTAAGCTAAGCTAGGAGGAAAAGGTAAGAAAATCTAATCTAGCCTAAGTGCGATGAGCAACTGATTCCTTGATCATCTGTACACATCTTGGACCTCGTGCACGACTACCACTAGGATTACCAAGCACAGATCCTAGGTATGCCACTAGGATACCAAGTAGTCACACTTAAATGCTCGTAATCAAGTTGTACTCGTTCTGCGTTCTAGGAGTTTAAGGGTGAGAGAGAAAACAGTAAATAACATTAAATAAATAAATAAAAAAGTGAATGCTGCAATGATGAAGTAATCTCGATCTTTATTGCTGATCATGTGCATGTCCAAGTACGTCACACTCGAATAAAGAATGTCATACAATTACATTCACCACACTGCAGGCAGACACTGGAAAAATAATCTAACTCTGGAGGGATCAAACTGCCAGAGTTTCACTACAATCTAATTCCTAACTATCTAACAAGGGAGAGCTGCTTCTTATTTATAGACATTGCAGCGGACTATGATATCGCGTACGCGATATTGCAGGGAAGACATGATATTGCTGCCCATGCAATATCGTGGCCCATCATACCCCCATGATTGAATAAAAACTCATCCTCGAGTTACAAAGAGAAAAAGTTCCAATGATTACACAGTGGATAGGTATGGGATTATTAACTGAAAAAAATAAAATAAAATAATGCTGCAGTGTGGGAAGACACAACATAGAGAAAATACTATAACTACAAAAAATGGGAACTCATGTAGTTCCTAGTGGCGGTGGCTCCTCCATGGGTGCTTTCCCCTTGTCGTGTGCTCTAGGCTTGGAAGCTTGATGGCATTGAAGTATGGCCTAGAGCTTCTCCTCTTCGGTCTGAGGATCTTGTGCCATCCATGCAAGTGTTCCGATGTTTGATGGAGTCAGCCCCTCCCATGGACAAGGTAGTTGCAGGAACATCTGATTAGCTTTGACATACCACGCTGCAAACACCCGTCGTTCCTCCTCGTAGGCTCTGGCTTTGTCTTTGTATTCATGAAGATCTGTTAGCCATCAAGCCAAGTCGGTTGCTACATCATTCTATCCTTGGTAGCTTGCTTTTACCATCTCGAGTTCAGAATTTGCAACATCCAATTTTTCAACCAGCTTCTTGCGTTCTACAAATTCTGCCTCATATTTGAGATGGGTGGAAGCTACCTACTATTCAAGCTCTATTCTTGGCCACCCTGCTATTAACATGGCAAGGTTGGCATATCTGAGGTTTTCCAACTCCATGTATTCTATCAAGTCCTGGATATGCAAGTCCCGATTCTTAACTTCCACTTGGTGGGCGAAGGCGTAAGTGTCCAATATGGCCCTCCAATCAGTGTGCTAAGCACTAATGTTGTTGATTTGAGCCTTGGCCATATGGATCTCCTTCTCCAAGATTTTTTTGTACATCCCCACTTGATCACAGAAATGCTCCTTCAGCTTCTCATGTCATTTAGGCTCATTCTGCCACGCGCTTATCTCAATTGCTGATTTTTGGCGAATGGTGTGTACCTCCTCCATTGAGAGGGTTCGATTTTCTCTGGCCAAATGAATTACATCTCGGTTGACCCGAATGAATTATTCTCGTAGCTGATGAAAGTGTTCATTGAGAACATTCTTTTGTTTCTCCACAGAGGTCAATCGAAGTTTATCTGCAACCAACTGTTTGTTCTCTTCTTCTAAGGCTCTGAGTGCCTTAAGGTGCACATGGGTTTGCGCTTCTACTGCGAAGGCATCCCAAATAGCCTTCTCCTTTTCTTCCACCACCTTCTTATTCTCTACAGTCAGTTTGGTCAGTTGCTCTGTTCTAAAGTTATCCAGCTGGTCTGCGGGAACAAATTGCAGAGGATCCCGCTGTGCTGCTTGTAAGGCTACAAGCTACTCTTGTAATCTCTGCACTTCAGCTTTAGCATGCTCGGCCCTTACTTTGGATATGACCAACTTTTCCTTGATGGAAATGAGGTCTGATTGAATTGCTATGACATCTTGAGGGATGTCAAACAGAGACGTCAAAACTTGTCTTGTTTGAAGCAATCTGTCAAGTGCATCCTCACGTTCTGCAGGAGTCATTGAGGTCCTAACAAGATTTTGAGCATCCCATGCTCCTAAAATATCTACTAGTGATACAATAGGTACATTAAAAGATTCTTTGATGTGGTCAGTGACCACTTCAATAGCTCCTGTGGCATTCTAGTGTTGCATGACCACCACAGTGGCCCCTTCACCAGTCTCTAACTACACATGAAAAGATTCCACATTTCCAAATATCTATTATGACCATCTACTTTCCCCTCCTCTTGTTTGGATTGATAATTCACCCCTTGTGCGATCCATTGAAACTGTAGGCTGATCGGCATCATCGATGACGTGGAAGAGGTTTACGTCATCATAACTTCCCCAACTGACCATCTCAGCAATGGCCCTTAGATGGCTCATCNTAGCTCCTGTGGCATTCTAGTGTTGCATGACCACCACAGTGGCCCCTTCACCAGTCTCTAACTACACATGAAAAGATTCCACATTTCCAAATATCTATTATGACCATCTACTTTCCCCTCCTCTTGTTTGGATTGATAATTCACCCCTTGTACGATCCATTGAAACTGTAGGCTGATCGGCATCATCGATGACGTGGAAGAGGTTTACGTCATCATAACTTCCCCAACTGACCATCTCAGCAATGACCCTTAGATGGCTCATCGATGGTCTGTAGTCTTGCAATGGCGACGGCTAATCCTAGCTTGTGCCAGGCCCTACTTCTTGTTGTTGGCTAGGACCCATGGCTGGAGGTTGACTGGGTCCTGCAAGTTGAGTTGTAGGTGGCCCAGTCATTTGTTCTTCTTCTTCTTCAGGTCTCAACTCTTCGCCAGTGCTCTTTCTTGGAGCTGGTTCCTTTAGTAATTCAGCATAAGAAGCATTCTGGGCTTTTCAGAGGATGTGATTTGTGTATCCCCAAATACTAGCCCGTTGGCACAGCTTTTTGATAAGATAAGGGAAAGGCAGCGCCATCTTCCCTGTCTTCCACTCTTCAAATTTCCTTAGGATCTCCATCAAATATAGATGGGTAAGGTTAGCATTAACCTTTCCCTTCAACACTACACATCCTCTAGCAGCATATGTCGATATTCTTTTCAAACCTTTTGTGGGGAAGAGGTGATAGGTTCTGATTTTGAAATAAACTCTCTCTTCCGTCATCAGCTCACTAAAAGCTTTATCTCTACCATAAGCCTTCTCTAACCAATCCTTTTGCACATCGAGGTCTGAACGGGTAGATAACTAAGCAACATGAGGTCCTAAATTTGGAAGGTTTAACATTTCCAAAATAGCCTATGCAGAGAAATCTGCTATCACACCACAAATATTAACCGTGATTCCTTGCTCCCTATTGTGCTAGAACTGGTACGTTTCACCTAAGTACCAGGCACTACTTTCAGAGAGGACAGGCCATAAGGGAGACCCTTTGAGGTGATCCCTAATAGCCTCAAGAGAAAACTCTACAAAATATTCGATGTTTAGTTTCACAATCACCGTAGTGAATGTGGACTTCTCATGTATAGCCTAAACACACTTCGAGGGCAATGTGAGTTGTTGTCCTAGTTCAAGCGCAGCAGCAACTTCTCCTTCTACCTGCCCAGACCGTCTAGTAGGAGGTCCTTCTTGATGGATGTTGAATGATTGCACCTCCTGTTCTGTATGTTTTCCGGTAGGGCCTTTTCTTCCACCTCTTTGAGATCGTTTCTCTCCACCTTGAACAGGACCCTCCTGTTGTACACGTTTTGGGGCCATTCTACAATCACACGGATTAAGCGTTAGTAAGATTGTTTTTGAAATCAAGTTATACATTACTGCTTGCCTTAATTAAAGATCTTATGTTATAATGTGTGATCATGCTTGAAAGTTATAATAATGGGTCTTATAACTTAGGTGGTTTCCATTTTTAATCTCCTAGTATACTTAAGGTCGTATGATTTTTGGCACAATTATTCTAAGTGTTAAGTTAATTACCCTAACTGATGTCCTTTTGGTGATGATAAATTTCAAAAAATTTAGGCACTTTTCGGTAAGTGTCTCTCCCCCACGACTAAACTGAACACTCCAGGTTCAAGCAGGTTCAAACGAAATTAAAATCGGAGTACCAGTGCATGAGATATGAGTAAAAAAGCAAGGGTCACACAATCGTAAGTTGCAGAGAAAAATTTCAACAACTCCCCTGGTAGAAATGGGAAAATGATGCTAAGTGTTGCGGTGGGGGTTCCTATTTATAGGAAAATAGGACACAATATCACGTATGATACATCGCATATGCGATATCTCGTCCCTACTAATGTGAGACACTTAGAAAATACTAAATTTTTAATGATTTTTCTTGAAATTAATGTTAAATATTGAGGACATTAGCAAGTATTAAGATGTCCTAGGGTAATTGCATGAAGAAAAGGGAATATAATGGTACATTGGAACATTAAATTTTAGAGGGATAATAATAGGGAAAGAAAATTATGAAAAATTAAGCTTAGGGTAAGAAATTGTGTGTTTGAGCTAGAGAATTAGTGAAGATTACAACAAAATTACACAAGTGGGTCCTCCCCAAAGTAGGTTTCAACCTATAATGCCCTTGTGTAACCACACTTAAAGTGTCTGTGGGCATTAGAATGGTTAGATGTAATCTGCACTAACTCCACAAAACACACACATGTAAATATCACCGGAATGAGATGAAAATTCTATATTACATGGGACATGAGCTACAATTACATGAACAGTGAGATGAGACAAAGTATCGAAAAGGATCGTAGAGATTGGGACATGAGGTAACTAACCCAGGGCACAATGAATCCTATGTGTAAAGCATGATTAACATGTCATTAACCCATCGTTCCAAGATCAGGACCAAGTCCATTCCTCTAAATAGTGACATCGCATTGTTTCATCCCATGATGAACAACTATGAGAGTACCATAACAACAAGGCGTACAATCCTTGGCGTTTAGTACAAGGGAGGAGTGATTTTTGTTTTATGGTACTTTTCTTTTTTCTTTTTCTTTCTTTTTCACTTTACTGAATCCAAAGAAGCCGCCAACCTTCAGGCATGGGTGCATGTCTTTTCAGTGGGACCCCCTAGAACAGCATTTGATTTTTGAATGCCCTTTTGATTACTCTTACTCCCATTTTTCATTAGATCTACAAGGATCTTAGTATGACCATGTTGCATGATAACACCCATAGAGGTCACCAAGGAGAATCCGCAAGTCCCTTTGATGTCACACCCTAATCATTCCCTCTCAGTCCATCCTTCTTCATTCTGGGTACAATGAATACAAAATTAATTTTAAGTTTTAGAAATATCAAGAATATCATTGTACCCCTAAATAGACCCTCTTATTTATAGAGTGGATGAGTGGATGTCATGGGCTCACTGTTCCAAATAATTGATTAATCATGACTTAATAACATAAAACACACCTCAACCAATGATCCACATGAGTGTTTTATTCGTAGATGAGATTACTTACAAAAATGTAAAAAGAAAAAACACACAAAAAGATAAAAAGATAAAACAAAAAGTTGAAAAATAAAAAACTGGAAAACAAAAAGTTGTAAAATTAAAGAAAAGAAAATTATTTATTAATCCTTCTTGTTACTGAAATGGGGGATATCCCCCATAACTAAATGGTTGTGGATGGTAAGGATTAATAAACGTAAGATGAGGATCCTTGCATGTTGGAAGTATTGGAACTGATCTATACTTATCCCCTCAGGGTTCACACACTTGATTATAATAAGCATAGTGGGGCACTTTATACGATGTAGTTCCGAGATAACGAGTTGACCCACTATGATGTTTGTGACCGTTAGATGGTATGCAAGGATTGGGATGATGCCTCCCATGGTTATATTCATTGGGCCGTATGGGTGTTGGAGTGTAAGTTGGTGGCCCTGTTGAAGTAACATGAGGCATCAAGTTCGAAGGTAAGGGTGCACCACAGTGTGGGACTTGTGCTAAGTTGGAAGATTCAGTGGACTCTAAATTAGGTTGTCCCTTCTTACGACCATGTTTAAAGAAAGGATGCTTTTGATGTTGAGGAGGCCTTTCACTACTGTTGGTAGTAGTAGCACAAGTGTTGTTCGTGGGATGTTGTTGTGGCACAAACACCTTAGGAATAGTTGGTGGCATTGTGGAAGGAGGGAAAGGATGAGAATGTTGAAAGTTAGGAGGGATGTAAGATGCATAAGGTGGTGGTTGCGTTGGAGGCATGGGCTGATAGTATTGTGGTGAGATAGAGTATGGTGGCCCAAATGGAGGAATAGGATGCTGAACATGATAAGCATTTGAGTTCGTAAAATGTGAAGGGTGCCTCCAGTCTAAGGGTGGTTTCCCCCACGACTAGGATTGTTGCCACTATGATCGAACACAGTATCTCTATACGAACTCTGGATGTAACGTGTTTCCCCAATGCTCATGTATATGTAAAAATATTGGCATTTTCATTGGCCCTTGGGGTGATCGTATAGGCATATGTGGCATTCGTACGTAGGATTGGTAGTTAAGCACTTATTCCCTTTATTCTTTTTCTCCGAATGTCTACTGTTTTGTCCTGCTTCTTGGGTTGCCAAAACTCTATCTCCAATATTGTTGATATATTCTCCACACTTTTGATACATCCAATCCAACATCTTGTTGATCTTTGCCTCAGCTTCTTCTAATGATTGTTGTATTGGCAAAGATGATGTCTCCACCTTGAGATTTGTTGATCTCTCCTTTTTATGCTCATGGACCTTTGTTGAGTTAATATTTTGGTCCTGTTTATGTTTTTCAACACTCTCCCATCTATCTTATTCTCCTTCTTCTTTTGTTACCCGCTTAATAAGCTCTCGGATTTGGTGGGTTCGTAGGTTGTATAGTTGACCTCGGGCATATGTTCCTAAGGTCTCTCTTGTTTCATTACGTAGCCCATTAATAATATGGTACATTAGCCTTTCCTTGGAAAGGGGGGGGCCTAGACAATTTTTTAACAGTGCATAATATCTTTCTAGGGCCATGTCCAAGGGTTCATGTTGTGCCTGTTTCCATTCTTGGATTTGTTTCCTCAAGGCTGACACTCTTGCGTAGGTTTGATATTTTTCATTAAAGACTTCTACCATTGTTGAGCAGCGTCGTATTGAATTTGGTTTTAACAACCTATACCATACTCTTGCTTGGTCAACGAGTGTCATAGGAAAGAGCTTAAGTTTTTGCCACCCATTATCAATATTATTCCATGTGCAGGCATCGTAGAAGGATAGTAAATGTTGATGTGGATCTAAGTCATAGCCTCCTGAAAATTTGGGAAAGTTGTTTAAATCGAGCCTGGGTAGTCAGCTCTCTTTACGATGCCTACGTGAGATTCGAACAGCCTCTTGTATTTGTGTTAAGCTTGTAATGGCTAGTGGGGTTCATCGTCATTGGGTAAGTTATGTCTTCATGTGTTGCGATGATGTTGTTTTTGTTCACGTTTATAAGAAACTCCCACTTTAGATTGTATACTCCAATCTTCATCGTCATATAGTTCGTTGGTTCTCCAATGAACTTCCTCACTAAGTGTGCCGTTATTATCTTGTAGGAGAGACATTGTTATGAAGTTGTATGTGAATTTATATGTGACTTGTTATAATTATTTCTTCTTCCTAAGAGATATATTGTTAAGTCCTTTATAGTGACCTTGTATGATATAACTAATCTAGATGACTAGCACCGTCCCCAGCAACAGTGCCAATGATGAGCAGCAAAGATACCCCTATGCTCAACCATACGAATACTAGCGTTCTCATGCTCGATCCGATCGAACTCTGCAGACAGACTAGTTGTGGCACCTAGATCGTTAACCTTAGGTCGCAGTTCACTGCCTTTCCACCTGGACTAGTATTTATATTTGTCACATATGGTTTAGTCCAGAGTGAGGTGTATGATATGTTCCTAATTCTATGCTACTCCTGAATGTAATGGAAAATAATATTAACTAAGCTAAGCTTGGAGGAAAAGGTAAGAAAATCTAATCTAGCCTAAGTGCGATGAGCAACCGATTCCTTGATCATCCATACACATCTTGGACCTTGTGCATGACTACCACTGGGATTACCAAGTGTAGATCCTAGGTACGCCACTAGGATACCAAGTAGTCACACTTAAATGCTCGTAATCAAGTCGTACTTATTCCGCGTTCTAGGATTTTAAGGGTGAGAGAGAAAATAGTAAATAAAATTAAATAAATAACAAAGTGAATGCTGCAATGATGAAGTAATCTCGATCTTTATTGCCGGTCATGTGCATGTCCAAGTACGTCACACTTGAATAAAGAATGTCATACAATTACATTCACCACATTGTGGGCAGACACTAGAAAAATAATCTAACTCTAGAGGGATCAAATTGCCAGAGTTTCACTACAATCTAATTCCTAACTATCTAACAAGGGAGAGCCGCTTCTTATTTACAAACATTGTGGCGGACTGTGATATCGCAGGGGATGCGATATCGCGAAGGACACGATATCGTGTACGCAATATCGTGGCCCATGCGATATCGCGGCCCATCAACAAGCATCATGGAAGGCCTGTAAATGATGCTATGGATTAGCATTGTATCCCCCTTCGATGCGTGGGATATTATTCATATCTAAGCGTTTGATCTGACTATCCTTTTAATGCCTTGTTGGTATTCTTACAGCCTCCATTGTATCAAGCATACTTCTGGTGGGAAGTAGGGGCTCTTCATGATCATCTCTTTCATGACACCTGTGATTTCTTCGTTGTTCCCTACTTTCCCTTCATTCATGCCCTTATCCTCTCTCTCGACTCTCTCGTTGAGGTCTCTCATTTTTCCTACCTCTATCCTCACTGTTATGCTCATGATGGCTGCACCTAGATGTGGAAGGAGAGGGTGAGTGATGAGATGAAGGAGAAGAAGAAGGAGAACCATCGCCATGAGAATGCTTCTTACCTTCTCTTCGGCTGCTACGGCCCCAATCGTGGTGACGATCTAAGTGCCCATCCTTTTCATGTGTTGTTGTTCCCTCAGTGAACAGTTGGCATTCACGGGGATCAGAACCAGTGTTATCTATCATGGATCATAGGTTCTGATACCCTACCTCCTCACTATCGTTAGGAGGGGAAACATCATTTGATAGAGAACATGTTACAAGTGGTTCACCATCTCCAATTTCACTCAGGACGTCCGGGACCCCTTTGCCCTTCAACAGTGTATGTTGGCTCTCCTACTGTGAGTCCCTGATACGTTGTGCTACTATGGGATGATAATCCCTTGTGTCAAAGTCTTCCACAACATATTCAGCATAAAGCTGTTTCATGCCAATCTATGTCAAAGCACGGAGGAGCATGTTTGGGATTGATCGATCTGGAGGTAACACTATGTTACTTTGCAAATCTCTCCATCGCAACTATTCATCTTGATGTAGGATAAAGGTAAAGTCTGGTATGTACTCATCGGGATAAGTATATACCACTTGGTATTGTTGAGGAACCGATGGATTTTGGTTATGTGTTTTAGATTGCCGATTGTTTCGTGTATTATCCCTAGGTGGTGAATTACTTTTGTTAGAAGAAGACATTGTTATTTATCAGTGTGCTAATTAACCGTTATATAATTTTTCTTTTAATTAACCCTAAGGTTCGTTTAAGCTCCCAACGATGTGAGTGATATCCTATGTTCTACTTAGCACACAACCACTTAGTCCTCAGCAACAGTGCCAATGATGAGTGGCAAGGTACCCCTACACTCAACCATACAAATACGAGTGTAGCATGCGCGATTCGGTCGAACTCCGTAGACTAAGTGCCTACACACCTCATGGAACACTTAGGGTTAATCATTCGTTGTCTTCCCAGACTTACTTGTAGTTGTCATGGTGTATGGTTAAGTAAGTCT